>CAHIKZ030001890.1:1902500-1915000 GCA_903632075.3 Acanthosepion pharaonis
TCTACACAAAACATTACTACAAAAGTAAAATTTTATGTGCAGATAGTCAGGCAGTTCAGCTTTTAAAACTGTATTGTTTGGCCCTCATATGTCAAACTTCATGAGAGTCCACCATTGCTACTATTACTAATGCTACATGTACACATCATATATATATATATATATATATATATATATATATATATGATAAAATATATGACATAGTTTTAAGGTATGCTATCTTCATGGGTTAAATCGAAGATAGACAGAATATAAATATAAAAGTGAACACTGAAGTTAACACCCAGAGGCGACAGTCTGTTTCATGCTAAACGCAATTGTCAGGCCATATGCATTATGTTTTTGCTCAACTTTCTATATATACATGTCAGTGATGCATTATGGGTAGTCTATCGTTTTATTCTAACATTTGTATTGGTAGGCATGGTTTGTTAATTTGTTTATTATTTATTTATTTATTTGCATGGATTAATTTAATTTTTTTTAGTTTAATTAGTTTTAGTTTATTTTGTTTTATTTATTTATTTTCATTTATTCTTGTTCATTTTCAGTTTTCCATTTTAAAGTAACTTAGCAAAATTTGTTTTCATGTCTGCCTTTTGAGGTGAGTTCTGATTATTTATTTAGTAGTTTGTTTTGGTCTGGGAAGGTAATTACAGCTATTTTTCCTTCAGGCAGAATTTACAGTTTTTGGATTCATTTCTGTAGGCTGATGTTCTTTTTCTTATTTTCCGTGATATTTTTTATGTGATTTGCTTTTGTTTTTAATCTCCCAGATATGTTTAGAAAGCATTGTGACATGCGTGTCTTTCTTATTTTTGAAAGAATTTTTGTGTGCACAGTTTCTTTGTTTCCAGGGTCCTTCACTTACTCCTCTGTAAAATTTTCTTCATTATCAACTAATTTTACAATGGCTTGGTATATTGCATTGTTTTGCAAGCAATTACCATTTAAGGGACATTCATTCTTTATTCTGCAGTTACATGTAAGTTTAATTTGTTCAGATGATTTGTTGATTGTTTTCCTGTTGTGCTTTCATATTATTTGTATCATGTTCTCAGTGCAACTGTAGTTGATTTTTACTGTGTTTTTGTTGAATATCTTGTGGAGAGTGATTGATGGGGTGGATGTGTTTATGTATATGTGTTTAATGAATATTTTTCCAATGTTTGTTTCTAAATTTTCGTTGTATGCTGGGTTAAACCATATGATGTTTCTCTTTCTGATAGCTTTTTTGTGCTGTGTGGTGTGTTTGTGAGTGTTGCCGGGAATTCACTATCTTTTAGGGCTGTTTTATAGTCTTGCTTAGCTTTGCTGAGTATAGTTTTACTGGAAGAATTGTCAGAAATTCTGCGGTTAATTGATTGTGGTAACTGCTTGATTATTGATGGTAGTTGGTTGGAAGATGTATTTTCTATGGTTTATATGTAGTTTTTTTTAGGTTAAAGGTGGCATCTACAAAATGTACTTCATTAAGGTTATTTTTATGTCTGTCGAATTCCATATTTTTAAAAATCTTTAAGCTTGTTTTTCTAGGTTTGCCTGTGTTTTGATTGTTACAATTTCTTAAGATTATGAGACAATTGCCCCTGTAGAGTCCTGTATCATTTCTATCTGTTATTTCACTTAGATCATGTAGCAAATATATATCTGTGTTTACAGGATTCTGTGCCTTCAAAGCTTTCCATTGCAGTGTCAAAGGTTCCTTCATTTTTATCTATGCATCTTCAATGTTTCTGTTCCTAATTCTTCAAGATCCTGTAATCCATTGGCATATGGCCTGAGAATTGCATTTAGTACAAAACAGTCACCTCAGGTGTTGACTTCAATGTGCATTTTTATATCAATATATATATATATATATATATATATATATATATATATGTATGTATATATTTGTATATTTAGGCAGCAATCCTTCCTTTATGCATGTTTCATTAAAAACGACAGACAAGGTACTACAGTTGAGCTTTTTATTTAATTTTTCTTGTGTTCTGACAAGAGCTTTCTTTTCTGGACAAAGAGTGTGTAAGAACTGTCCGAAAGTTCTGTGTTTCCGAGCGCTTTCGGCTATACCTTTAGCCATTATCAAGGATGGTTCAATTATCAGCTTAGTAGAGTGTGTGTTCTATGTATGTTCAGTGTGTGGTAGTGATGTTTTAGTTTCCGAATACGGTTAGCACATTGTGGCTTTGTTCATAGTTGATATTGTTAAGAGTTGGCCTTTTCTTTTTTATTATTAGAGCTTCCATTATTTTTATTCTTTTTTCCAAGTGGATGCAGTTAATATATTAGTGTTTTCTACTAGTATGTTCCTAATAGTGTCGGGTAAATCTGAGTGTGTGTTTAAATGTGTTCTGATGGAACTGTGATCAGATAGGTGTAATGTAAGACGTCTGGATAAACATGTGGTTGTGTAGCCGATGTAATTATTTATGAGTCCGGTTTGGTGAGGAACGCAGTTCTTAGCGGGAACATTGAACTCATAGATAATGTTCGCTCTTTGTAATTTTGACTTCGTTGGTGTGTTGTTATTTTTGAGGATAGTATTCGGAAACTAAAACATCACTACCACACACTGAACATACATAGAACACACACTGTACTAAGCTGATAATTGAACCATCCTTGATAATGGCTAAAGGTATAGCCAAAAGCGCTCAAAACACAGAACATTCGGACAGTTCTTACACACTCTTTGTCCAGAAAAAAAGCTCTTGTCAGAACACAAGAAAAATTAAATAAAAAGCTCAACTGTAGTACCTTGTCTGTCGTTTTTAATGAAACATGCATATATATATATATATATATATATATATATACACACACACACCTATGGAAATATGGCCCTAGGTGTAAAAAGATTTATGCTGATGCAATCATAAGACAATTTAAATGTTTAAGTTGTCTGAAGATTGAAAGTTGATTTACAACTAGGGTTATTCTTTCCTAGGAAATAAGTTTGTCAAGAATTATTGGTTCTCTCTAGGCATTCTTGATTTTGGTCACATCATTCAGTAGGCAGGTTTGCCTTTAGGCCTATTTTCTGTTTCTTTTTGCAATATTGTCATCTTTGTTCGAGACTTTATCTGGATAAGGGTTATTTTAGGCCTATTGGCAAGTTGTGCTGTGGTTCCATGACCAGTTTTTCTTTAGTAATAATGAATGACATACTAATTTACATATTCATAAGGCTATCTTTTGCTCATGCTTAGAATACTGCTGCCACATATAGTCTGGTATTCCTGATAGTTACCTTGAGCTCAGTGATAAAATCCACAAAAGACTCAGCAATATTATTGGTGCTAATCTGGCAGCTCTGCTTCAGTCACTTTCCCAACACCATATATATATATATATATATATATATATATATACACATATCTGTATATATTTACATATATACACACACACACACACATATATATATATATATACACACACACATATATGTATATATTTACATATATAAATATACACACACACACATATATATATATATATGTACACACACACATATATGTATATATTTACATATATAAATATACACACACACATATATATATATATATATATACACACACATATATATATATATTTACATATATAAATATACACACACATATATATATATATATATATATATATATATATATATATACACACACACACATATATATATATATATATATATATATATATATATATATATATATATATATATATATATATATACTATATATATATATATATATATATACATATATATATATATATATATATATATATATATATATATATATACATATATATATATATATATATATATATATATATATATATATATATATATATATATATATACATATATACACATACACACACATATATATATACATATATAAATATACACACACACAAATATATATATATACATATATATATATATATATATACACAAATATATATATATATATATATACACACATATATACACAACACATATATATATACATATATATACAAAAATATATATATATATATATACATGCATATACACAAACACATATATACACAAACACACATACATATATATGCACACACACACATATATATACATATATATATATATATATATATATATATATATATATATATATATATATATACAAACATATATATGCACCCACATATCCCCATATTTTCTCAAATTTGGACTGATTCCATATTAGTTGTGTGTGTGTGCTTATGCATGTTATGAAAATGTTTTTTTATGATCATAAGGCTTGCCTAGAATATCAATCACCAACATGTTTTTTTCTTCTGACTTTAATATTCACAAATAAATCTCAGTCTTTTTGACCATGACCTTCTCTCCTTTACTGCTCAAGTTATGAACGTGTGCTCAGTAGAGGATATAAAATTAAGTCTATTTTAGTCTTTTTACCAAAATAAAACATCAGATCTGTCCATAATTCTAATTATATTTTCTTCTGCTTTTCTTTTACCATAATAAAAATGGTGTCCAAAATGTTTCAATTTGTTCGTTAAACATACCTTTGTGAATGAAGTTGGATAAGAATCAAACAGAATGGTAAATATAGAATATAATTTGGGAAACTTGAATTTGACATGTTTGGCCACAGATCCAGCATCATCATAAAAAGAACTTTATTTCACAAGATTAAAATCTACATTAGTGAGTATTTTATAATACAGCATCTGTATTATATAGCTATCCAAAACCTAGTGTACAGGTCTAAGAATGTTCATTTGAAAAATGCTACCAACATTAAGGATTCATTGATGGATCATGGGATGTGATAAGGTTCTCACTGCTCTTTTGCTGCTTCACAAAAAGTGCAATTATTGGTTCCACAAGACCTGACATTCTCAGCATGGCACTTACATTGTAGCAAACCACTGACATCCCCTCTGTGTTCCATCAGTGAGAACTAAGTTCTACTTGAACAGCTTCATTCCGCAAACCACTGCTCTGTGGAACTAACTCCAAAGAGGATATTTCCCTGATCACTACAGTTTTAACCTGTTCAAGTCTAGGGTTAACTGTTACCTTCCTCTCCTATCCATACAAACTGCCTCCTAACCTTTTATCTCAAGTGGTCTTTGGAATTTGTACAGAGTAAACCTTACTGTAAAAAACATGTCTAATATATACAGCAATTCTTCCAAAGATTTATCTTTCCTTTCAAAGATCCACAATTTGACTTCTGCTAGGATATATGCTGTGGATTCCCTCCACCACGTTTTTTTTACAATGATGTTCAACCTATACAAGGCCCAAGAAACACTTGAAGTGGAGGGTTACAGAGTAAGAGGCACTGCACGTTAAGATTTTAGTGATTGGGAAGCATCCACTTTGGACTCAGTTCCACAAATTAGCAGTTTGTTGAAAGAAGCTGCTCAAGATGAACTTAAATCTCACCAGTGGATTTGATTTGATTGTTGGGTTTTAACCCTAACCTTCACTCCAATGGAATTTGAAGGGAATGAGGGTGGTTCACTATAATATGCATTGCATGTCAGGTCTTAACCATGGAAGTTAAAACTGGTGGAACTAAGGAATGTAGCTCATTCAAACACTTTCCATAGAAATACAAAAAGAGCAGTGAGAGCTTTGCAACATTTCCTCTGAGGGAAAGGGGTTGTAGGGTGGAAAATAATTAATCACTCACAAGGATGTGGAGGCACTTTTGGAGTGTTGAGACTAGAAAGTGAAGACTGGGCAACATTACTCCAATTTCGATCTAATCTGGCTCTTGTAAAGGCAGAGGATAGCAAGAAGAAGCAGGTACTTTGTGGAGTGGTACAATGAACTGATCATTTTTCCAATATCTACAGTGATGGGTTGTATGTACAAATCCCACTTGAAGTCTGGGTTGATTCCTGATAGGCATTCAAAGCAATGAACCTCCTCAAGAGAACACCCATTCATCACAATAGATGGAAATTCAATGTCCACTCAGTGATGGAACATTATTTGAATGTTTTGAACTTCACAAACATCTTTTTATTATGCAGATTGATTTATTTTCTATGGCTTTTCAACCCTTTACTAGTTATTTAAAGTCAGAAAATATTCTTAGATTGTAAGAATTTTGTTTTGAGATAATAATGGTGTAGGGATGCAAGTCTTACTAATTAACCCATAGCTGGGAGGAGAAGAGGTGAATTCATATTTTTCGCAAGAGTATTTGCAAGTTAGTGAATATAATGAACCCAACATGAATTGGAACTCAGCCCTCATATATAAAATTCCAAGGCATTATTCATTATTCCACGTACACATTCAAGCTTACAGCACATGTTATTCCAAGATGGTCACTCATCTATGTACTGACAAGGCTTGACATTAATTAACCTCAGTGATCATACAGGAAACAGTGTTTCAACATGATGTGGCCATAAGCCTGTACAATGAAGCTATCTAAAAACTAGTCTACAGGGGATTTGACCACTTTTGCCAAAACTGAAGCACAACTGATGGGTTGCATTGAACATGTGCAGCAATTTGCCAAAATGAGCATCTAACCACTCAAAGACCTAATATCAAAATATCTATTATTTGTAAATATGCAAAGAAAAATCAGTATTGTCATTTAGAGTACTGAAGTTTTATTTTCCATAAATTTATATATATATATATTTTCTGTGTTTCAAACTTCACCTGCTAAACTTCTTTTAACCTAACTGACATTCTTCTTTGAAAACTCAATGTCAAAATGAATATCAGTGTTATGACAGGTGTAAAATGCTAATCACTAATTTATATATATCTCCATCTTTGTATCCTGTCACATTCACCAGTCAATTGTCTTTAAAAAGGCAAGATGCTTTCAGAGATGTCGCCTCATTTCTGTTCACTATCACAGGGTTTTAGTTCAACTCTCTAACACAGACAGCTTGTTTTTTTAATACTTTTCTTAAATGGATAACCAGTCATTATTCACAGGTTAAATTGTGCAAGAATCAATAAAATGGAAGTTTGGACATAACTCTTTCATAAACTGACATGAAGTATGGGTTTCATGAACAACTTGCAATAAATAAATGTATGAATAAATAAAATTGATAATAAGTAAAATTAATATTTAAAAACTTGTTATGGAAAATATTATGTTTATCTGTAAATATTCTTTTGTAATTAATTTTCAGTTTTTACTACTTACTTACCTATAATATAATGAGATGGTCTTGATCTTTAGTGACCAAGAAATTAAGTTTAGGATGTATTTACTCAAAAGTAAGCTTAGCTCAACAGATTTACATTAGTCGGACTATTGTCCTCATCTTTGTCGCTTACAACATCGAGCAAAAGTCATAAGTGGCGATCCAGAGACGTTAGATAAGGAATTGGTCAGTATAAGTAGTACCCTACAACGCAACAACTACCCTGGGTACATGGCAGCAGCTCCCAAAAACTGGGATAGGCAGGTACAAGAGGAGGAGGAGGAGGAGGACAACAACACTCAGAAAACAGTCTGCCTGCCTTATGTGAAGGGGTTATCAGAGAAAATACAAAAGATCTGCGGTCCATATAACATCAGGACAACCTTCAAAAGCGTGACAACACTTCGCAGGTATCTCTCACGAGTGAGACCCCCCATAGAGAGGAACATGACTAAAAGACTGTGTGTACGCTATCCCATGCAGCTGCAGAAAGGAATATAAAGAGAGACAGGCCGCCCCCTCAAGGTAAGGCTTCAAGAACACCAGAAAGCTGTAACGCGAGGGGAAGAGAAAAATCAGGCGTGGCTGACCACATATGGAGAGAGAAGGAGATCACCGCCCACTGTGGGATCATGTTGAGATCATAGACAGGGAACACCATTGGAAAATTCGTAAACTTAAGGAATCAGCACATATGCTAGGCCACAAAAATCTCCTGAGCCGACCAAGCATAGAAATAAATACAATATGGGAACCAGTAATAAGGAGTGCCAGAGAAAAGCAATGATAACAAAGTTGCAATATGAACTCTGGTAAAGACATGCAATGATAACAGCAAAAATTGCAATATGAGCACTGGTAAAAATGATGCTGAAAACATTAGGTTTATAATACTCAGAAGTTCATACAAGGACACATGGCACAGTGGATAAAGGCGTTGGTTAGATCCAGTGACAGACCCAAAGAAGGTGAGTTCAATTCCTGGTTTCAGAGGGAAAATTAGCAGGAGATAACTGATAACTGACATCCATCAAACATGGCACGTGGAATTAGAACAGTCTACCCCAGCGATCGAAATAAAGGGTTCAGTTCGAAATTCCAACCACCTGAAGAAGGCCGGAGCGTACAACGGCCGAAACGTTGTGACAAATATGGCGACAAAGATGAGGACAATAGTCCGACTAATGTAAATACTGTACATAATACCTCATCTCAGAAATATAGACAAACTTAGCTCAACAGATATCCAAGCAGTATGTTTCCTTTTATCAGAAAAGGAGAATGGGTCTTACAATATTTCTTTCTACCTCCATTTTTTTCTGCTGTTTCAAATTTTTTCATGTTAATCTGACCACCATCAATTTGCTTCCATTTTATATAGGTTTATATATGTTTCAGAAATATTACCATTTATGTGAATAAGTATATAATTACCTACTTATGTCTACATAAATGCATCAACATATATTTTCAGTGACAATCATCCCAAATACTTCTTATTTAGATTTTAACTTTGGATTCATTTTTTATTATCTGGTAATTGAGTAATTTCCTCTTTAAACAAGTAATGAAGTAGCTTGTACAAGATTCAGAAACTATTCTGGGACACTTTCAGAATTAAAAGTACACAAAAAAATTTAAGACATTTTTAATCAGCTTTTCAAGGCGATGTTATAAAACAAATGAAAAATATTATCCAAGATAAAGTAAATACAACCAAATATTGCCTGACAGTAAGTTCTCTTTAAAGAATAAAACTTTCTTAAATCTTTAAAAAATTTATAAAATTTAATTTATTTATTCTTCTTATGATATAGAACTGAATTAAAATTTTATTGATTGTAAAATAATTTAACAGCATTTTTTAATAAAAATACTTTTGAAATACAGTTATTTTTTATATTGCCATTTGATAAAAAGCAAAATATTCAACTGATATTTAAAATTAATATAAAAAATATTAAATATAGATTGAATTACTCAAGATTTAAGTAAACAAGTGTATTAAAAAATTACAATATGCTTACAAATAATTCACCGTTTTCCTTCATCTACTAATAGCTTTTCTGAATTAAATCTTCCCTTAATATTTTACTAAATGTTAAAGATCTTGTAATACCCTGAGACATGAAAGTTGATTACAGTTCAATTTTTATTGGAACAGAGGATAAAACAAACTGTATAATATGCATACAAATAAGTCAAACAGTTTTTAATCAATTGTATTCACCAATTTGGATGAAGTGTTTTTAATGTTTTGAAAATACATTTTTTTGTCAATGTTGGTTCAAAACAATGTTCATAATCAATAAAGCCTTGATCCTGACTGTTTCTCTTGTTAATACATTGAAGATTGCAGGTTGATTATTTGAGCTGCTTGCTTAATTTTAGGTTAATATGAAGAGCAATTTTTCAATCAACAGGCGACAATCAACTGATTGGAGTATCAACCAATCAAATGCATTTTCCAAAAACAGATTTACTATCTCCTCTTGATCCTAAATTTTCATTCTTTTCAGATTTTCAAGACTGATACAATGTCATTATTTTTTTTATCAAGAACTTTGCTTTAGAAAAAGAGAAAATGAATACATATCGTTTCAGGACACAGGTAATCGCTATGATACTGCATAGTTTTTTTTTGTTTTTTTTTTCATAAATATCTGTGCATTGCCAAAATCATTTTTAGGGAAGATAATGAAATAATTTCCTGTTGCCTTTTCCATTGTTATGAATACCTTTTTTGTAGACTGATGACCTTATCAAGGCTAAATAACCAAGTTTACTTGGCTATTTTACTCAGACCTGTGACAAGAAAAATAGATTCATGTCTTTTTCAAGGACACTAATGTAAAGTGAATACAACAGACTCAAGAAGAATTTGAACTCAGCCTGGTAATTTATACTGCTAGCCATTGCCCCAATCTCACATCCAAAAACTTCAAAATAAATTCCTACAAGATATATAGAATATAGATCTCCACATAATGTTTGTAGATACTACAATTGATGTCTTGTCAATAATTTTTATTTGCTGTTTGTTTCTAACCCCTGTCTGTATTGCTCTAATCAATATGGAAATATAAAATGGTTCTTTTCATCATTTTAAATATATAGATTTTATTGCAATAATCATCCTCATCTTTTATAACTAATGCTATTAATAAAAGTAACTTATGTATTTGGGTATGTGTGGAATTTCTGTATACTGATATACATTTATGCCCATAAATTTCACTTTGTAAATAATTTTTGAAAAACATTTTAAATTTTCTAATCTACAATTATCTCCCTTTATCCCCTTGTGGGATTACTTTACTATGTCTGCCAGCATGCCTGCTAGGTGATGTTCTATTCAGAAATAGAGAATGCAGGGATATAAACCCACTATTTTTATATATATTCCAGGATGTAGCAGCAATAACAAAGGATGCTTCCTCTATGAAAAGAGACTCCTCAGGCATTCCCACTACTTAATTTCACACCACTATATGGCACATCACACATTATAGCTGAGTACATATCTTTGCTTTTTAGAGCAATTGGTGCAGATGTAAATATAATTTATCTTCTTTCATAAGCTATGCTATTTATATTAAATATATATGTCTAAAGGATTAACAAATGTTAATATTTAATCTGAAATATTTTTATTGCTTCAAACATTATTTTTAGTAAGTACCTATATTTGAGCAGATACTATTTATTGTAAACAGTGTCTTATTTCATCTACCAGCCTGTTTACTAGAGAAAACTTATTAAAGAAAATATTCCCTCCAGCAGGATTTGAATCTGCATCCCTCTTTGCAGGAGAAACAGCCATCTGATCCAGTGTACTTTGACCACTCAGCTACAAAGAGCTTCACAATCAAACATTCAGGGCACATTCATTCATTCAGATTTTCTCAAAAGGCATAACTGCTCAGTTTTGCATATGAAATGCAAACAATACAATTTCTAAAGAATTAATGGTTAAGTTTTGTCAAATGTGAAGGCTGGTCGATGAAATAAAATACTGTTTAAAATAAATGGAGCATCTACTCAAATATGGTTATTCACCAAAAATAATCTTTGAAGTAATAAAAATGTCAGATTTAATATTAAAATAACATTTTAAAAGAAATGAAACATGCATAAACAAATTTCCTCTACGTATTGAATTTGTTTCTTTTAAAAATTTGTATTCGTATACTTCTCAATGTCTTCCCATCACAAATTTCACTCACATAGGCACTAAGTTTTAACTGCATCTACCACAATATTTAATACTGTCCACTTCATATTTTAGCATTTATATCTTTTAACATCAAAATCATTTCATCCAGAATAGGCTGGCTTCTCATATTAATTTCTTTACCCTTCATTTTTGTATATTATGTAACAAACAGGATTTAAAGATAAATATATATTCATCATTCCATAATTCTAAACATGAGTTGTTCTTTTACCAAATGATAAAAGATATGAAACACAAAGGAAAAAGTGAAACAATAATTTTTGTCAAAATTATATAAAGCTGACCAATATTTTTACCTCTGGTTTTTGGATAGTTGCTTTCATAAGTTAAGCAGTTTTCCTTTGCTGAAAGAGACACGTAGTAAGAAAAAAAACAGATTCATTAACATTTAAGACAGAAATATATTCACTGATTTTCAAGTGATGGGCTTTGTGTTTCTTTTTTGAAAAAAAATTCCTGATTAAATGACAGTTCCCATATTTAAAATTACAGTGATGTCAGAAATCAATTAAATTAGAAATTTCAAATTTTGGTTTCTGTTCCTTCTTTGTTTAAACTTAATGCTTTTTTATTATGATTGCTGACAGACTGATTGATCTGTCAAGGTGATAAATCTTCAAGCAAACTAATAAGTTAATGAAGAAGAAAGTTAAAAAATTAAAACAAAGTTTTCTGTGTATATAATTATTCCATCATATATAATTTAACCTTGAGTTTATTATTTTTTTTAAATGATTTGGTTTGATAAATTTTATGCCTTATATTTGGTTTAGTAATCTTTCCAGAGACAATAATGATCATAAAAATAAATCTATATATTCAAATAATAATTTAATTGTGAGTAAATAATGTCTCGAAAATTTACAAAAAATTATTTACAAATGTTTAAAATTCACAAGGAAAGTTATTTGTTAAAAATACATTAAACAGAAAAAGAAAATATATCCTGAAATAAAAGTGTAGATTTAAATAAATTGAAGACAATAAAAACAGGAGAATGTGAATGATTTGATGTAGAATTTAAAATTACTGTTTCTTTTTATTTTAAATTAATCACTAGTATTTATAAACC
>CAHIKZ030001890.1:1917500-2102500 GCA_903632075.3 Acanthosepion pharaonis
TAATTTATGTATTACATATCTTTAATAATAGAAAAATATGAATTTAGCCACTTTCTTTTAAATTTCTAGTTATAATTACTAAATTAATCATATTCAACAACATTTACTCACTTTCATTTATTTGACAGTAAATTGCATCACTTAGTATCCTCCATAATTTACCTTGACTTTTCCAGTAGGCTGATATATATTTATGGCCATTCTTAAATTTAAAAATTTTGAAATCTCACCTTTTTAATTTTGTTTATATATACTTGTTGCAAAATAAAATCCTTATATTTGCCTTGATGGAGTCCATTAGAGGATAAAATGCATTTAAGGCAGCAAGAATTTAGTCACAGAATTAAATTCAAACAAAATCTGACTATTTAATTTTCTATTATATTTGTGAAGTTTATACATTGTCGTACATCTGGATCCATTCTTCAGAAAAACTCTCCGAAGTTCATGGTTTTATTTTCTTATAAACTCAAGCCGGATGTGTGACACCACACAAGACTTTATTGGTTGAATTTAATAAAAACCTTTTTGATTATATATATATATATATATATATATATATATATATATATATATATATTTCAGAGTGCATCCTATATCTATTGCAGGAGTGGGGGGATAGCTCTCAGGCTTGCACGAGTTAAGTTCTATGTTGAATAACCAATGCAGAGGATTATGACTGATGTTATCAAAGGATATTTCTTTCATATTTAGTAAAATGAAATGGTCAAAGGGAAATATGAGCAGGAAAATACTTTTTGTTAATTATAGGAATAATTAAAAATGACAGAATCAGGTGACCAATTAAGTATATATTATACTGATATGGACTTAATCATGGATTTTATATATATATATATAGTGGCCAGTAAAATATTTGATGTGGCATTCATACTTAAATGCTTTCTTGGAGTTTCATGCAGCTGGAAGTGGTCTGACAATTTGAAAGCAAAAAGAAGTGTCTTTTGTTTGCCCTTATTTTCTTTCTCTCCAGATTAAAGTGAAGACTCTCAAACAACAACATTTCTACTAGAAATACAGATGTTCACTGGGATCACACTCATATATATATATATATATATATATATATGTAAATGTAGACTCTGTGGTCAACACCAAGTGGGGACATTCTGTTTCATGCTTGAACAGTTTTCATGGTCTGAAGATTGCATAAAACAGACAGAGATAGGAAGAGCACATGAAAAAGACTCTCACTGATAAAATGTGGAATCAGATATCAAATGATAGGGTCTGTCTGTTTAATTTATATCATATTTATATTTATATCCATTTACTAATAAAATTTACTAGACATGGTTGAAAGTTCTTTGGAAAGTTTCTACCCAAATTTGATCTTATTTGTAAATGGAAAAATATAATAAAAGAAAATAAAAAAAAGACAAACCTTTCCTACTGAATTTAATAAAATTGTTTAATATATATATATATATATATATATATATATATAAATTTTTTATATATATATATATATATATATATATATATATATATATATATATATATAAAAAAAAGAAAAGAACAGTAAGATATAAAATCCGTGTTCTTATAGATATTTTATTTTACAATGTAAATTTACGGAGAATTAATATTATAAATTAATTGATTTAAAATATTTTTTTTTTTACACAGCTCCAACCATGTTTGAAACATAGTTTTGAAACATGGTTGGAACTGTGTAGCGAAAAAAAAAAAATTTTAAATCAATTAATTTATTATATATATATATATATATATATATATATATATATATACATAAAATTTTTATATATATATATATATATATATATATATATATATAAATTGCTTATATATATATATATAAAAAACTAAAAAGCTGCAAATTAAAAAATAATAATGTTTTTTATGAAAGTATTTATATATATATATATATATATATATATATAAAATTGCTTAATAGGTGTGTATATATATATATATATATATACGTATACATATAAAATTGCTTAATATATATATATATATATAAAAACTAAAAAGCTGCAAATTAAAAATAATAATGTTTTTTATGAAAGTATTTATATATATATATATATATAAAATTGCTTAATAGGTATGTATATATATATATATATACGTATATACATAAAAATTGTTTAATATATATATAAATTGCTTTTATATATATATATATATATATAAAAACTAAAAGCTGCAAATTAAAAAATAATAATGTTTTTTTTGAAAGTATTTATATATATATATATAAAAAATTGCTTAATAGGTATATATATATATATATATATATATATATGTATATACATATAAAAATTGTTCAATATATGTGTGTATATATATATATATATATATACGTGTGTATATATGTTTGTATATATATATATATATATATATGTATGTATGGAATGTGCAGTGGTGTAATGGATAATGGCTCAAAATTGTTAACTGGAGAGATAAATTTAAATTCCTTTTGAGTTCACTGCATTCACTTATGTGAAAATACCATTGGGAAATGTACGAATTCATCTCTTCTTCCTAAGCTATGCGTTAAATAGTAAGCCCTGTTTGGTAACCAATCTAAATGAAGAAAAACTCTGAATTCAAAACTGGTTAGGCAAGAGATGAGCAACATCTCATAAAAATCTACTATTTACTATGAAAGCCAAAAGAGCAAAACTTAGCATACTGAAAAATGTGGTCCTCATATGCCTCAGGGAATATGTGATCTCTTCCAGCTAGAACTGGAACAAATTTTATTTTTACATTATACTTTTTGTTAAATTCAAGGTACATCATAAATGACATAAACAGAAAAAGTGTATGAGTATAAACAATGGCTGCTGCTAATGCAATGCTCTTAAACTAAAATTGAGCTCTCCTAACCACTGACGTCTTTTGTATGCTAACAACATTAAAATTTTCCTTTCTCTCTGCCATGCGATGATAGCTTGGGGGTAGAATCTCTGACTGATGCCAAGTCGGTCTGGTTTTGATCACGGCTTGAAACAATCAAATGTCTAGCCACACTGATGAGCTGTGATACAGCGAAAAAGTCTATCTGTGGATGACTATTTATACATAAATATAATGAAATGGACAAAGTCTGACAATTATTTTAAGACATTTTTATGTTTATACATTCTTTTTATAGATACAAAACAGAGCCTTTACTTAAATGTTTGTATCTATAAAAAGAATGTATCTATAAAATGTCTTAAAATATATATATATATATATATATATATATATATATATATATATATATATGTGTGTGTGTGTGTGTGTGTGTGTGTGTGATTTAGATATCAAGAACAATAGTGGGAAAAGTTTTTCATGACACATTTCATCCTTTAGGACTTCACTGGATTTAATTTTTGCAACTTTGTCATACATTTTACTCCCTATATATATATATATATATATATATATATATACACTAAAATATTTTCATGGGTGTACAACATTTTATGAGAGAAATAAATGTAGACATTAACAAACAATTCATAACAAAAAGGGCTAGAATATATCTATATTATGTAAATTGGTAATACCAAAATATAACAATAAAAAAACAGCTAAATCACTTTATATTCTGGGATTACTAATTTAATGTAATATATAATTTTTTAATTATTTTTGTTATGAATTGCTTTAATATGTATGCTTTTACTGCTATTATATATATATATATATATATATATATATATATTATAGGAGATTAAAACACAAATATTTTCCATTTTTTCTTATATATATATATATATATATATATATATATATATATATATACTCCTTAAGATTATATTCAGGCTCCAGCTGGTCTAGATAAAAAAAAAAAAAAACATTTGTAGCTTAAGGGAATGTGGTGTTCTTCAAAGATTAATGGTATAAAAATCTTTTGCTCTGTGTCAAGGCTAAAATGGAATGCTGATGAAGTCACTTTTGCAAATATTTAATAAATTAACTTTGTTAAAGCCTCATCAACTTTCTGCCATAACATAATCAATCAATGACAACTCTGATTCAATGAGATCTGGATGATAGATATTCATTAGTCATATAAACATTTTCATCACTCAACCAATTTAGAAAATGTAGAACTATAATTTTATCAAGAGGTGTGTCTGTATCAGCAGAATAATTTTAAATGATGAGGTGTGAAAAGCTGTGTTATGATTTCAATTCTCTTGTAATGGTGTTAACAGGTTTTATTCCCAGAGGATCAAGAACTTGTCCATGTGTACGACTGGACAAGAGAGAATTAATCAGCTGTTCTTACAACTATTTTCTTCCAAGTGGACAGAAATTTTGCTGCACCATATTTCATGAACATTTACTGCTGGGAACAGTTGACATTGCAATAAGAAACACTGATTCTCTCTATCTTTGTTTCATGAATTTTGCATTTTGATTACTAGTCCCAAACAGGTTCAGCAAGATTTTAGGTCAAACACAAATAATTTATCACATTTATCCTAATATCCTAAAGGATTGTCACTGGAATTAAATTAATGATCTAATCTGAAAGAGTGGCACTTAGAAAAAAAAAATTAAAAAACAGTGGTAAGGAGTAACATAAATAATTTGGGAAGTGTTTTAACAGACGATTGAAAATATGGCACCGAATCCTGACAGCACATTGGAATAATGAAAGATGTCTAGCCACACTGTCTTCCAACAGCTAAACAAATAATTTAAAAATGGAAGAATTTCATGAGAAAGAAAGAAAAGGATGCTGAACTGCTACGTAATGTCCTCCTATATGGCAGTAAATTCCAAACAATCTGTTCACAGATTAAAGGAAAACTTGATGCAATAGAGATGTGGTTCTACAGAAGGATGCTGAGAATACCATTAACTGAAAGGTTAGTGTTATGATGTTAATTTGGGGTTAATAAAGACAAACGCCAAATAACATGTAACAATAAAATGGGGGTTTATTCGGTTGGTAAGTTGGTACAGATATCGCCTGAGTAGTCTATAACTAACTCAGCCCAAGAACTTCTTCGACACTGTCTTTTTACATGTCACTATTTTACGTCCTTGTTTGTAGACGAGTTCATCTTCAAGAGGGGTGGTAGGTTCCCACACAACAGTTAGTAATGAAAAAGTTTTAAAGATAATGGAAAAAGATGTCTGTACTTAGAATCAAAAATTTTCTAGTACACATAATGAGGAAAGGGGGCTTTGAGAATTTGACATTCAGATGTCATATTCGAGGCAAGTGAGACAGAGAAAAACAGCTAATAGCCTACCTAATGAGTTTGCATAAATTGATGGCAGAATGGGGAGTATGGGGATAGTAAAAAAACAAAGAAAAAATATAATGGGTAGGAAATTGTGGAGAGCCATGACTGATCATTTCCTGAACGGACATGGCACATTGAAAAAAAGATGATATGTTTATCAGACTCTTACTGTGACTGGGTATTTTGCTAGCAGGAATAGTTCATAGTCAGAAATATTGGCTTGCTAGTTATTTTGTCAGCAAGTTAAAGAATGAATGTTTTTTGATCTAAGAAATTTGGAAGTGACTGGCAAATTAGTTGTTTTGACAAAGTGCCAATGGAAAATTTAGATTTTTGTGTGGCATGAATATAGATATATTCAGAGTCTGTGGCCAAAGACAGTGATGGGAAGAGGACAGACAAGATGCTGAGAATCCCATGAACAAAACATGTGAGCAAAGACAAAGTTTTAGAGAAAATGGAAACAAAAAGAACACATACTTAGCATCAGAAAGAGGTAGTTGAAATTTCTGTGGTATGTAAATGCTGTATCCTTAAAGAGGTTACAAACAGACAAAGGTGGTACTCGAGTGAAGGAACAGCAACACGTATGTAGATGAAAGAAAGAGAGGTCTATTGTAAAAGAGAAGATACTACCGAAAGACAGGGAATCAGGTGGCAGGCTAGTAATTACAGAAGCAATCCCCCAGGTATATCCTGTGCTCACTATATATAGTTACTGATATAGTCAGCCCACATAGGCAATAGGGAATGTGGGACATTTCATTATAACAATAATGAGGAAAGAGGGCTTGGAAAATTCGATACTCACAGGACATATTAAAGGCAAGAGGGACAGAGGAAAACAACACATAACCTACCTAATGAGCTTGTGTAACTCAAAGGAAGAACAGGGTTTAGTTGAGATAGTGAAAAGTCAAAATTTTCAAAGAACTAGAAAGGACAGGAAACTGTGAAGAGCCCTGTTTACCAACGTCTTGAAGGGACATAGCACATAGAAGAATATATAGCCCCCACTGTAGGCTATCGCTTTTGCTAAAATCCATGCTTTTCTTCTTTTTACAGTTAATAATCCTTTCATCCATTAAAATCCATCAAAGGGGCAGTCAAGAAAGTTTTTTTTTAATGTTTCTGTTAAAACAGATCTATCTATATTAAATGTTTGAGATGAATATATAGTTTATAAAATTTCTTAAAATTTATGTAGAAGTTCAAAGGACAAGAAATTGGGTATAGCCATGATTGGCATCATCTCGAAATGACATAGCATATAGAAGAATACACAGCCCATACCTTGGGTTATCTCATTTGCTAATGTCCATTGAACCTGTCATTTTACTGTCAATTGTGCTTTCACCAATTAAAAGCTATTAAAAGGGGCAGTAAAGAGAGGACCTTTCTATATGTTTCTGTGAAAACCTTCTAATAATAATATGAACTTAATAAAATATCAATTTAAGAAATTCTGTCATTTTCTAAGGATATATGTACAGTATTATTCAAATAAATATGGTTTTAAAGAATTTCCTGATCTGATCTGTTCTTTATAATGCATAGATCAAGAATACTTCAGCTGACACAGTAAGAACCCTGAAGATAGTAATTTTATTTTGTTTGTTGATATGACTGCACACTCAAAACTATAAAATTATTTCCAATTCTATTTTTATTTATTTTAATTAATAAATGTTTTGTACTTTTAGACTTCCCAAAACTTTTTATACTCTTTTGTTTTATTGGCCTGGTTCTGTTTTTTGATTGATTCTTTTTGTTTTACCTAGTTTATATATTTTCAATCAGAAAAAAATATAAAGGCAATCTATGGATGAGTTAAAACAGTATCAATATTTACTTGTGAGTTGCCAAGGAAACCAATGATTAAATGACTAATAAATGTCAAAGGCAGAACAGAATCTCCCATTTTTCTTTTTTTGTAAAATTAAGTTTCATTTTATTCTGTTTTTAAATCTGCCAGTTTCTTTTTTCTTTTTCATTTATAATGTTATCTGCTTCTTTATTCTTTTATGAAACTTTCTTTTTCTCTTTGTTTTACAAAACTATCTGCTTCTTTTTTATTATAATGCTCTATGTTGCTTTCTACCTTTATAAAGCTACCTTTTTTATATTTCTTTCATAAATTTATCTGCTTCTTTTCTCCTTTATAAAGCTGTCTTTTGCAAAGCTTTTTCTTTTTTATTTATAAAGTTTTTATAAAGTTATGATTCTTTTTTATTTTATAAAGCTGTTTCTTTTTTCATTCATAAAGCTTTTATATCATTTTTAAGTTTCTTTATCCATTTATAAAGCTATATTTCTTTTTCATTTATAAAGCTATCTGCATCATTTTTCTTTTTCCTTTTACAAAAATATCTGATTCTATTTTTCATTTTTAAATGTACCTTCTTTTTTTTTTTTTTAATTTTTTTTAACTGGAACTGACATTAATTTAGTTAGAGACATGCAATTTAATAATATTTAATTAAATAGCTATTTTCAATTTGGGGATACAGTAATTTTCTATTTTCTCATTTTAATAAATAACACTAAACAAAGTAAATGAATACAAAGAATTTGAATAAAACAAAGTAATTCCTATATCTGACTAATTTTTTATGACTCATTTTAAAAAAAGGCAAAATTTTAAATATATATATTTCAACTAAATATACTTATATAGGTACATACTGGGTGTCCAGCTTTCTTTTGGGAATGTTGCTGACATGTTAAATTTATACAGTGTCATCGTTTATGAAGTCATTTAAAAAGAAAGTGCATAAAGTTGTTACCTTAGCAAAAATCCAAGAAGAATACATATCCTTGTTTTTAATTGTCATTGTTTATACTAATAGTTGTTTGAAAAATCACTCTTATCCCATGAACAAGATCATTTGAAAATGAGTATTTTTGTACAAATTTAAACAGAAATATATACAGTGAATGTGTGTGTGTGTGTGTGTGTGTATATATATATATATATATATATATATATATATATATATATATATATATATGCTGGATTCTCCCTCCATTTTTTTCGATGTATGAGAGACAATGAATTCAGTTCTTAGAAAATGGCAGCCAGTCACCTGCACATATGATTTCATTAAAGTGGTAATGGCTTTGTGCAGAACCAACCACACTTTTTTTGAAGAGATGAATACAGAGATCTGGTGCATTATGTGCCACAATGTCCCCAAGTGACCCTCTGCAGGTTGTTAGTTCAGAGTTGTCCTTATCCTAGACCAGTTGCCATCCAAGGCTATAGAACCCAGTCTGTTCTGTTATTTACTCATAGCTAGGCATATATAGTGTGCATATGTGTGTGTGTGTATATATATATATATATAAAGAAATATACTCTTAAAGTGTGATATATTTATGGGATAAAGTGCTCAATATCAGAGACAGAGCGTGTGTAAATATAAAAGTGAACACTGAAGTCAAAACTTAGAGGCAACAGGCTGTTTCATGCTAGATGCAAAAGCATCAGGCCTATATATATATATATATATATATATATATATATATATATATATATATATAGTATGTAGTGAGAGAGAATACAAACATAGAAATCACTTAAGATGGCGAACTGACAATTACCTACAATGTTGAGTTTAATGACCAGATGACCAGACTTTCTCTATTTACTAATGTCCTATCTTCAATACTGATCCTTTTTTTCTGATAAATACACCAAATTTTAAACAATATAATGACAGATGGATAAACAGGAACACGCATTCAAAGTTAAACAGGTATATATTTAAATAATTTCATCTTGCAGAGAAACATGCATACATACATATATATTTGTGCATTGTTTACTCCAGAAATACCTTAATATAAAAAAAGTCCAGGGTTTTCTCATTCCTTGGAGAAACTCCTCCATGAATGATCATGTCTTTAGGGGTGTAACTGTATTCACCATGAATGACTGATTACAAGTCGGTGAGGCTATTTAAACTGATAGTTTTAGGTTTTTGATTCAGATTTGTCCTTTTCCTATAATGGTTGCTGCCCAGGACTATAGGACCCAGTCTGTCCTGCTACCTACCCATAGCAGGAAGAAGAAGAGATGGATTCATACCTGTCCCTGTGGTCTATTTGCATGTAAGTAAATATAATAAACTTGACTGGAATTCAAACTTGGTTCTTCACTTCCTTAATCTGAGACACTATCCATTATTCCACTGTGTCTTAATATAATCATTAATAATAAGCTTGAATTTTTTATGAACAATCATTCAAAAAAGAGTGATTGTTGTCTGCATCATAATGGAAATATTCGTATGTATTAAAGAAGACTGCCATTTTGATGTATGTTGCAAACATCAAACAAATATAAAGAAATATACTCACAGTTGTAACCTTAAAGATAACGGATTGTACTGGCAAAGAAACCATGTACGTAATGAGTAGATGCCGCAATACTTTAATTTGTTTTTTTAACAAGCTCAAATTTTAGTTTCCATCTCAGTAGAATAATGATAATGATTTTCTATAAAAGATTTTACTTTGGGTGAAAAACATTTACAAAGAATATTTCAGAATACCTTACTTAAATTTAAACTGAAAAAAATAATGATCTGTTTCGATCTAAAGTCAGAGATAATGGTATGAAGTCTACTAATACTTCCTTTCTTAGAATTTGACATTACAAATTGTTGAATGCTAATTATAGCAGGTCTTTTGCACACATTGATCCAGAAAATCACTATACTTTAGTTGAGAACTCAGACTTCACTTGTAGGAGGATTGGCTCTTTCACTTCACACCGGCTCAAAACCAACAATAGCATTATTTCCTAATGTCTGTGGTATTAAGTTATCAATTCAGTTGAATTCTTTGACATTTTTATTGATCTTGTACTAAAAACTGATCAATACAAAGTTGAATAATGAATAGTTCACCAAATGCACAACCTATATTTAAATCTTGATAGGAATGACCGAAATTTGTTGTGAATTCACCATTCAGCTTTAGTCATGCTATTTCAATTTGTATTACATTCTCCAAAATGTGTCTTTGACTAATAAGGGAATGGCAGGACTTTTTATCTCTTTTATGTTGAATGGGATGTGTGGCTTTCACAGTGTTTATTGACACAGAAAATGGAATCAGCAATACAGGTTCAAATTCCATCATAATCTGTTGTATTCACTTTTGCTGTAATTACCTTGCCCTGAATCTATTTTTCTCCCTCCCAGTTTTTGATTAAATAACCGTGTAGAACCTAGAGTCAATCTATATATACTTCCTCCTTTAATATCCATACAACAACTTCATTCAGTAACCTCTACATTGAGTGGCTCCTGGGTCTTGTACTGGGTAAACATTTATGAAAAAAAAAACAAAAAACTGGGCCTTCAGTGTCAGCCTGCAAGAAGGGCTACTCTGAATTCAAAACTGTAGAGAATGCAATGGGAAACCACTTATCTATCTTTTCAAATAAGTCATAGCAATTCAGATAATAAAGAAAAAAATTGGAGAATCATGATCCCTTCTGTTCTAAAGTCAGTAAATGCAAACCAGCTTAATCTATAAGGTCATAAAATTAGTAAAGAAAAAAAATTAATGTGCTGAAAATTATAATAATTGTTTTTTATAAAACACAGTTGAACATGTTAGATGTTTACTAAATGAAACCATTCTATTCCTTATATTTCTGTTATTAGCAATTTATTTATCATAAAAATATAATGAAAAGGCATATTTCAACCTAACTTGCTTTCCTATTGTAAATGTTTCCTTTCTTGAAGAAGAAAACTCTAGCAAAAACCTATAACCATGGGATATTACTACCAATATTCACCTCTTTGGGCCAAATATGTAACCATAAGTTTAAAGGATAAATATGCATATTATTCCCCACCTTAAAAGTTCTAGTAAAAGCCTGAGAGATATTCACTTGTCTCCTGCAACTGGGAGGGCCATTAACAAATGAGAAAAACCCATCTAAATCTTTGTGATATCAATCCATGATGATATTAGAAAATATTCCCTTGTGCCAGGAATAACTGGGAAAAGTTCATATAATTGTAGCAGTTTTTACTTCAGAAAGAAAAAATAAATTTGCCTTTACTTCTTAAGTAATAAAATTATACATCAAAATGGAGCATTTCCTTAGCTTTTATTTTCTTAAATTCTATTTATTTCTTATACTTTAAATATTTATATCTTTCTTTGGAACAAGAACAAACTTAAAAAGTCAAAGAGTTGACATTTTGATAGAATTCAAGCTAAAAACAGCTTTTCAGACATTTTTGTTTCTGAAAAATGTCTTAAGTAATTTAACTGGAAAGAACTCTCACAAGTAAAAAAACAAAACAAAAAAAAACCTTTTTCCTCATTCTACATTTGAGACATCAATCCATTTTCTTTTGACCTGACATATAAAAATGAATATCTTTTGAAATATATAACATCTGACTTTATTCTGATATCACCAAAATTTAAACCTTTTTAAAAATGCCTTGTACACTCTTTTTTCTGAATAGTTTGTGTTTTATGAAATAATCCCGTAAAATCAGGGGGTATCTTTATAGAACTGTGATTGATATATGGAAGTATATTAAAAATAGACACATAGGTCAAAAATAATTTAGAATAAAAAAAATTATTTAAAAAATCCACTGAGGAAGCATTTTTGCACTCACTGCTTTGTGTTCATTCAACATGAAAAAAAATTGGAAACTTAAAAATTAAACATTATTCTTGCATATCATTATAGCCATCTTTAAGATAGAGAAAATGACTTTTGAAAAAAGAATCAACTTAACAAAATTAACCTGAATTTTAATATGCTGAATCTTTCATCAATGTTATGTTAATAGCATATACAAAAATATTAAGATTAACCAGGAACAATTTAGATTTATCAAATAAATAAATCTGAAGAAAAAATTCTTCTTATTGGCTCCATTTTTAAAAGAAAATATGCATAAGCTTTGTAAAATTACAAAAAATATACATTATTTTTTTCAAGTGAAACAATTTATTTAAAAATAAAAATACCTTGAAATGCAAAGTCATTGATGAGAAATTAGTTCATTTATATACAAACACTAATAGATTTATTTTTTATTATAAAACAAAATAATTTAAGAATTTCATATGGTCAGAATAAAGAATCTTTCTCCACTACAACATCACCAAAATGTTTTTTTTATATATTAATATCCAAATGATGCCATAAAAGAGATTTTTTTCTAAAAAAAATAACGTTCTCCAAATATTTTTTTTTTATTTGTAAGTGCAGACAAGAGAGGTCTGATGTGAGATTTATTTTCAATTTTAAGAGAAATAAACTAAGTACTTTCTGAAAGACATTGTTCTGAAAATTATTCTAGAATATAACTAAATCAGAATGAATGCACACACAGGCAAAAAAAAACACGCAGGATTATAAAAAAATGTGATTTTCTTTGATCCAGTGAAAAAGCAGCATGCAAAAAATAAAACATATTTTACAAGCAAGTGAAAGCATTCCAACATTTAAGAAATCAAATATAAGCATCCAGTAATTTTCATGAAAATCCTATTCTGAAACCTTCTTTCGAGATTTATGTTAAAATATTTGACATCATTTATTGAATAATTAATTAACTTATCATTTGAGAATGAAAATAGTAAGTATATTTTTTAGTCAACAGATAACATATTACAATTTGTTCTGTTTATGAACCAGGGAGTAGAGAAAGTGGAGGGGAAACTTACCTGGGTTTACGGCATCGCTCAGATGTATTGAATATGTCAGTGCTAAGATAATCCCTTGTAGGATGTTCACCATCTGAAAAAAAGAATAGAAAAAGAAAAATAAGTATTCTATTTATACAAGAATTATATATATATATATCTGAAAGAATCAGCACATACGCTAAGCACTGAGGACCTAAATTAGAAGCCACTATTAAAGAAAGAAAGACAAATGAGAGGTAGTCTTCAACAGCAGCAGCAATCAAAAACATGACAGGCAGCAGCAATTGCAACTCTAATCAGCAGCTTGGTTAGTTTTAAGGCTCCAAGTTCAATACAGCAAATTGTCCTTTTGGAAAATGGCCTAATAGATTAAAATGTTAGTTTGAGAATTTGGTGACATAATGATTATGAGTTCTAAGTGGGTTGGGCAATGTGTACTTGCACTCAGTGGAAAAGGGTGAGCAGTAACCAGGCAGTAGTAAATATAAACAAGAACTAGATAATATTCTGAGACATGAACAGTGAAATGAGAAGAGTTTACCTTACATAGATTAAATAAAGGGTTCAGTTTTGTATTTTGACTGCTGTGCCCCTGTCCTTCCTCAGGTGTATACTAATCTGTAATTAGTATACACCTGAGGAAGGACAGGGGCACAGCAGCCAAAATTTAGCAATAACAACAACAAAGATGAGGGCAACAGAGCAGATATAAACAGTGTAAATAATGATACCTCCTCATCCCAGAAAATATATATATATATATATATATATATATATATATAAAACAACTAGGAACATATGACCTTAACTTACTGGGTGTATTTGGTAATTAAGAATACGTTTATGTTTCTGAAATTTACACACCACTGACAACAGCACAAAATCCCAAAACACTTGGCATGAACAATCTTTTTTTGACACTAAGTTCTAAACAGAAATATCTTGTTTGCACAGAAGAAAAAACTTAACATAAATACCTTGTCAATCATTTTTACAGATGTATGCATTAAAGATTAGTTTAGTTTTATGGGTTACCAACCTTTTGTGGGTTATTTAAACATAAAATATTTTTTGATCATAAGAGTAATTCTTTTTTGCGTGTGAATATTGCATTAAAAATTTTTTGGGAATAGCTTTTTTCCAAATACAATATATATATATATATATATATATATATATATATATATATATACTGAGAGATGAGAGACTGGTTGCATTACAACAGTAAAAATCATGTAATACCAGTAGAAATACAACAAATTATGTTAATAATTTTTCTCAACACATTTAAAATAATGTTTATTAACTTTAGCTTTATCAGACTGAAAAAGACAGAAAAAAACAAAGTCTGGAATATCTCCTTAGCTTTTCTGAAAATCAACATTCAATATCCTACCTCTTATCAAATCTATAACAAAACCTTACTGACAACTAATTAAGTTATCATAAGTCACACTACACATACAGAGAACTGAAACTTTTTCCTTGATCCAATTGAAAATAAATCACGAAAATCAAAGTGGCTCTAAAAATGTATTTGTATGTAAGTCTGTAAGTGTTAATTATGAAGAGATTTTCTTGGTTTTGTCAATGTTCTTGCTTACTGACATTATCCTTTGCACATTGTTTGGTTGAAACAGAAATCAGTTGATCAATGAGGATTCTTTTTAATTTCTGTTAATCTTTCAGTTTATCTTTCTATGCAATCATATATTCATTAATTTATCCATTCATGTATGAATAAGTTTGGGTGATGATACAATTGCTTATTTGCTATGGGCACCGGGATCAGTGATTGAGCCCAGATTCTAGCTAGCTATAGTTCCAAAGCACACTGGCTGTACCAACTTGGAAGACTGGCAAAGGATATTTATTTAGCTAAATTTAGTGAAGATGAACATTTGTGGGAATCAAGTAAGTATTAGTTTGTTTGTGGAGTAAAGTTTGTTTTAGACTAAACTGGGGATACTGGTTTTGAATCTGTATTTAGAATTATTCTAGAATATCAAAATGTTCTATTTTGCACTTTCACATATTTAGTGAGATGGTATTTTACATTGCACTTGGCAACAAACCCCCTTATTTTCTGCTACTCTGACAAATGCTGTTTCACACTAAATCAAGTATGCAAATTCCAAAAATGCACTCAGAATCATACTTACATGTTGTATCTGTGAGATATATGCATGTCAAATTTATGTTTAAGGTATATGAGTATCCAGTTGAGCTTGTCATATGGGATTCATTCATGTTTGTT
This sequence comes from Acanthosepion pharaonis, assembly GCA_903632075.3. Taxonomy (NCBI): domain Eukaryota; kingdom Metazoa; phylum Mollusca; class Cephalopoda; order Sepiida; family Sepiidae; genus Acanthosepion; species Acanthosepion pharaonis. Next base: position 1,932,705 of record CAHIKZ030001890.1, read on the forward strand.
GTATAATATTTTCTTGGGGGTTGTGTAGCTAGCTAATATCAAAGAATAAGATGCTGAATTTATCTTAAAATACCCTTTTTCATTCACATCTTGATATTTTTCCACCTGATTTGAGGAAGAGATGAAATTTGTACTTTGAAACTCCCAGCAGGATGTTTTCCTCATCCATACAATCTTGACCTCTTCAAGTCTACAGTTAAAAATTCTCTTTCCTGCATAACCCCATGGACATCAGATCTTGTCTTTTCTTATGTTCATTCAACACCATCTACTTCGAGTAGCTCTTGGGCCTTTTATTGGGTAAAAATTAGTATATAAGAATTCTATTTCTTAATTAAGCAGTAAATTATTTTGATTCTAAAAATATATAATAATCAATAACAATCATATAATATATTTATCTAATCAACACTGTACATAGTAATAATCTTTCTGTCTATAAACTTTATTTTTAGAAACAAAGTAAAATTACATTTCATTCAATTATATATCCACCATTATTTGCAATGACTCATTGCCAATTATCAGGCAGCTCTTTGATACCTTTGAATAAAATTCTGCAGGTTTTGATGTGAAAATGTTTCAACCAACACTTGAATCTGGTTTTCATGAGGGAAAATTCACCTCATCAAAGTGTTTTGCCATGTTCAAAAAAAGGTAATAATTTATTTGTGAAAAGTTAGGTGGATATGACAGGTTGGACTGAACAGACCAACTGAGTTCCCAAATTTTTTCGTCTGTTATTCTTGCTGTAAGGAAACTTGAGTTATCATGTAGGTAAACAAATTTTTTCCTATTGATAGACACAATTTTCCCAGTTCCATGCTCTTTATGACCTTAGCCAGGATATCTTATTGTAAGAAAAAAATATAAAACAAATATTATGTTGAGAAAATAGAAACTTGTATGTTTTTACAAAATCTTTCATTCAAAATGATAATATTAGATAATTACTTATATAATAACATTCAGGATTCACTTGCTAAGCAGTAAGTGATACTTTCATATGAAATGTATACAATCTTTCTCTTAAAAATTTTTTTCAGAAAAACAGGTTTCTCAAGTATCAGTTATTGCTCTTGTAAGTATGGACAGGGGGTTTCCTTCCTAACATTTCGTTTGAACTAGTGTTGAATGTCAACATTGTATCATTATTTTCTTTGTCAGTTTATTGTTGTTGTTAAAATTGCTCAAGTGATTTGGTTTCTGTTATTTGGCACAGTTCATTGTTTCAAATAAGGATAGTCCTCACTAAGATGTATGGACTTCATTTGCTCAAAGCTATTTTTTATCAGAGATCTGAGAAATCAGTTGAATACTGCTGACAGTTTAAATATTTTTGAACAAGTTTAGTACCATGCATGACATCCATATTAAAGTCTTGATCTGAGAAAAAAATTGAAGAACATGACTTGAGTTTTCAGGTTAATGTTTTGGGTTTAATATGCCATATGAGAAACTACATAAAATATCCATCAGTCTTTTATTATATGAAGTCTATTTTTGTCTTTGAAAATTGGTTCAGAATCATTTCTATTCCATTTTGGCAAAGTAAAATACTGATCAGGATAAATCTCTTCATTAAAAAAAGGCATTTCATTCATCTAATAGAATTTCTTAAGCACTAAAGCTCAGAAAATTAAAAAATCATAACACTCATTTAGGTCTCAAAATTCATTTCACATAATTATTTTTGAGAAAGTTATTAAAAGATATGTGCACAAACAGATACATTGTGTAAAAGCAAATATATTTTTGGGATACCTTACAGTGTAATTGATTTAACAAGCATGAAGGACTGGAAACTATATCTAAAACAAAGATTATCTACACCCAACAAAGTCCACTGGCTAGTGAATTACTGGAGCATAATGCATTTAAGGTGAGCAGATTTTGTAATAAAGTGCTTAATACTAAGATGTAGGGAATTAATAGAGAATAAATAAATAAAGAGTTCAATGACTTATCTCCCAACTCAGAGTTTTGCAGAGCTAAATCCATACATCAGGGGCAAGATAAATAAATAGCTTTATCCTCCTTACAAATGTGTGGATTTACCTCTTTGAAACTCTGAGTTGGAAATTAAGTCATTGAACTATTTATTTGTAATATATATATATGTGTGTGTGTGTGTGTGTGTGTGTGTGTGTGTGTGTGTGTGGGTGTATCTGTGTATATATATATATATATAAAAGGGAAGAGCTTATGGTTATTCCAACAAAAGAAGTATGTTATAAAGAGAGAAATATATATATATTTCTCTCATTAATGTATTTTGTGTGTGTGTATATATATATATATATATATATATATATATATATGTATGTATGTATATATATATATATATATATATAAGGGAAGAGTTTATGGTAGTTCCAACAAGAGAAAAGTCTATGTTATAAAGAGAGAAATAGATATTTCATTAATATATATATATATATATATATATATATATATATATATATATATATATATATATATATGTGTGTGTAAAATATATATATATATGTTTGATGGCTGATGTAGTTGCTTATTTCATATCAGTGTTATTGGTGGCTATTCAAACATCTGTGTATGTGTATATACAGTAGCATATAGTGGGTTTTGAGTAATTTAAACTATCAGACATGGTCCTAAGATTCTAGTTTCTGCACTCCTAAAAATTCATAGGTCATGTCAATCACTTCTTTGGGCCCACCTATGCTATGCATCAGTAAATATTTATTACCTTTAATAAAAAATTAAATACTTCCCAACATTGATTTTATTTAAAATATTTACATTTGAAAGCAACAGAATTGTTTTTAGATACTGTAGACACTGTTGTCTATTTCTAATGCTCTCAGAAATGCTCAACAATTTAAATAACTAAATATTCAGGTCCTTTTATTTTAATATTAAAACCATTTAACCACATATAAGCAAAAGCTGTAGTAAGTGGACATGTAAAATTTCATGAAAATTAAATATTTTTTTTAGCTTTAAAATTTTCAGGTATACAGAAATTTTACAAATGTTATAAAAATATAATTCATTCATTAAGTTTTAGCTGAAATCATTCTTTAATTAGTAGAAAGATAATAGTGGCTTTCCTATCCAGAAAAATCTAAGTTTTCCAAAAGGCCATTTGAATTGAGTACCTACTGCAAGTCAAATTCACAAAAAGGAGTTTTATAGTAGCCTTTCACTGTTTTATAGCAAAGTATCTTTGCAGGATATGATCAATGTTTATTTCACAGGACACAGTCAAGTAAGTGCAACAGAGAGGTGAAAAATAAAATTCTCTTTAGCTAAGGGGATATGACATTCATTTATTTTCATCATACAAAATTACTTAATAAAATGTAAAACAAATTAATATCAAAACAGTGTGAGTTCGAGGCAAATGACTACCATGAACAGTCCCGATAAATGCTGTCCACACAAGATAAGAAAATTAATCTGATATGATGTGTCAGCTAAATTCCAAGTATTCAAACTGCTTAGTAATACCAATCTCAGTATTCAGTGTGGAGACTATTTATCTTGTCTGTATCTCTCTCAGCAGTGTCTGTGAGGAACAGACTCAAAAGATTGCAAGATTTGACAGACAATGGAATTGGAAATCCTGTTTTAAAATTATTTTCCAACAATGTTTTTTTTATACCTCTGTTATCTAAATTTATTTATGAAGATCTTGGTCATATGAAACTGATATAGGAAAAGACTACTGGGTTAATTTTCCTTCATCTTCTTCAGTTATTATGCACAACACTTGGCCAGTCATGTGATCACTGAGTTGCACTTACAAATATAAACTTAGTGGGCTGGATTTTGGAAACAAATAATTATCAATATTATACACTGATATACTTAGATTATTGGTTATCCTATCTTGATTGTTGTATCCCTGTAGCACAGAGAGTTGAATGAGAACAATCTACCATACAGACTAAATAAAGCATTTAGTCTGAAATTCACAAAACGTTACCAACTACACAAAGAAAAAAACATCTTGCAGGGATACAGAAAGTGCTTATAAGTCATGTGGGACATATGACGGCTGCTTAGAGACAAAAGTTGCAGTCAAGTTTGTTTTCAACTGCTAAGCCATAAGGTTGCTTTCTTTAGCTTAGGACCCCCGCCATAGCCTGAACAGAGGCCAAATCTGCTTCCCCAGCAGCTTACAAGTCCATGATGCTTTTTCTCTTCAGGAATATATTTTCCCAGGTATAGAATAAAACTCCAGCTCACAGTCCTCAGTTTGGGAAAACCCAAGACATACTGTTTCCCATTTGTGGAATATATCTTTGCCTGGGACAAAGACAAATCCATCCCATTTGAATCTGGAGTGCTTCTCCAGACACAGGAGTATCACTATATTATATTTAAGATAGTTTTTGTGTATGTCTTAATAGTATAAAAGTCTCTCTGAGAACAAAGCATATGTGTGATTCCTTTTTCTTTCAGCCATTCTATTTTGTCTGTTAAATATGGTGTCATTATATCATGGATATAAAAATGCCTATAACAGGAGAAATACAAATGGGAGAATAAATCTTTCTTCGAAGTGCTCCTGTTATAACCTGAAAAGGGTCATGGGGCACAATGTCTGAAATGCTGTGACTATAACAATCAAGATGATGATACTCATTTAAGAATATAAGTGAATCATAAATTCAAATCTATCTTCAATTTTTAAGAGGCACAGTCAAGAAATTTTTTCATGTAAAGAAGAGTATTTATAACAAATGGGATTTCATGGATATGAAGAACCTGCCTAAAGTTTTTAATAAGTATTAAAACAAAACCTAGATTAGAATTAGAATGAAAACTGTGGGTAGAAATATTCACCAAAAATATATATATAACTCATGTGAATCACTTAATTAAATGCAAGATGAAATACAACTTGGAAGCAAGTTGTCCTGAGTTTTATTATTGGGCCAAATCCATAACTTCAAAATCTAAATGGCACTGACTTTTCATCTCCCAAATATCAACTAATAGTTCAATGCAGTAAAATTCTGTTTAGTAATGTCAGTAGTTTATGATGACAAACATATGATAAGTCTTAATGAACACAAAACAAAGAGGAAAATATTTCTGGGTTAGAATCATTTAAAATTGCAAAAGAAGAACATTAAACAAAAAGTAATCACAAAATGAAGTTTTTGCCAAGTTAAGCAGAAAAACAAAGATTGGAGATGTGGCTGTGGTTTACTTTCTTTAATTTTTGTACATCAAACTCTTTTTTTTTTCTCTTACTTAACTCTGTTTTAATTTCTTTCTTTCTCTATTAGTTAACTATTTTTATTATATTTCTTTCCTGTCAACTTTCAGCTTTACAATTTCTTTAATCTTACATACTGAGGCAAAGATTGATTATTATTAGATGGATTATTCAGATGTCTAGCCAGTGTGTTCTCCAACTGTCCCCAGGTGAATGTTGAATCTAGTAATCTTCCTTATTTATTTATTTATTTATGTACTTAAGATTAACAAAGCTAGAGGCATTTTTGTTAATCAGATCAGTGAGGTTAAAATAATTTACAAACAAAACTGAAGACATCAATAGCCAAAATGTAGTCACTGAAATAACATAGATATGAATATTAATATGAATAATAAAGATAATATGCCTAATTTTTATTTTTACTCATTTCACCACAAGGCAAAAAAAAAAATATTAAGATGAAAGTGGGGTTATTGAAAGAATATAAGAAAAACATTAACAAGAAAAAATAATAAAAGAACAGAAATTAAGAAGACAGTAGATAATGATTGACATTGCTTTTAAATTTTTGAAAATCAAATTTGCCTGGAAAGCAAGAAGCTGGAAGAGAGTTTCACAAGTGAGGAGCATGATAGAAAAAACTGTTAACAGAGAACTTATGGTTACATCTACCAATTTCAACTGTAAAATGATGAGATCTTGCCACCAGACTAGTACTGTGCTTAAATTCATAAAGTCTAGCTACCATAGAGGAGAGTTCATCATAACAATTACAATGAAAATATTTATAGAAAAAGCATGAGGAAGCTACATTATGATGGTGAGATGCCAGGCCAGGACTAGTGACATTGCAGATTTATCAACGCTCACTAAATATATAGCAGGAGCCACGGACTATATGTGGTAGCAATATTCCAAGCATAGATGAATACTAGATTTGTAAATATACAAGATAGATATGGGCAAGAAAAATTATCTGGCATGACACAGAGAACCATCTTTCCTAACAGCAATTGAGAAGAAGCACTGAGTCACTCTCCTGGAGTTTAAAATTAACCATGCTGATGGAGAGAAGAAAGGCACTAATAAATGATTAAGATAACATAACTAATACTATTTCAGCAAAGTATTAAGAAACAGGAAAATTTTGCTTGAAACAAAGAAAAGAGTATTAAACTGTCATGCAATATCAACCCCTCACAATGGCAGTTAATGTTAGACAATCTCATCACAGATGAAAGAGATACTTGAGACAACAAAAATGTGGTTCTACAGAAGGATGCTGAGAATGCCATGTACTGATCATGTGTGTAACAACAAAGTTTTAAGGAAAATAAAAATAAAAAGGACTCATATCAGAATTAGGTTTGGTTTAGTTTGTTTTGTTTTACGGCATATCAACCTCAATGTGTTATTTAATGCCAACAAGATTTTTATTGCTGGTAATATTTTTTTTTTAAATGTATAACTGGTAATATTTTTTAGAAAATGTATTGTTGGTAATATTTTTTCTCAAAAATGTATTGCTGCTAATAATTTTTCTGGTATCAAAACTTATTTTTACACTTTCATAGTGTTTTGACCCCAATTTGGGGGTTAACTATTTACCCATAGCTGGGACCCTAACAGGTGCTACCATCCTGGGTAAGGGTGGACCTGGGAACACCAACAATTAAGAGGTGGTTCCACGCTCCCCAAAACCTCCTGATGAAAGGTCTTGCTGTTGGGCGTAGTTTATCGTAATACCCATAACAGATTAGAATTAGAAAAAGACAATTGAAATTTCTAGGGTACATAATGAGGAGGAAGGGTCTGAAGAATCTGACATTACCTAACAAGCCTGAGGAAATCGATAGCAGGACAGGAGTGATAGCAAAAAGTCAAACCTTATTAAGAGCTACAAGGAATAGGAAATTGTGGAGAGCCATGATCATCCTGTCCTGTTGGGATAGAACACAGTAGCAGAGAATATGAAGGATAAAAATAAGAACATTAAGATAAATGATAAATTTTAATTCTATTTTTATGTCTTTCTGAAATCTATTTGGCAGTGAATGCTGGACAATCTGTCCACAGATGAAGAAGAGACTTGAAGTAACAGAAGTGTAGTTCTGCCAATGAATGCTAAGAAAATCATGTATTATACATGTGAGTAAAGAGAATGTTTTAAGAAAATACAAACTAAGAAGACACTGACATAGCAAGGATTTCTGGGATGCATAATAGTCAAGAGGGCTTGAGAATCTAACACTTTTTTCTTTTTTTTTTAAGCATTTCACTCCAAGCTAGATGGGAGTGCCACTGGTTCACATGGGGTTACATTGAGAAAGAAAAACTGTGTATAGGGGAAATGAGGAAAGGATAACTGAAGAATGGGGTTCAAGACATCAGAACATGGCGATTGATGTTGTATTTAAACTTTTGAAGATTGTATTTATCAGAGAGTAAATTGAAGGGAGTTCCACAGGTGGGAAGTGAAAGAAAAGAAACAGTTGGATTAGAAGTGGTGGTTACATTTAACTCTTTCAACATTAAAAGGGTGGGACCTTGATAGTAGTCTAGTAGCATGCTTAAATTTATATAGTTGGGACACCAGGGAAAAAAGCTCAGCAGAATGGTTGACATGAAATTATTTGTAAAAATGACAGAAGGAATCCACCACATCACATCTGTGAGCAAGTGACTAGAGTCGAGATCCCAAGTCAGGATTGATTACATTGCAGATCCTTCTTTGGATTTTGTTGAGAACGTCAAGATGAACAGATGACATCAGACCATATATGGCAACAGTACTAAATGCATGGACGAATGGTAGAATGGACTCTGACAAGAAAAACCTGTCATGATACAGTGAACCAACTTTCCTTACAGCAGATGCAGCTGTTCCACTTCAAGTCGTTCAAAAGTGTAAGACACAGTCAGACACTCTCCTAGAGTCTAGCATCAACCATGTTAATGGCAGGCAGGGAATTATCTCTATGGTGGCTAGATGAGAGTAGTTTCATTTTAGAGGCACTGAAGACAAAATAAACAGGGGGTAACCTACTTTGTGAATTTGTATGAATGGAAAAAAGGGATAGTAAAGGGACAAAAATTACTGAGAACAACAAAAATAGGAAGTAGTAGAGAGCCATGATTGCCCATATCCACAAATGACATGGCACAGAAATGATGTTTTCTATCCTTTCTTTGTATTTCTCATTATTTTTCCCCTTTTAGTTTTTCTTTTCTTGACGAATAATGCTTCCCTCTTAATATTTTACCACACATTATTTGATGTTTAAAAAATCTTTTTACAAATTTATTTTTCTATTTCACCAACTTGCTTATTTTTATGATCACCTTTTCTTTCTTAAGTAATTAATTCAGAAATTAATTTGATTTGATTTTTTAGTTTTCGTTTTAACTTTTTCTTCCTTCATAGTCATGGTGCTTTTCTTCTTTTACTTCATTATTATTTATTTCTTTTATTTTTTTTTTATTGCTTTCAATGTCATTCTTCACCTTTTTCTGTTTTTTGTTTTGCCTTTTCTGCTCTATTTATTGATATTTTACTTTCTTTTTATTTAATTATCTCTGTTCTTTCCCCATTTTTTTCATTTATTCTATTTTGCTTTCATATAATAACAACATATTTTTATAGTTTGTGTGTTCTGTATATAGAAGCAATGATGCCCTCTGGAAAAAGGCAGGGACAATTTTATTTTTAAGTTTAAAAAACAAAAATATCAAAATCTGCTAGTGAAACTAAAACTCAATAAACGTTCAGAAATGAAAAACAAAACAACAATAATTAAGCGGCAAAATTTCTCTGGAGACAATAACAAATTAAAAGAAAGAAGAAATAAAAGTTTTATCAATAAAAAAAAAACTTCCTTTAACATAAAATTAAAAAAAAAAAAACTTTAAATATCAACAACAATTAAGCATAACAGAATACACATTTAGTTTAAAGTACAAATATAAATGTATTGTATTCTCTACCAAATTCTACATGAAATTCATGTCCTAGTTGATATTAATAACATGTGAACATAGCAGACTTTCTCAAGAACAATTCTATCTAAATGCTAAACAGAATTTTCTTTATAATTTTAACTTTGAGATAAGAATTTTCCTGCTTCTACCAAACTTCTGATTAACAAGCATCACCTGACTTCTTATATGTACCATAACCCTACAGGACGTGGGTGATTATGGCTCTCTACAACTTCCTCTTCTTTGAACCTCTTAGTAAGTTTTGTCTTGTCACTATTCCTCTCACCCTCTGTTCTATACATTTACACAAAATTTTTAGGTAGTTTATATACTGTTTCTATATGTCATTCTTGACTTCAATGTGTTCTGTGTGTGTTAAATTCTCTAAGCTTTCTTTCCAAGTTGTGCATCCTAGAAAATTAAACTATTTCTGATTCTAAGAATAAGCTTCTTTTTTGTTTCCATTATTCTTAAAGAGCCGAGTTTGAATTCCAGTTGAATCCATTACATTCTGTGCTAATACCCTTGGGAAAGGTATGAACCCTCTTCTTCAGCCAGCTATTGGTAAATAGCAAGACAGACCAGGTTTTCTAGCCTTGGATGGCAACTGGTCTACCGCAGAAAGAAATGGCAATCTACTGCAGGAAAAAAATTTGCCTCATCAGTCATTTATCAAAAGATACATGATTATCTAAGCATGTATCATGCATAGCATATAACTGACTGATTCTTAAAACTTCCTTACATGTTCAATCCACGATATTCTCAGTATGCTCCTGTAGAACCACATTTCTGTTGCCTCAAATTTCACATCTGTGAAGTTCTGCAACTTCTTTTTCTTTTATGAGCTGTGTCCCTTCAGTCAGGATGTAGGCGATAAGGGTCCTCCACATCTTCCTGTCCCTTGTAGCTCTTAATAAATTTTGTCTTTTCACTATTTCTCCCAAGCTTTGTTCTAACATTCATTTGCTCAAGCCTATCAAGTATGTTATGTGCTGCTTTCCTTTGTCATTCAATCTGCCCTCTGAGTATCAGATTTTCCAAGCCCTCCTTCCTCATTACATGACCCAGAAATTTCAACTGCCTCTTCCTGATGTTAAGTATAAGTTTCCTTCTAGCTTCCATTCTCTCCAAAACCTTGTTGCTCACATGTTCAGTCCATGGCATCCTCAGCATCTTTCTGTAGAACCACATTTCTGTTGTTTCAAATCTCTTCCTCATCTTTGAGGAACTAGCATTTGTAATTGGTCTACATACTTGGTAACGTTCAGTTCAATAATCTATTAGCAAATTGATATATTGAGGGAAATGGTTTTATACTCATATCTTGTTTACAGGAGATGCAACAACCAAAACGTATGACATTGCCAAGAATATAATTTTAAGATGAAATTAAAGTTAGGCTTAATTTCTCTGATTTCTGTTGCAATAATCAAACTTTAATTACAGACAAGTGTTATAATTACAGGTTTTTTTCTCATAAATATTGCTACCCAAATTGTAGGTGTATGTTATATAGCAATGCGTGTGATATAGCAGGAAACGTAATTTTCATGAGAGAAAACAAATTAAGATAATAACAGATTGAGTAAACTCATTTACAGCAGAAAAAAAAACTCTGACAGTTTAAAAAATTACATTAATGATAATTTTAATTATTACACTACTGGATTCAGAGTACAAGGTAGATTGTATTTGATTGTATTTATTTGCTTTCTCATATCGGGAAAACTTAACAAAACATTAGGCTTAATGTGAAACCCAATGTATGTATTTGGATAAAGGTAAAAGTTCTCCATTCTCAATGGATTTTGCTGCACACATCAGAATATGCTACTGACATTACCCTGTTAGTGCACTAGATATGTTGTCAAGGTAATAGATATCCAGTGACAGGGTATACTTAATCTCTGTTGTTTTTTAACTGAAGTCAACTGATCCTATACAAAGGTAGATAATTCAGGATAAAAGCTGTCATAGGGTTCAGAAGAATGCTGAGGGTACCATGGATGGAGCATGTAAAGAAGCAAGAAGTTTTAAGGAAAACAGAAACAAAAACAACACATACTAAGAATCAGAAAGAAATTTCTTGAACACATAATGAGGAAGAATACTCTGGAGAATTTGATACTCACAGGACATATCAAAGGCAAAATGGACAGGGGAAGGCAATGGTCTACTTACCTGATGAGCTTGTGTGAATGGATCATGGAATGAGAGTGACATTGAAAAACAAATATCGACATCCTGAAGTGACATGGTACACAGAAAAAGAAAAGTTGAGAGAGATTCTTTTACTGCAGTCTGTAGATAGTCTTGGTGCAATACTGTTTTGTTTTTCTGAACAAAATAATTAACACCAATATTGTCTCCTTTTATCATGGTTATACTTTAAATTCAGCTACAAACCTGAATAACTCAACAAGAAAACAAAAAAATCCTCTCCAATAAATGTATATTTACAGATATTACGTTTAATCAGATGTAAGAAATGGGCATTGTTGTTTTTGGCAGTGCATTTAATGCTGCTGAGAAGCTTTTTTGTCAAATGCAACAAAGAAGAAGGTAAAAAAAAAACAAGATGGCTGCTGTTTTCTATATTCTGCTTTTTATACAGCAGTTACATCATGATACAAACAGGAAATAAAATTTTTTTGGAAATTTTGAACACATTTTGTTCTTGTTTGGCACTGAATATTTTTTTCATAATTTAAACATTACAGAAATTAATATAGAAAAATTGTCTGACAACAGTACTGTGTGTGTGTGTGTGTGTATTGTAAGATAAGGAATACTGAAATGCCCAACTTTTTGGCAGCAATTCTATCAAGAATGAATGATAAAAAAACAGATTTTCTGATAATTCCATGCTTTTCTGATGTTGATTAAGCCAGTATATATGCATAGACTTCTACTTCAGATATTATGCTTATTCTCAAGGCTATAAACACTGTTGTTTGCATGTATATTTTGATTTTATGAACACACTCACTCACTTATATTTAAGTGCATTTAAACAATGACTCAAATTTCTGTATCTACAGAAAATTTAAGAAAATTCCTGACCTTTTGCATACCTATTGCAACAATACTGTCATTCCATCTGCTCTGAAATTTCTCATTTTAGACATCCTCTTTATTTTTTCTTTTTAAGGCACTAGCACATATGTATTCTTGACATTTTTCTCCAAATTTTTATTCAAAATAAGTAAACTTTATATTTAAGGTAATATGGAATTGAAATCACACATAATGGGGAAATATTGCTAAGAAAAAAAATCTTATAATTTTCAGAATATTTTTTCATTTTTTTGAATTAAAAAATTAAGATTAAACCTTGCATAAAAATAAAAAAAAAATGATTCCAAAAATATTTCCAGATATAGCTTCAAATATTTTTAAAATTAAGACTTCCATGTTGCAGATATTCCTGAGGTGTAGCAGTTATTTTTTTTATATGCACTTGTATGAATGTGCTTTACCAGAGGGTGGGGAACAAATTAAGCTAAATCATTCAAAATATTTTCATATGAACTTCTAAAAACATTCAAGTTAAAATTGTTCACAAATTGTACATATAAAATTTATTCTCTAAAATGCATGAAAGTGTTATATATAAACCAAAGTAAGGAGAGTTTATTTAATTGTGAAAGATTAATATTATTATTTAATAAAAATTTAAATTGTTAAAAATTAATTAAATATTTTCTTATCATATATGCTAAAATACAGCTAACATTCACAAAATTAGTATTCAATATAAATAAATTTCACCTTAAATGAGAGACTTGGGATTAATTTCCATCTTGTGTGAAGTTGTTTGAGTTTCTACTTTGTCTGTTAAGGGCAAGATTAATAAGATTCAAGTGACATTACATATGTGATTTCATATATATAGTATGCACATACTTGAATACTATAATACCCCAGAAATGCCAGGATATAGCCAAGAAAACTTCGTCTTCACACTTACAACAGCTAGTTTTTGGTAATGACTGAAATTATTGAAAATACTTGAACAAATATAAACTTTGGATCCATAACTTTGAAACCAATAAACAATGCCTTATTCACAAATTTGAAAAATACAGTAAAATAAATCAACAAAATAACTTTGTTGGTTGAAGTATATAAAAATGGTTGGGATGTATTTTTTCTTTTACTGCCAAAATTGAATATATATATATATATATATATATATACACACACACACAAACAAGTCCAATGAAGTCCTAATGAATGAAATGATAACAAAAAATTTTTACAATTTACTATACATCTTTTCTTTCAAAACTGTTCTTGATATATAAAAGTTTATGATATATATGTATGTATATATCTCTATAGTTATATATACATATATATACAGTGTAACCCAGATATAAGAGAGTTGTCGGGACCGAAGACGAAGTCTCTTATATCCGGGTTTCTCTTTTATCCGGGTTTGGTCTATTTTATATACATTAACACAGGCTCTAATTTGGGACCAGAGAAAATCTCTCTTATATCGGGGTTACACTGTATGTATATATATATATATATATAGGTAAAAGAAGAACAAATGGAGTATGATTCCATTGTATGTAACATTTAATTTAAAAGAGGGCTCAATACATAGTAGAACTAAATATTTGTTTAATATTTTAAATGCATAAAATAAATAATATATATATATACATATATATGGGATAATGATATATAAACTTTTATATATCAAGAACATTTTTGAAAGAAAAGATGTAAGGCAAATTGTAAAAATTTTCGTTATCATTATATATATATATATATATATATATATATATATATATCGGCCAAAAGTTGTTGAGACAATAATCATGATAGACATTTTCTGCATTCATTTAGTCCCCAAAAAAGGAAACTGTAAGAACATTAAAAAAAAAACAAAAAACAATTTCCTTGCCTGTCACATTCAATGAAATTTGTTCAAAAGAAAGGTTGTTGCCTAAATATACATATATCGATAAACATTGTGTACATAGAAAACAATGCCTGATCAGATGATCACTTATGGTTTGAAACTACCAATTATGATCAAGTATTGATATCTATATACACAGTTTAAATTTACAAATGCTTTATCTTCAACAGTGAACACACTCCTCCATAAATATAAAAATTGTTTATATATAACTATAAACCTAAAGAGCCAGGCAAACCTACCTAGGTTTGACCTACGCGGATTGTCAGGGTACACTGGCCAGTGTGCCCTGACCATCTGCATAGGTGAAACTTTATTTAGCACTTTATTTAGTTACTTTTGCTTTACTCATATTGGAAGATTTTTCTTTGGACTCTGCACTTGGATTCTGGACAATTGTTTTTGCCTCAATTACATGTTCTTAGTTCTTTCTTTTTTTTATCCCTTATTTTTCCTTGGGTATTGGTTTGTTCATTTACAAGCCAAAATACCTAAGGTTTTTCCAGACAAGTATAATTACTTATATTTACAATACTATATATATATATATATATATATATATATATATATATATATATATATATATATATATAGTTTCCACATGTAATCAGAATTAGGAAAATCAAGGGGAAGAAAGGTAGATACTAAGAATAAGAAAAAATGAAAAAAAGGGAGTGACAGAAGAAAGACAGGCTGGCCATTTTCAATTTTATTGTTCCCTTTCTAATTTAAAATTGGGTGAAACTTTATTTAATATCTTTTGGAGTATTACACATACCTTTTTTTAGAAAGGTTAGTAGATATAACAGTATGAAAATATAAACAAAGTCTTACATTTCAGTTTGTTAACTAATAAAAAGAAAAACAAACAGTCAAGTACAAATTTGGCTTGCAAATGTTTACATGTTGCAGAAAATAATTTTGCCATTATCAGAATTATACAAAAGCCAAAATCAACATGATATTTGCAATGCAGTTCTTGAAGAAATGCAGAAACATTGTTCTTCCGCAAACATACTAGCTAAGGAAATGGTTGTGTGGCTTGTTATATGTTATTTGCGATAAAATTTTCAGAAAAATGGCATGATATTCCAATTTTAGAAATTCAAGTAACAGTCAATCTAGATCTGATAGGAAATGTCTCATATATATAAATATATCTATATGGGCATATATATATATATATATATATATATAGGCAGAGTTGTTAGAATGTTTGCTTTATGACCATGAGTCCCATATTTAAATCACACCATGGTTGATTTATCAGGAATGTGACTTCTTGATATTATCAGTCTAGGAAGGGAATCCCAGTATTTGGTACTTTTGAAAAATGCCTGAAAACCATACCATGGGTTGGCCCAAGGCTTGTGAGTTAGGAACTATTTGGAAGATGTTGATGGGTGTGGTAGTATGAAGCCACAAGTCATTTTGACTGAATGTTTGAGCATATTGGCATTGTTCCAACTACTGATCATACCAGATTAAGCATCCTCTTCCAGAAACTGTAACTTAGATCAGTCAAGCATAGTTAAAGCATAAACCACAGATTGACACTGTAGTGTTTAGAGAAGCATCTATGCAAGTTTCTGTTCCATATAGTAGCGGTTCTTGGGAATAAATTTTCAGGGTGGTATGCACTTCTTACTAAAAGAATGCATAAGGAAAAAATGTGATTCCACCCTCAGTCAAGGTGGATCAAGGCTGTAAATATCTTAGTTGGTGTCAATAAAACATGTAGATATATAAAATCTATAAAACCTGCAATTTGCATACAAGGTGGAATGAATGAAAATTTTTTTTTTTTCCCTGTTAAATCAGTAAAAATAACCAAGGGATTTTTGAGAAGCCAGATCAAGTATTTTTTTTTAATTTCCTTGCAGCCAAAAACTCCGTACTAATTTCCTTTAGTACTTACATAATGGATACAATTTTAGATAAAAGAAGGAAACAATAATTATATGCCAGTAATAATAAAAGTGATTTTCTGAGTCCCCCAGAAGAAAGAAATGTCACTTTACAACCTCCCCAAATCATTTGATCTGTTGAGTGAATAAGTAAAGTGTATTTACTCTGATGCAACGGATGGGAAGAAACAAGTTCTTACTTAATGTTTGATTTTGTGAAAGGAAGTCTTGAGTGAGAGGAAAAGGGTTGTTGTTGTTGTCTCGGAGAAAACTGTTATTGGAGGGAGATGTTGGCTGACAGGCTTACTGTGACTTGTTAGTTATTTCTTTGAGAAAATTTCTCAGTGCATAACTGTGGAATCCAAAATTGTAACTATTCAGAAAATAGAAGGATATCTGGTGGTGGAACTTAACTAGTTTGCCTGTTACTAAAATTATAGAGATTCACTGAGCTTGTTCCTGAACTGTTGCAAAATTAATTTTTCCTTCATCTTTAATCAGTTTCAAAAATATTTCAGCCCAATGCCGTATTTTTCTGAAACTATGTGAGCATAACTAATTCATGCCAAATTTTTAAAATATTTAAATTATATATTGAATTATTTTTTTACTTATGTAATTTTATATGCATTATTAATGTTCTAATGAGCATGTTACTGAGTGGTTAGAATATTTGCATTGTTACCATGAGATCCAAGTTTGAATCTCACCATGGTCGATTTATCAGAAAGGAGACTTCCTGATGTTATCAGACTCAAGAGGTCGATCCCAGCATGTAGCACCTTTGGAAAGTGCCTGAAAGCCATACCACGGGTTGATCCAAGCCTTGTGAATGAAGTTGGGTCGACGGAACCTTTCGGTGCCATCAATAGCTGTGCTAGACCAAATTCACAAGTAATCGTGGCCAAGGGCTTAAGCGTGCTGGTCCTGTTCAAATTCTTGATCATGCTAGATAGCATGCTCTTTCCCAGAAACTATAACTAAGTTCTGCTCAGCATAGTTGCAGCATAAACCACAGGTGGGCTCTGTGGGTGTTAAATAAACACAAATGCACCTGAGCAAGCATCTGCAATAGGAATTGGCTAGCCACCCTATTAGATGGATATCCTCAAATACAAGTGGCCAGCTATACATTAATGTTCTAAAAATACTAGAAATATTTGAAGCATGAAGGGAAGTTATTTGTTACATATTTTTCTTATCCAGTTAATAGGCAAAAAAATTTGTGACTGTAATTTCATAAATAATTAGTTCCTAAAAATTTGAAATCCTGAAAAATTACAGATGTAAAATATATATATATATATATATATATATATATACACTACACTACTACCCATCAATTTTCATTTCATTTTTCGTTCCATTTTTGGAAGTGCTATCTGATGATCCAGCATCCTTTAAAAGGGCTCTGGTGAAATAAATTATTATAATGATATTTTTAAAGTTCATTTTTATGAACCAGTTCTCTCTTTGGCACACATATCCATATATCTATCTATCTGTGTATATATATATATATATATATATATATATATATTTTTAAAGTAAAACAACTTTAAAATATATATATATATATATATATATATACAGATAGATAGATATATGGATATGTGTGTGTATGTGTATAAAAAGAGAGAGAGAAAGAAGCAATTATGAAAGATTTTGAATACCCACAAAAAGTTATGGAACTGCCAAAGAGAGAACTGGTTCATAAAAATGTTGAATCTTGGCAAAATTTGAATGCAAAGAGGAGTAAGTGAAAGCCAACTAGTACTGAAAAATTTTAAATTAATGTATCACAAAGTATTTTACAAAAGAATGAATACCCAATTCACTCTATTTATAAATTCTATACATCGATTGTCCAAACACAAGTCTTTCTTGTGTTTGGAGATGCTGACTTTTAGATCATATAATGTCTCCCCCACATAAACATTTTTGCATTGTAAACCATTTATTTGATAAATCCCAGCATTCGAATCAGTGCTAGGTTTATTTTTCTTCCTAATTATATCTCCAGTTGTTCTAGACATGGAGGTGATGATCCTAGTATTAGGGATTACATGCTAATACACTTGGGAAAGGTATGGATCCTCCTCTTCTTCTGCCAGATATGGTTAAATAGCAGGACAGACCGGGTTTTATAGCCTTGGATGGCAACTGGTTTACTGCTGAAAAAAATGGCAACCTACAGCAAGGAAAAAATCTGCCTCATCAGTTATGTATCAAAAGATACATGATCACCAAAGCATGTATCACACATGGCTTATAACTGACTGATTAGGGATGACTAATTTGTTTGTCAGTTTAGTAGAAAGTATGATGGAGGACAAGATTATGAATTTTGTGTAATTTTTGTTAGAAGAGTTATTGGTAGTGTCTGTTTTTTTTTTGTTTTTGTCTTTGTGGATTTTGGAACATTGTTTTTTGTGTTGAGGATAAAATAATATTTGGTCAATTGATCTAACTCTCTTGTTTTGCATCAAAATGATGCTGAACATAACTTTGATGTCACTAATGCCACCCTAATTAAAAAGGAACATAATTCTTTAAGGAGAAAATACATTGAAAACTTAATAACATTATTACCAACTATAAGCACACATTACATTACATCACCATCTTTCTTTGAATCCATTCTTAAGAATCTAACTTATATTTGATACGAAGAATACATTCTTAAAGAGGTGAACCATAAATTAGAATGTTGTGACTTCCTGTTGTTGAGCACACAAAGGTGAAGATAAAGACTCCCACTAGACAGACACACTCACACAATTACAAACACACATTACCATCAGTTGCCCACTTAGACATACAAGAATCTTCATAAACCTACATAAACATTGAATTATCCACCGTTTTGATACATATGACAAACCAATAGGAACAGACCCAAACAGGATTTTAATAGGAGTAGATAGGTCTGTCTATCATCTGATTCACACTTGTCCAGGGTATTTTGCACAGGAGTAAAGGTTTATTCCTTGGTTCTTGTTTAGGATTTGGTTTCCTGTTACTTGTAAAGTCTGCTCATACCTTTTCACCCTCAGTAGCCTGTTGAGTTTTAGGAATGAAGCAAGAAGCGGAAAGAGAAAAAAAAAGAATGCTGAAAAATTTTGAAGCTCCCAAAATTAAGGAATTTACTAAAAAGAGAAACTTTACCTAATATTTTTGAATGTAACCACTAGAAATGCCTCAGAGGTGAGTACATTTTAGTGGTGATACAGGAAAATTTAAAACCTACTCATATTCAGAGACAATTTAAGTACTTGGTGTTGCACAGTCAGAAGGATTTTTCTTCTTTGTACGTGAAATGCTAATATCAAAATTTAATTCAAAGTTTTTAAAATCATATTTTTTTTAAATTTTATCTAAATTTGCTAAAAAGGTTTTAAAGAATCTGACTTGATTTTCCAGATGAGAGTTTGTTCAACGTCAAACTTTTTTACAAATCCTTAAAGCATGATAAAGGGAAAGATAGCATGTGCAGAAATTGTAAAATAATTTGTAAATAGTTATATGAAGTTATTATTTAATATGCATCAGTTGTGTACTGGTAATTAAGGGCATATATATTATTGTGAAAGTGTTCATGTCCTTTTTAAACAAATATAATTTTTTTTTAAATCAAATTTATCCCAAGCAAGAGAGTAAAGCCACTAAGACACATTTAGTGTGAGAGAATTAAAAAAGAAAAAAACATTATGTGGGAGTGAGAATAATATAAGAGTAATCAGGAAGGCAGCAGGTGATGATTGACATTGCATTTAAATTTTTGAAGATCAAAGTTGACTGGAAAGCATGGAGCCAGAAGAGAGTTCCACATACAAGAAATGGGAGAAATGAAAGTGTTAGCATAGAACTTATGGTTACATCTAGTCAGTTCAATTGTAAATTGATGAAACCTTCTCACCAATCTAGTACTGTGCTTAAATTCATAAAGTCTAGCTACCACAGTGAAGAGCTCAAAATTGTTTATTTTTAATTTAAATAAATAGCTTATTTTCAAGTGCAAGATTTTATTCAATTCAATAGGAGAAAAAAGCAACTATCTTTTTTGCTTTAAATCTTGGTCATACTCTTTCTTTTCATCTCCATCATATTTTCTACTTTGGAATTTTGAAAGATATTATTTTAAAGAAAATGTTTATTTTTTCAAAGAAAATGTTACAATTGATTCAGACATGGACAACACACACACACAATTAAACTGTTAATAAATTGTGTCTAGTGTAAAGATATAGAGCAAAATATTAATGAGTGTATTAGCAAATAAAACAGCATGTTAGAATGTGTTAATCAATGAATTATTAGTTGTATATAAATGTACTTAATACATATATTTATTTATGTGTGTGTGCTTCTGTCTTTTGTTTACATGTGTATGTGTGTGCGTCTCTGTCTATTGTTTGCATGTGTGCGTGTGTGTGTGTGTGTTTGTATTTGCTTCTGTCTATTTTGTGTGTGTTGGGGGGGAGCACATGGCAGAGAGATTATTATTATTATTATTTATGTATATGAATCTATAAATTTACTTATCTAAATTTGTGTGCATAGAAATAGTTTAATATACATTGGTAACTGTTTTCTAGTGCATTTTTATTCCTGACTCTTTGCAAATATCTACTCACAATTTTGTGTGCATGTACACATATATATATATATATATATATATATATATATATATATATATATATATATATATGCACAAACAATATATGTACATATATATTTATATATATGGAAACATCAGTGTACATTTGTGTTGAGATTGTACATGTTTAGCTCTGTGTAAATGAGTGTATATTTTATATACAGTGGGTTTCTATCTACAGTTCAAGCAATGTTATTGTTTTGTAGAGAAAAAAAGACTAAAATGATAAACATTCAGGTGTAAATATTAAAGAACAGGTAAATTTTTTTTATATGATTAGTGTCCATTATCATTTAAAGAAATGGAATAAATAAAGAAAGAAAAAAGAAATCAATAGAGGATGAAAAGAAGAGAAAGAATGATAGAATAAAAGAGAGTATGATTAGAGAAATGTAGTGAGAGAAAGGGAGAAAATAATGAAGGAAAATAAAAGAGAAAAAAGGTGAAATTATTTCTGCATAAATGAGAAAAAAAAACAAAAGAAAAGTATGAGTTAATAAAAGAAGATAAAAAGAAAATGAGAAAAAAGAAGAAAAATAAGAAGAGAAAAAGAAAAGGAAAAACAATAGAAATGATAAAAGATGAAATTTAAAAAAAATGAATGAGGAAAAAAATCATCAGAGAGAGAGAGAGAGAATGGGCAATAAAAAAAGATGCAAAAAATAGTAAAATAAAATGCAAAAACAAGTAAAAAAACAAAAACAAAAAAAGTTACAGTATAAAGTGGGTAGATAAGACATTTGTAAAAGGCAAAGCAGTCACCATTAGTAAGGCTGCCACCACCTATACCGCTGCAGCCAACAATGCTTGATGCCGCTGCCAACCAGCATCACTGTAAGCTACATGATACTACTACTACAACCACTAACAGATAAATACTACAACTACCATTACTGCTTATGTTGCTGGCAAGGCTGCTGTTTCTGGTACTGCAATGATGTCGACGATGGGCACCACTGGTTTGAATTAGCTCTGCTTCTACCATCTATCGATTATCACCAGATATAGAAGTGGAACTTGCAGCATCGTGTGTACTTCTGCTTCTGTTGTCAGAATGGAGCCATACCAAATTGAATCCTTCATTGTAGTTGCAGCTACAGAAATAGATATTTATGCTATTTCACTCTAGTACTGATTTTACAAGAACAGCAATGTATTCAACCACTTCCCACTGTTGTTTTTCACACTGGTAGCTCAACAGCTGTTTTGTGAGATGCTCTACTCATGAAATTCTTGGTATTAAAAAAGAAAACCTTATAAGCTTAAATTAACTCTATCAACTTCTTATAGTTTAATCTAGCTGATAAAACAAAGTTAAGTTTACTCAAATGAATCAATCAGCAAAATTCAAATTATGATTAAAGCCACTTCTATCAGGTTAAAGCTGACGACATCACGAAAGGCATGAATCTATGCTTTCTTGCTTTTGGTCCCAACGCCAGTCCTCTAGATTATTGCCCTCTCACTCATCCATCCTAACTGTAGGCAAATAATTGACTGAGTTGGTGTGCAAGTCCTACTTATAGCCCAAACCAGTCCTGTAATCCGTTATGGCCGTTAGTACACCACATGTACTACAACTGTAGTAGCAGTGGTTGATTCAAAGTAGACATAATGAATGAAATTTGAACTTGTCTCACCTATTTCTTCTTCTAGAATGATAACCATTACATTACCCACACATGCTCTTATAATGTTCTTTTTCTATATGCCATGTCCCTTAAGGATATAGGTGATTCTTGTCCTTCATAACACTTTATAAATTTTATTTTTTTTTTATCTCTCCTAAACCTTCTTCAGCCATCCATTTACTTAAGCTTACTAAGAATGTTATGTGTTGTTTTCCTCTGTCCCTCTTGCCTTCAATCTGTCCTGTGAGTATATGATTTCCAAGCCCTCTTTCCTCTTTATGTACCCAAGAAATTTCAACACTCTTCCTGATGATAAGTATAAATTTACTTCTTGTTCCAATTTTCTCCAAACCTTTGTTGAGGACTCCATGTTTAGTCCATGGTATCCTCATCATTCTTCTACAGAACCACATTTTTGTTGCTTCAAGTTTCTTCTTCATCTGTAAGGACATTGTCCAGCATTTACTGCCATATAGGAGGACTGATATTACCTAACAATTCAGTCTCTTTGTTTCTAACAAATTTTTTCTGTTTATTAATACTCAGCTTAGGTTTTGGAATGCATCATTGGCTATCCCGATATGTGTCTTCCACCTACTTGCAATTGATCTTTAGTCCTTTCTTCTCACTTTCCTTTACCATTTTCCATAGGAGTTCTTGGAGTTTCCTTTCCATATCTGCTATCATCACTGTATAATCTGCATATCTTATGTTGTGTAGATTCTGGCTGCTAATAATGAAGCCTGGCAAGACTTCTAATTAAAATATTCTTTCCAAAAATTTATATGAAACAAAGGTTCTTTAGACTTTAAGAAATTATTTTAGTTGGGAAGATTTTCAAATCCAAATCAACAACTGATTCATTAGGGATATTGATGATTTTATGAGTATAATTGTAATTATGAAATTTTACAGATTATAAGAATAAAACAAATGGAAATCCCTATCAGCCCTTAAGAGATTTCAATTATTAAATCCCTGGAGTTGTCAAGAAATTGTTGAAAAACCTGAATATGTGATGTTAGTGCAATTAAATTGATATATCGCAAAAGCTGCTGAGACATCTTACAAGGTGATTTCATATGAAAATAAATTGATTTCTTGTTCAAATGATACTAAATTTAGCATTCTTGTTACTACTGATCATGAATTATGGTTTTGGAAATTCACAAATTAATCGAAGTTGTAGATTTCCAAAAAGTTGTACATTTTTGGCCCTTCTAGATGAGCATGTGAAGATTGTTAATGCTGTGTATGTAAATATGGTGGTATCTTATTACAGATGCACCTAGACTGTAAGCATGGAAAACTTGTAGGCACATTTGGGTGCTCCTGGCTTAAAAATGTTAAGGAACATCCCAAGTTTTATTTTACATGAGAGATCTTCATTTAATTCTAATAGTATAGAAAATCCAACAGAGTTTATTTGTAAGTTCGTTAGCTTTCAAAACAATAGGGACAGTATAATTCAAAACTAAGGAGTTTTTTTTTGCTTAGAGTCATATATAACCTACCACAATGTCAAAAAAAATTCAATATTTTAAATGAAGGAGATGTTTAAAGTTTTAAAATAATTCAAACCTGAATGTTGCAGTGATATTTTAGAAATCTTTGAATGAAGTGGTGCTAATAAGACATGTAAAATATAGTTGTTTTTATTATTTCATCCCAAGCAAGGCAATAAAGCCACTAAAATGCAAGGGATTACTAAGTGCGAGAGAATATGAGGAAAAAAAATCATTAAGGAGAAAGAAAATTAAAAGAATAGGAATTAAGAGGAGAAATGATAATGATTGACTTAGAATTTAAAGATCAAAGTTGCCTGGAAAGCAAGAATTTGGGAAAAAATAAACTATTAGTATAAAAAGTATGGTTACATTTAGCCATTTCAATTGCAAAATGACGAGACCTAGTGAGAAATCTAGTACTGTACTTAAATTCATAATGTCTAGGTATCATACAGGAAAGTTTATCAAAACAATTACTATGAACGTATTTATAGAAATGGTACAGGGAAGTTATGGCAGTGAGAAAGTGACTGAAGCCAAGATGCCAGGGCAGGACAAATAATATAGCAGATTCTTTTTTGGATTTTATAAAAAAAATCTCTAAATACATAACAGAAGCCTCAGGCCAGATGTGGCAGAAATATTCAAAGTATAGATGGATGATATACTTAAAAATATGTAATATAGATTACTGGAAAGAAAAAATATCTTGCACGACACAGTGAACTAACTTTCTTAACAGCTGACCTAGCAATGGATTCAATTTAGTCTTTCCACTTATAAATATGTAAGATAGATGCCAGTGCAAAAAATTGTCTAGCAATACAGTGGTAAACATATATAAAATGGATGCTGTCCATGTGAACTGACTTGAGAGATTACTGTGCCAGAAAATATCTTCTAAGACAGGATGCAGTATATTTACTAAAATATAAAATTTTGTAAATAGATGTTCAATTCTCCACGAAATAAGACTATTTAGATACATTCAAATACATTATATTTCAGTGCTGATTTTACAAGTAGATATATCTACTTCAAAATACACATGGGACTCTTGTTAAGAGTTTTCTGTTACTCATCATAGTTAACAATATAAAAACAAAAGATATAAACAATAACAAAATTAAGTGATAACAAATTGGTTGAGATCCAAGGGAAATAAATGCTGTTATTATTTTAATTTCCATTGTTTTATTCATTATTATATGTACTAATTAACCTTCAGTGAATCCAAAACCAGGGCCTCCTCACTGCTGTTAGAGGAACCTCTCCCAGGTCTTCAGGGTTGTAGCAGGTTGGTGTGGCTATTTAAACACAAAGTTAGAGATTCTGAATTCAGAGTTGTCCTCTTAGACCAGTTACCACCCATGGCTAGCAAACCCAGTCTGTCCTTCTATTTACTCATTGCTGGGGGTAGAAGAGATGGATTCATACATTTCTGATATGTAAGTGAATGAATGTAACACCTGGAATTTGAACTTGGTTCTCCAATTCCTCAATCTGACCTTCTATCCACTATGCTTCATTGAATAATGGACTAAGATACAACTGGAATTAATGACTTATTCAAATGTATTCTAAGATTGATGATATATTAATTTTGAATATTAAGTTTTAAAAAATGGGTTATGCTAATTTGTATATGTAGAAAAACTTTAAAACAGCAAAAAAAAATTCTCTCAAAAGATTTCATCTTATGCATATATAACCACATCTAATATCTACTAGCATATGCATATATATATATATATATATATATATATATATATTTTACTTAAACGCTAGAGCATATATTTTTCCCTAATAGGATTTCTTGAATATTCAGGCCAGTAGACAAAAATAAATAAATATACTGTTTAATAAATAAATGGAGCATCTGCTCAAATAGGACTATCCACTAAAAATAATGTTGAAGCAATAAAAATCTTTTGGATTGATAAATATATATATATATATATATATATATATTACTTAAATGCAAACATGCATATTTTCTCTAATAATTTCTTGAATATTCAAGCCAATAGACAAAAATAAATATACTATTTAATAAATAAATGGAGTATCTACTCAAATATGAGTATATATTAAAAATAATGTTTAAGTAATAAACATCTGTAGGATATATATATATATATATATATATATATATATATATGAAGAATGTAAGATCCAAACATTTGAAAATGATGTAACCTAGTATTACACATTCACTTTCAATATTAATCATACTTATTATACAATTAAAATATACAAACACACCCATACATTTTAATATACACTTAAATTGCATTGTTAGAATTAAGCACTCACACAGATGCCATAAGGTATACACATGATGTCCAGATAACCAGTTAAAACAAAAACAATACAGGAATAAACACTAACACCCTAAGATAGACATGTGATGCCTACGCAACCAATGTAAAAAAAAAAAAAAAAAAAAAAAAAAAAACAACACACAATATTGAAATATAACTCCACATTATTCCACTTCCAAAATTTTCTGATGAAGCTAAATAAATAATAAAATTCACAAAAATGACTTGCTCCTTATTTAATGATATAGATATATATGTTTGGGGGGGGTGTAATTCAAAGCCTACCTGAAAACTACAACTTGACCAACAAATGATGGAACTGAACCATATCACCTGCTACATTGTAGATATTAGCAAAATTCACAAGAAAAAGAAAAGGAAGAATTTCTTTCAGGTGAAACTAAGTAAGTAAACATCTTCTATACCATGGTGGTTTTCTAAGATGTGGCACAAGACTGAAAAGTCTGGGGCACCCAATGAGGATCAAACTCACTATTCAGTTGTCACTGATCTAGCAAGACAAATTTACTAACCATTACACCACAATGAAGTGCCCAAGCAACTTCTAAATAATGAAATAAATTAATAACAAGTTTATGTGATTTTTAGCCAGTAATGACACTGTGAAGGTTTTAGCAGTAACCACATTATGGTAGAGATACACTCTAAAAATAATGCAAGTGCATATGCACCAACTTCAAAAAGTTCCAATGAGGAAATTTAAAGGTTTTCTAACAACATCATTAACATTATAAATGGAAAGAAAACAAATTACAGAATTCTTATGGGCTACTTCAGTGCAAAAGTAGGAACGGGAAAAGGCAGAGAATCTAAGAAAATTTAGGATAGGGAGAGAAATGAGAAGTGGAAAAATGTTAGTTAACTCCTCACTTTTTCAAAAGTAATCAAATTTAGAAAGAACAAATAGAGTAAAGTACTAAAATTGACCTAATAATTGTGGGCAAAGTCAAGATGATGAACTTTGCAACAATTATTTAAAAAAAAAGTTTATATAGGAAATTATAAGAGAATAGTAACTTGCAGAGTCAAATTTGACTTTGAAATACAAAGAAACAATATCAGCAAATTTTAGGTAAAAATCAAAAATTGACTGCAGGCTGTGTGTAACATTGAAAATTTAAATTGCAAATTGGTAACTATAATTAAGGAAGTAACAGAGAAAAGAAATAAAAACGTTAATAACAAAGGGAGATAATGCAATGTCACACTAGACGTAATGAAATCATGAAGAAGTATGGCCTTAAATACTACAAAAGATAAAAACTGAAAATACAGTAAACTAATAAATGAAGCACAAAAAGGAAATATAAATTTGGAAAAAGTGGAAGATGCTAACAGAAAAGAAAGGAGTTTTAAACATTCTAGATCCACAGTCCAGACTGACAAACAGCAAATAGCTATATTAAAAGGTAAGTGAGACAAGTTGCTTAGAATAACCAAGAAGTACTATTCTGAAAGACCTGCTTAAAAATAACACCAACAGTTACTCCAGCAAATATTAGTATTGTTCATGACATAAAATAGATGAAATAAGGTTTAGAATTCAACAAATACAGTTTGTTTTCAGAAATACTAACAAATAGACTAAGACATACCGAAAATAAGATCAAGGAACTACTGATATATTTTGAACATGTGAGCCATGAAATTTTAATGACAATGACAATGAAAAGGACACTTATTCTTAAAATCAGAAAGAGAGTTTCATTTCTGGAACACAAAATGAGGCAAAAAAAAGTCTTGAAGAATTTAATACAGATATTATACTGATGAAAAGAGAGACAGAGGGCAACAGTGAATAAAATACCTAAAGAGCTTGTATGGATAGATGGCAGAGGGGTGACAAAGAGGAATGGTAAAGAATAAAAGTTGGTTATAGTTACAAGGGACAGGAAGATGTGAAGAGCCAGTACTGCCCACATTCTGAAGGGACAAAGTACATAAAGGACTCTTCAGACAATAGAATGATCAACTGTATGCTGTAAGAATTTGACTCAATAAATCATTCAGTAGTTTTTAACTCACTGAAAGAGCAGTCTAAAACCTACATAAATGTTTTTGTGAATATATATAATAACAATACAGAAATAATTCAATTAGATCAAGATACAAATAAAGATTGGCAAAGAGGAATCATTACACCTAAGCTATTTCCAGCAACCCTTGAAAGGATGTTTTGAAAAATCAACGAGGAAATGATAGAAATAAACTTACACAGAGAATATTTGAACCATCTTTGAATTGTTGATGAGTAAAATTAATATCAGAATGATAGGAAGCCTTACAAGTGATGACCAAAATTTGGGAAGTTTCAATTGAGGTTTAAAAATGAACAAATAGAATACAAGTGATGTTCAATTTTAATATGAAAAACTGATGAAAAACTGCAATAAGTCCAAGAATAGATATACTTATGACAAACTATCCCCTCCTCTGATCTCTCGATCCCAGGCTACCTTCCTCTCCTCAGAAAAGACTCTCTAACCCACATGCACGGGCTTGGTGTCTATGTCAAGGACCATCTCCCTCTTGCCAGAGAGTTCTCTCTTGAATCACCGGACCAGTCGTACATGTGTCTCCAACTATTTCTTCTCAATGTGGTAAGCTATCTCTTTTTCCTTTACCGCTCTCCATCCTCTCAAGACTGTGGGCTACTCGATAGCATTTCTGACAGCATAGACAAGGCTCTCTCCCTCCACCCATTTGCTCACATATTTGTGTTTGGCGACTTTAACGCCCGTCATACCATGTGGCTTAAGAATGCTACTACTGACCACGCAGGCCTGTGCCGCGCCAGGAAATTTTTCTCCCTGGAATCGATCCTCCAGATCTACAAATCAACAATTCGCCCATGCATGGAGTATTGCTGCCATATATGGTCTGGAGCCCCTTCTGTTTGCCTCAGGGTTCTTGATAGTCTCCAGAGGCGAATATGCAATATAATTGGCCTTGCTCTGGCATCTCATCTACAGTCACTTTCTCACAGACGCACTGTCGCCTCTCTCTGTCTATTTTATATATACTTTCATGGCAGTTGCTCCGAGGAGCTGCATTCGCTGGTTCCCAGACATCATTAGTTCAAGCACCCTATGAGGCTGGCATCCCGTTCTCACCCCTTCACTGTCAAAACTCCTAAATGTAGCCATCTCTTCTACTCCAATAGCTTCATCTCTCACACCTCTCGTCTGTGGAACTCCTTTCCCTATTCCAGTTTCCCTGAGAGCTATAATCTCCAGCTATTCAAATGTAATGTCAATCGACATTTCCAGTTGCCTTGATCTATCCACTACCCTTCTCCTCATCCTTTCTTCTATCACTCCTATCTGATCTTGCTCCAAATTTTCTGTAACCCCTTGCATCCTAGTGGCTTCCCGCCTTGCTTGGGGTGAAACGCTTAAAAAAAAAAAGTGATAATATTAAAGAAAAACAATGGAAATAAAACAATGTATATTAATAGCATGGGCACATGGCTGAGTAGTCAGAATGTTTGCTTTTTGAGCTTGAGACCTGGGTTCAAATCTCACCATGGTTGATTTTCAGGAAGATGATTTCTTGATGCTATGAACCTGGGAAGGTGATCCCAGCAAGCAGCTTCTTTAGAATTTCCCTGAAAACCATAATCAGGGTTGATCAAAGCCTTGTAATTGAAACTAGGTAGATAGAATTTGGGAACCATCAATAGTTGTGCTAGCATAAATTCACAAGTCATCATGACCGAGACTTTTAGCATACTAACCATGTTCAGACTGTTGAACACAACCAATGATCCACTCTCTTTCAGAAATTTTAAATAAGATCTGCTCAACATAGTTGCTGTATACCCACAGGTGGTCTTTGTGGGTGTCGAACAAACACAAATATGCCTAAGCAAGTGTCTGCAAAAGAGATTGGCTTGCCACCTTAGCAGACAGGCATACTCAAAGTTTCTTCAAAACAAACAATGGAAAGGGTTTTCTTCAGGATAACACTATGAGGGATAAAGAAGTGAACATTGATCAAGGCCCAACCAAAATAAGAGACATCAGAGAAGTGATAAAAAGGCAAAGTGGATGTGGGCAGAATATACAACAAGATAACATAGAGAGTAAAAGTTTATTTTTATTGGTATCCAGTGGGTACTAAATGCTGTAATGAAAGATTTAGAAATTAAATATAAGAAGCTATTGTTCACACATGCCAGAAATATCACAATCACAGTTGTCATGGAAGGATTTTGGAAAAGCCCCTTTAATTGCAGTTGATGAGCAAATTTAATTATATATATATATATATATATATATATATATATATATATATATATATATATATATATATATATATATATCTGTGTGTGTGTGTGTATAACCATGACATTCAGCATACACTCATATACACACACTTATACACACGAAGAAAAAAAATCAACCTCACATTAATAACTAGCACATAAATTAATTTTTAACTTAATATAAAATAAGAAAAATGAGAAAATCTGCAGTCAATTGCTGAAACCTCCTGATGAGTGAATGGAATGAATGTAGAACAAAAACAGTTCATCTGCAAAACATCAGACTCAAGGCACTGAATGAACTGAGTGACAAATTATATTTGCATTAATCCTATATATATATATATATATATATATATATATATATATGTATGTGTGTGTGTGTGTGTGTTGTTTGTTATCACTGTCAACTTTGCATTGTAATAAAGAGCTCATGCTTACTCATGCTAGGTTTTACTGTTGTGAATTTTACTGCAAGTAGAGCTTTATGGGGTGGAGTATCTAGCCCCCTCCCTACAGCTGCTTTTAAAGTTTTCCTTCTCCTAGCCTGGTTGCCAAACAAAGCTTGAGAACCCTAGCTGTCCATGTCTATTTTGTTGTTTTATATTGATCCATGTGTAGGGATATCTCATCTTGTAAATTGTACTAGTCTGTACTACCCAGGCCAGATACTAAACTCATAATTACTTTCGCCACTAAATTTACAAGATGAAATATCCCCAGATATGAACAGTGGAATGAGAAGAATCTACTCAAATTTTTAAAAAAGTGTTTAGTTTGAATTTGCTTGAAAGATACCTGAAGACTGAAGCTTATAATGTTGGAAACATTATGATAATAATAGATGAGGACATTAATGCAAATGTAAATAATGTTAACTCCTCATCCCAAAATTTCTAATAGGCATCATCATTCATGTCAAACAGATTCTGGCTTTATTTGTTCTTTCTGCAGTTTTATACATTTTCAGAAATGTTTTCTTTTTTTCCTTCACAATACAAAAGTAAATTAACAAGAGGAAAGCAGAAAGTTACAATAAATGTAAATTTTACTGACTGATCAAAATTTGAAGAATTTTCTGCTGCTCTCAGTGACTAATTTAACTGTAAACTTTAAAAGTTTAGTGAAATCCAAACAGAATCATTTAAAAGAATAATGCTCATGTTGTTTACATATTACATCAATAAATTATACAAAAAATGCTAAATATATTTATATGAATATTTTTACAAGAATTAGTGATAATTCAAGTTTTGTGTGGCTCATCTCAACTTATGTATATGCAGAATTTGTTACAAATTATAAGATATGAAAGATTCAGTTGTGAAATCATAAAAAAAGATTCAACATCTCATTTTTAAATGCAGTAATTATGCAAATAATCATTATTTGAGCACTATTTCCAGCTGTAATAATTTCTAGAAGTAAAACAGGCAGAAAATTTTAGCTCAACTGCGTTTTTGGTAAATGAAGCTTACAGCAACTCATGTAGAATATACAAAGTGAATGATGTTTGTTAATGAATTTAAAATAGTGCTGAACTGACACACCATAATAATCTTCCTATGAAACAGTGAATGCAGAGCAATTTCCTCAGAGATGAAGAGAATACTTGAGTTATTGGAAATATGGTTCTACAGACGGATGCTGTGAATACCATGAACTGAACATGTGAGCAACAAGAGAGGTTTTAGGAAAATGAAAACAAGAAAGACACTTATACTTAAAATCAGAAAGAGAGAGTTAACATTTTTCGAGCACAAAATGAGGAAAAAGGACTTGGAGACTTTGACACTCAGAACATACTGAAGGCAAAAGTGTTTGAGAGAAACAGTGAGTAAATAAATTAACAAGGGACTGGGTGGGATAGTAAAAGACAAAAATTGCTAAGGGTTACAAAGGATGGTAAGTTGAGGAGAGCCATGATGAATTCTTCTATATTCTGTGTTCTAAAGAAACACAACATATAGAAGATGAAATTAAAATGTATGATTCTGAATTATGTCTATCAGCTTAACAATAATAATTCCTGATGATATACATGTCTCACATGGCTTCTCATCTTCAGGGATTGGCAATGAGATATATATATTTTGAATTGGTGAATTAAGATAAGCTACAGTAAATATTCCACTTGGTACCTGTTGTATAAGAGTAGGTGTCATTGCCAACACGGTATTTTGAAAGTAGATCACAAGTGAATAACATGCGTGATTCCATTATTAAGTAGATCACATGATCATAAAGGAAGTGAATAAATAGGAAGTAGCGTGATGACTTTTCACTCTTCTTGCCTATCCACTATTGCTATACATTCACTCTCTCTACTCTACTACTATACGGATTACAATTCTCTTCTGATCATTATACTATTTGGCAATTACTACTTAAACAAATATTACTAGAGTGGATATTATTAAAAGACATTACTACTAGTAACGGCGTCTATGAAGTCTCAGATATACTAGCATTTTTGGAAGTGATAACAAGCTTTTGCTTGATGTAGCAAAAATGACAAGTGAAGCTGTCCAACATCACAAAAGTATCACAGATTTTCTTGTTAGTTGTTTGACCTAAACTTCATGAGCATGCCTCATACAAGTTGATGCATTTTGTATCACTGTTCTTGGTCAGCAGTAGTTAGGGAGCATCATGACAGGTTGTTGAGGGATTTTGTATGTTTGAGGGATGACACAGCCAAAGTGACTTAGTAGTTACAACTAGATAACTGGGAACACCATCTATTAGAGACCATCTTAGAAGACTGGGCTACCCAACCTTAAGGCATTTCCAATTGGGCCCCACATGCAAAGTCATGAATTGATTTTAGCAAAGCCTGTTAGCATACTGTATACATTTGCCTGGTATACCCTTATCCGACTGAGTGCTAAGATAGAGATGTTGAGCTCCATAGATTTGTACCCCAGTGTCATTTTGCTGGTATGCCTCTCTCTTACTCAATAATAATGATAATGAGTGAGTAGGAGACACGGTGGAGTAATGGATAGTGGCTCAGATTGAAGAATCGGAGAGTCGAGTTTGAATTCCAGTTGAATCTATTACATTCACTTACGGGCTAATACCGTTGGGAAAGATATGAATCCTCTTCTTCTTCGCCCAGCTATGGGTAAATATCAGGATAGATTGGGTTCTATAGCCCTGGATAGCCAGTGGTCTACCGCAGAAAGAAACTGTAACTTACTGCAGGAAAAAATCTGCCTCATCAGTCATGTATCAAAAGATACATGATCACCTAAGCATTTATCATACATAGCACATAACTGACTGAATGAGTGAGTGAAAGATAATAAATAAATCCCAGGAAATGATACAGAAATGTAAAAATAATCCTCCAAGAAAGAGCTTACACGATTGGGTATTTTTGTATGCAGCAAAATGGGCATGGAATGCATTTTTAGAATATTTATATAGTTCCAAGTTTGGACGTGCATTCTAAAGAGTGCCAGAGTGCATTAGGGGTACAAAAGACTTATCCTTGATTTTAATATCTACAGTAGAGATAGAATAATTGGCAAAAGATATTTGTAATAACAATAACTGTTTAAATAATGAGTGTCATTAACGAAAGAGTTATGCAATGCCACCCACTCAGTAATAGTTTGTTGGTAATGGTAGTTCAAGTAGTTGAAAACAAAAGTTACTGGAGCGATGATCAAATGCATATAAATATCTGTGAAAAAATTTTGCTAGTCACTTTTGCCTGTAAGGCAAATAAGCTCTTCTGTGTCAGTGCTAAGTCACAGGTCGAAGACTTAATAGTAAAAGAAGGAGGAAAAAGAAAATAAAGAAAAAAGGAATAAAAGTAGATTAAAGAAAAGAGAAAGTAGGAAGAACAAGAAAGAGAAATAAGAGAATAAAGGAAAAGGAAGGAAAAGTACAAGAAAAACAGGGACGATGTAGAAGAAAGAGAAGAGTAACAAAAAGAGAGAGAGATGGGGAAAAGAAATAGAAGAAGAGAGAAAAAATAAGGGAAGAGGAAGAAAGATAAAAAATGAAAAAGAAAGCAAAAAGAGGAAGAAGGAAAAGTGTTAGGAAAAAGAGAATGATAAAAGGAAATTAACAAATTATTTAAAAGTAAAAGGGGTAAGAAAGAAATTTATTTTTGAAAAATATTATGAGTGGTAGTAATAAAAATAGCAGAGTATCAATAAGAAATTGACAAATCAAAGAAGAACTGAAAATAACCAATGCTTAATAATATTAACAATATATACAATTTCAGATTAATGCAGATTTTATATAAAAACGAGCAGTGTGCACCAAGAACATTTTAAAATACAACAGAATAGTTTTTAAATTATTCTCATGAATTGGTAGTCATCAGAGCACTGGGCCTGATATTAGAATTCTTTAAAAAGTCAACATAAACATATTGAAACTTGAAAAAATATAAAGACTGCTCAGGGTGCATTACTATGTTACAAATAAAAATACTGGAATCTATAACAGAAGTAATTAGATACTTTCTTACATTGGATTCTTTCAAGAATTTTGATACAAAAAGGGGATTAGTCTTGACATTGTTTTGAGAATAATACTATCAGCAAGAATAGTAGTTATCGTCTTTGTAAAAATAGTAACAGTAAAGAAAGTGTGAAGATGGGGATTGGTTATCGATAGTAAAATCAATGAACCAACTTTGAATTCTGGTATAGACAGTTTTGTCTGTCTGAATTTCTGGGATGAAGAGTTATCATTATTTAACTCAGTGATAAGTGAGCAGTGGTAAGTGAGCAGTGGTAAATAAGAAAATGAAATATTCCTGTACATAGACAGGGGAATGCAAACAATCTACCCCAAAGATTAAAAAAGGGTTCAGTTAGAAATTCCTTGTAGACTACATGGTTCAACAAGCACCTGAAGAAGGTCAGAGAGAACAATGGCTGAAACATGATGATGATAAAAAATAGTCCAAGAGTAAATAATGTCAATAAGACTGTTTGATGCTCAACTTATGTTGACCAAACAAAAATCCACTTCTAGCATGCTATTGACAGATATTTGGACAAAAGGTTACTGGTATGCCGTGATGAGAGAGTCCTTGGGTAAACTACTCTCCTGTAACAACTTCTTAGCATGGGAAGTAATTGGTATAACCATCTGTCAACCATGGCAGGAGCCATTTAACAACATAGATTCATACAGAGCATATACATTATTAGTTCTTGATATTGATAAATGCTTAGCAAACTTGTTCCCCATCACCCAGAATACTGCTGCTGAGTTTTATCATTGCAAAAACAAATATTATGGTATCTTTGTGCCACAGTCAGACAAGATAAATAAACACAGGTCATCTATCAAAGCTACAAATAATAAATACAGGTTACTTGATATTAGGTGCTGATTAAAGAACTAGTTTTTTGTGCCTTCAAATATCAATTTTTACATTAAACAACTACGGTTTAAGCTCCAGTGACAATGACAGAAATACTTATTATAATATTTTAATGAGCATCGTTTTTGTGTCTGTTTCTTATTAATTTAGAAAATTTAGCCATGAAAGCAAATCTTATTTCAAACAATTTATATAATAAGTTTTCTCTCGTCTTCATTTATTATGATTGTTTAGTAAATCTTGAGTTATTTTCTGCTATCTTTAAAAGTGGTGGGTTTTTACTTTTTAATTTATCTTCCAGAAGTTTAAGAAGACTAATAACATTATTTAGCAATTTTAGGATGACAGCCATTTTCTGAGTGCTGTTTTAAAAATGAATAAAATAACCAAGAAATGATGGAAATTTTTAGGCGAAAAGCTATTTTTACTTTAATTTTTATGATAATCAGAGTAACAGTGTTGCAATAACAAAAGACAGCCTGTTTTGTGATGAAGGAACATTTCAGACTGAATTTCTTTGACAAGGATTTAATGGAGATATTGGGAAGAAAATGGTCTGATCTTCCATTTATTGAAGGACTAAATTCTTTGATTCCTGTCATGAATTCAACTCTTGAGTCATATCAAATTTTTATTGAGGAGTAGTGAGGAAAAGAGCACAGCCATTAACCTGATTGCAGCTTCAAAGATTTGGTCAGAGATGAATGATATCTGAACAGGAATAACAACTCTTCATTTG
This sequence comes from Acanthosepion pharaonis, assembly GCA_903632075.3. Lineage (NCBI taxonomy): Eukaryota > Metazoa > Mollusca > Cephalopoda > Sepiida > Sepiidae > Acanthosepion > Acanthosepion pharaonis. The sequence goes on from CAHIKZ030001890.1 coordinate 1,969,253, forward strand.
TATGCATACACGTATCTTCCAATCAGGAAAAAGAAAAGTAATTCCTTCACAATGATTTCTATGCTTCATCTTGAAAGTTTTCTTTTTATTTTAAATTTTATTTCAAGTAAATTTAGAGAAAATGTTTTTTCACAAATCATGTAAAGACTTTGAATAGATTTTTTTTCACTAACGCTCACAAAATACAAGGCTCAAGAGCAACTCATGGTAGAGGGTTACTGAATCAAGTATGCAACATGAACATAACAGGAGAAAGTAGGAAGTGAAAATTATGAGAATATGGAGGACACATAGCTGCTAACTCTAGACTTGAATATTTTAAGATTGTATTGTTTGGGGAAGCATCCATATGGGAGTACTTCCACAAAGTAGCTGTTCTTGGGAAGAAGCTGTCTGAGTGGAACTTCTTTCTACAAAAATAGCAGGAATAACAATGATTCAATCCTGTGGACACTGGATAGTACATCTTAGCCGTAATGGTCCAAATCAGTGGAAACAATAAGATGATCAGCATTGGTATATAAAGGTGAATATATGTGTGTGGTGGCTTTATTTACCAGCATTTTTCTTACAGTGACATAAAAAAATGACATAAAGCATTGAAAATTATCTTCTTCATAGTGTAAGTTTTATCTTTAACACAATTTTTTAAACTATCAAATACATAATGTTAGAGAGTAAAAAGCAATGGCAAAAATATGAATTTATGTTTAAATACAGTCTTTAACAAATTTTAGTTTTGAATTTTAAAGAGGTTTTTTTAAAACCCAATTCAATTTTTAAAAATACAAAAGGCTATTTTAAAGAGAAATGTTCTTATTCTGAATATTCCTCATTTTTTAAGTGAATGTTATCAGATACAAAAGGTTCATATATAATGATTAAAATGTTCTGAAGAGCTCTTGTCATTATCAGGATAAAAAGAATAAATTAAAGGAAGAAAAGGTTGATCAGTGCTCTGTCCAAGTAGCTCTGACAAGAAATTAATTGAAAAAGTGAAAGTAAGCAACTTCTCACATGTGGTATTCTCAAGGAATCATGTTAAGGATTCCTTGAAAATACCGAGTGTGATAAGCCAAGTGCAAAAAATAATACAAGAAACCAATAATTAAAAAAATCTGACATAACTGCTCACAAAAAGGGAAGGGACATGTTCCAGAAAAAAACAACATTCCTTGCTCATAAAACCAAGAATGCCAAATACCTAACGAGCCAATAATATACAGAGGACAAAAAGTTCAGTGAAAAGAGGACAAAGAATATACTCACTGAAATATTGTGGGGAAGAAAAACAACAAAGATGATGAAGATAATCCAAAATCCTCATGAATATTAAAACAAAACAAAAAATACAGTTTGCTGCCACATCTTGTCTGGTGCTCCTGCTATATATTTAGAAATTCTTGATAAAATCTAAAGAAGAATCTGCAATGTTATTGGCCTTGACCTGGCATCTCACCTTCAGTCACATTCCCACCACCATAATTTAGCTTCCTATAGCTTTTCTATAAAAACTTCCAGGCTAATTGTTCTTATGAACTTTTCTCTATGGTACCTTATAGTTGAAATGGCTAGATATAACTCTATGTTTTATGCTAAGAGTTTCTTCTCTTGCACTTTTTGCTTGTAAAATTCTGTTCCAGTTTCTTGCTTTCTAGTCAACTTTGATCTTCAAAAATTTAAATGCCAGTCAATAGTTTTCTGCTGTTTTCTGAATTTCTGTTCTTTTATTGTTCTCTCTCCTTAATAGTGTTTCTTTTTCTAATATTCCCTAATACCCTTGGTGGCTTTATTGCCTTGCATGAGGTTAAATGATTAAAAAAAAACAACTGAAAATCCAACTTAAATAAAATTTGTGGGTAAAAGAATATGTCTCTGTCAATATATATATATATATATATATATATATATATATATATATATATATATATATATATATTGTGTCTGTGTCTATGTATATATATATAATTAGAAAAAAGGTCATATAGGCCTTAGTCCTATAATCCTTTTTCCTCTATGTTCAACATCTCACTCCCCTTCCACCCACTACCAATCATAATTTTTAAATCTAAGGTTATTTTCACATAAAGTTTTGCACAGCAAGAAATCAAACAGGAAATGGATTTTTTCTAACAATTCTACCTACAAGTTAACTCTACCCAGTCTCATGAACTAATGTTGGATAGTTTCCACCATCCCTTTGTTTATTTCTCACATCCACTGATGAAGAAGACAGGTGTTTTCGAAAATTCTGAATTTGGAACCTCAATCTCCATGCTTCATTTTTGTCACCTGGTTAATATTAATAAATGTTTTTCATACTGACTTTATTGGTACCCTTTTGTTTGTCTTTGTTTTATTGATAAGGTTATCCACTTTATTTGATATATATATATATATATATATATATATATATATATATGAGATAATGATATATTGTTTTATATATCAAGAACAGTATTGGAGAAATTGTATAAGAATGTGGGAAAAGTTTGCTTATGATGCATTTCATCCTTCATTCAGTCTGATGAAGTTCTGAAGGTTGAAACACGTCACAAGTAAACTTTTCCCACTTTGTCATACAATTTCCCCGTATGTATGTATGTATGTATGCATAAAGTGTGTACAGATGTACAAGTTACTACCAAAAATTTCACTCATTATTTACCGTCTTCTTGATTCCTCTTCTTTTATTGTTCTTGCTCCTTAATTATGTTTTTCTTTTTCTTTCACACTCAGTAACCATTTGTGTCTTAGTGGATTTATTGCTGTGCTTGGGGTGAAACACTTTTTAAAAAAATCTGCACAAATTAACATGTTAGCAGGAATTTTATAAAGATCTCAAAGTAAAAGTTGATAGCAGACAGCACAAAAAACATAGTAATGGTCATTATATCGCTAATATCTCCTCAATCATATTCATATCCTATTGGCTAATCATGTAGTCGTGTATCAGCAGAAACAGAAAAATTCATAGGATATGCTAAATTAAGAATCTTTTGTATAAACCACCAAACAAATAAAAAAATGTTATTCAGCATGTAAGTCTGTAACTAACATTGGACAGGCATCTGAGATTATATTTTAAATGAATTCTATGTGCAATAAAACCACAAGTGTTTCTTTGATTGTTATATTGCATGGTGTAAAACGATCATTAATTTGTTAGCAAGGAAATTTTTACCCCCAAATTTCTATGAGCCAAGTTAATTAGACACCTTTCAAATCATGTACATGCCATGGCCTTCTTGCCCATGAGTGTATTATCAAATTAGTTGATTACTAGATATAATGAATATCCAACAAGCAATAATTGGTTTTTCTTCAATTCTGTGGGCTTTAAGCTTGTTAATTTGCCTCTGGTTTATCTGGTTAGAGAGAACTAATTGGACTGAAGAGAGAGAAATAAAGTATGTAATAACATGATCTCAGTGTCTGCAAATGGTGTTCAAATGTACACTAAAGCATACATTCTCATATTTAAGGACTGACAGAGGAGAAATTGAGAGATTCACATAATATAATCATTCACATGAATATTCACTTTGAAAACAATGTGAAAACAAAAAATACACCCACATTTGCATCAATATGTACACAAATTACTGATGAACTAGTTTCCATTTGACTTATTGCTTATCATTTTAGAAGTATGCCACCATCAAAAGATGTAAATACCCAAGTATTCTATTTTTTGAAATTGATTAATCATTTTTTCAAATTTCTAAGACTTTATTGGAAATATGTAAGTGTATAATTTAGATACATAAATAATTGAATAAAAAGCATATAAAATGTGATGTGATTCCTCTATAACAGGACATCTTCAGACTAAATGTTTCCATTGATAAGATTATATATATATATATATATATATATATAAGGAAGAATATGGTATATAAACTATAGATAAATGGGGGTTAACTGAATAACAAAATGGAAAAATGCTATGTGACACCTCTCTTCCATCAAAAGGACTTCTTCAGATAATAAATAATGTTTTCACTGACGGGATTATATATATATGCATATTATAGATATATTGGATTCTCTTGTGGGAAACACACATATATTTATATGTATGGGATCATATGTATATTATTTTTCTATTCACCGACATATAGATGATACCATCAATAAAACGTGTCTCATCGGATCATTCCATTTTATCTTGCAATATATATATATATATATATATATATATATATATATATAGAAACGATGAGTGAGTTTGGAACCAAAGGAAATAAGTTTAGTGTGTAACCAAAGTGGAAGCCACAGCAAGTGAGTTGGAACACTTCAGCCTGAGTGTCCAGTTACAGACTCAAAAATTCATGATAAGATCTGATCTGAAGTAGAAAGTTGTCTTGCTTCCCTTATCATTGCCTGAAGGTGGTTGAGGGTGTCAAGTATATCCAAGATCATACTCATGTACATATATACACCTGTAAGCAAATAATTTCCTCAGCACATATACACAGAGACATGCATTTGATGAGCTTTGTGCTTGTGTGGTCTTCTGTTCTGTCTCTTAACAACTATATTTAGTTGTGCTGTCTCAGAAGGGAGCTCACAGTAATATCCTCGGGCATTTCCCATATGGATCTGCTAATTTTCTTGTCTCCTGAACTTGGAACTTTGCAATTTCTTATATGTTTTCTTCACTTTCATTTTCTTGATACATTTTTTGTCATTTTTTATTTATATCCTTAATCATTACTCTGAAGCACAAGTCGACCACCAGATGGAGCCAAATGACTCTACTGGGGCCACACTGACAGCAAAAGTCATTCTAGTAAAGATCCCAAAACAGCATATTGGTTCCAGCTGATAAGTGTGGAAGATGAATTCTGTTATTTGCATGCAAAAAAAGTACATTGTTTATAAACAAGTCCAGGCTTCAAGAAAATAACAATGTCTATGACTCATATCATGTCATCACTCTTGTAATTCATGAGGGCTGTAGAGGTAACACATGTATAGCAACAGGGTAAGATAGCCTGACAGAACCCATCCATCTTCAAGCTCGTTTTGAAGATGGGTTCATTTCAATCTTGTAGACTGGTTGCTATCCAAGGCTACAGAATTTTTTCTTGCCTAAGATACTGCCTTGCAGAATGGTGATTATTTTGGGGTCTTGCATTGTGTTTTGGTCTGTTTAAGAGATGACTAAAATCTTTCTTCAGGATCTCATTTATAAATCTTGGATTCTTTATTGTAGATGTGCTGTTAGCATCCAAGATTAACAGATGTACAGAAAGAGTTAGAAGGTGAAGGGCCAAAACTGTCTTGTCTTTGATTTCAAGCAGATGCTCTTGTCATAGTTTTTATTTCTCTTTCTTCATTTCTTGTTTGGTACTATCAGTAACAAATAACCATTCCTGTTTTTTGTTTAAATCACTGAATGTCTCAAAATCCAACTGTTAGCAATGGACATCAAACATTATCTGATTCTAACACTTTAACCAATACACTATACTTAGACAGTAGTATCATTCAAGCCTTTCTATATATCAGGATAAATATTGGTGTTTATCAATATTTCATTAACCTTCTGAACAGCTACAAGTTCCTCTAAAATGACATTGTATATTCCTTTACTTTATTTCATTAATTTTAATTCATTTTATTTGTGGTCTGTATATTTTTGGAGGAAACGTTTTATTTTATTTAAGTTTATATTTTCAGTTTAATGATTGGAGCTTAGAGAAATGGGCATAGATAATACCTCTCATTAGATGTGCGCAGTCAGTACATCGTAATTTTGAATTAATGAAATGCCAAATTACAGGGTGTCCCTTTTTGATGTTTGCCATTAAAGACTAAATGCAAGCAACCAAACAGATGAATAAACAAATAATAATTTATTACCATAGCAATAAATCACATCACAGGTTTAAACAAAGGAAACCATATATACATGGATGTTTATATTTATTCATTAATTTATTCTTATAGTTACTTTTGGAAAATTCTATTTCCTATTATCTTGCGATTATAGTATAGAATTTATTACTTTGATTTATATAGCTCTTATTATATACTCATTTTATTTTTTATATTTGTTATATATTACACTTGTGTTAAAAAGGCAATTGTTGATATGTGTGACTATTTACATTTTACATGGATCTAAAGATGATGATTTTTATATATATTCAAAACATACCCATTGATAATACAAATATAATTGCCTCGTCCTCATGTAATAAAAGCTAAAAATAATGGAAGTATTATTAATAAAAAAGGAAAACCAAACATGCAATAATATCAACTATGAACATGGTGACAATGTGATGACCATGTTTGGAAAATAAAACATTCCTATAATTCTAGATACATACATAAAACAATAGATACATTCAGTTAAAAGTAAAAATAAAATTCATCCTTGATAATAGCTAAAAACATTTAGGCAATTTTTATATAATTTACATCCAGGAATGAAAAAATATAAGAACACAAAAATAATTAAATAAAAAATTTAACTACAGTAAAGTCGTTTTTAATTAAACTTGCATAAAAAAGGGATTGATGCCCAAGTTAATGTCAGTGTTGTGCATGGATAAGCCAGTATTGAAACAAAAGTATGTTTAATGAATCATATTATTATGTCTAACATCAACCTAAGTTCATGTAAAAAGTTATTTTGTTTGACAAGTAATGTAGCGGTTATATTACAATGGAAGAAGTATAAATGAAAGATATAGAACACAAAAATTAAAAATGACTGACCTACAATTGAAGACAATGTGGCAAACCCTTGAAAATGGTACCAATGTTTTATCATTTTATTACATGCTAGGGATAGCTATTAGCTCTAAGAACACAGAATTTATGGTTATCAGCAAGAGGAACAGCCTGAGTATGATCTGCTAATTGAAAACATCAGAATCAAGAAGGTACATAAATTTAATTATCATGTATCTGGAATGATGGGAAATGTGATGCAGAGATATTAAGTTACGCAGATGCTTTCTATAGGCTAAACAAAGTCAATTGTAAGACTGAAACCTTCCTTAAGTATTTAAGACATGCTGGAATTGTGTACAAATTCAGAGTTTTCTTCCTTAACTAGTTTCCTATAACTTTCCGTAACTATCAAGGCTATATAACTCAGTATTCCTTACAGAGTGAAGAAGAGATGGATTCTTGCCTTTCCCAAGTGTGAAATGAACATTAGATCCTGGAATTTGAATTCCACTTACTGATTCTACTTACATGCAGATAACTTTTAAACCACCAACACTGATAATATACAATTATTTAACTTAGAAGAATTGATTAAAAGACAGTAAGGGATGGAGAAGTGAAAAATATACAATCTGTAATGGAGACAAGATTGTTAAATATATTTTAAGTGAACTTGCATATAAAATCAAAAATGATTTTATATAAAAATTATAAGCGTGTAAGAGTTTTATAAAAACTAAAGTTGAAGAATTTATCCAAGACAGAATTTATAGGAAAACAGATAATCAAATGACTAAAAGATAAATAAAGCAAAATGGTTCAGGATAGGTTTGAAGGTAACAAGAAAAAGTGAAGACAAAGTTATTTTCAAAGAAAAAATGTATTAAAACAACAACAATGATGAAGTATTTATTGCAACAATTTGGGATTTTTTCAATAAAAAAACGTATTTAGGGAGTTAATGATGAGTTCTTTTCTTCTATAATTGATTTTTGGAAGGAAACTGCATGGATGATAAGCTGCTTGAGCATCCTGAAGAATAAGCAGTCTGGCAGAAATGGTAAAATGTGTTTAAGTCCATTGGCTGTCATTATAAATCTTTGAGGGACATTTATCAAGTGCAATGAAATGGGAAAGGTAGATGATGCGGTGTTTTGCTCAACATACAGAAAATGTCGAATCAAAATGGCAGAGTGATAAGACAGTAAATGTGTGTTGGAGAATTGTAAAAGGCAGAGTAGCCTGAATTGGATAAAACAGTTTCCTCATATGTCAACTAAAGAGATACAGGATGAGGACACTGACAAAGAAAATGCTTTGAAACAAGATGATTCTCAAGAAATGGGTGAGCAGTTTTATAGTTTTGTTTCTAAATGTAATGAAAACAAATGAATGGCCAAAGACTTCTTTATGATGTAGAATGGATTTCCCATAAAAGCTATCAACCTCCATTCATTTGAACAGTCTATCAGATATAGTGATAAGTTGTCTAAATGCTTTCTATGGTCAAATATATTTCTTAGTTATTTCATTAATTTTACATTCTGTGACAGTTATCCGCCCTTGTCAACTTAATAATATATTATGAAAAAGTGTTGGAATGGGTCTATAATGATAAGGGTTTCAGTCTCGCTAAAATAATATGAAAGCTGTGCAGAAATTATGAAGCCATTTAATATAGAAAAAAGTAGTCAACCCAAGGCAATTACACCTATTTCTCTTCAAAATAGGCCTCTTAGAACCATAAACATTCATCCTAATATCACTTTCCAAAAATGTTGCAGAGTTGTCTTTTGGGACCACCATCAGCTGTTAAATCATACTATCATTAATCTCATCTATTTTCATTTCAACGAGGATTTTCAGAAAAAAACTAGTAATTACAAAAGTCAAATCTGTTGCAGGAGCTGATAAACCTGGATGAAGCAAATTTGAAGAATGGATAAACAAGATATTCAAAATGGCTGAATACTTTTTAAACAGTCTATTGATACTCCAAGACTGACTTCTAATAATGGCACAGTCAAACAGTGATTTCTTTTTTATTGCAGCACATTTTCAGGTGATCTTCTAGTTGAAGGGCATCTCGTATGCCAGTGGAATAACGTTCAGTGATTAAAAATATTTCCTTATGTCAACAAAAGCTCCACTGTGAATTCAATCTGAACAGACTAAGTTCTTGCCTTTCAATGAAAGTGCTGTGCTGGGGAAATTGGTATTCATATTTGGGATAATAAACTTGATCAAAAAATCAACATACTCGATCAAATGTTCCAAAAAAGAGGACTCAAGATAAACCTTTCCCAAACAGAAACTATGATTTGGAATTGGAATGAAAACAGTGATGGCATGCATGCTGAATCTATCATAAAAATTCAGGATGTGGTATTAGTAAATACTAAATACTTCAATATCTTGGTGTATGGATCAGTAATTACAAATTTAGTATAGGGTATAAAAAACTGAACATAGAATCAGCAATGATAGGGATAGTTCTGTCCAACACCACAAAAAAACATTGTCATATTCTTAAATAACCTTATCAGATCAAAAGTTTCATATGGATGTCATGCTTGCTGCTAAACATGTTCAGAAATATCTAAATTGTTTAAATTGAACTGGAGAATTACTAACAAAGAACTATACCAAATAATAGAAACTACATCACTAAAATGGATATCATATGAATCTTGAAGAGAAAATAATGGCATAATAAAGATGCTGATGTCCCACACTACTTTAGGTCAAAGGTTAGAAAGAAATTCACCATCAATAATGGAAATATCAATAACAGTTACTGGACCAGAGAAACATGTTTTAATAGAAAAATTTAATAAATTTCAAACAGCAGCAGTACTTGCTGTTTGGTCCATGAGTGCCAAATTTCTCTTAGGTGAATGGCTCATATTACCATTACAACAGATGAAAACAGCTCAAAATATTTTTTTAGCTTGAGCAGAATATCATGGAAAAGACAGAAAGAAACATCTATTTCATGTCTAAAATAATATATAATTTGTTTATACACTCTGAAACAGGTTAATAGCTTAGTAGTGAAAATTTGGATTTCTTGGTTTTCTGTGAATTGATTTTGATAAAATTTTCCCCACTTGGTGTGTACAATATGGCAATATCATTGTCAGGTTTTCAGTATTCTATGCAACATCCTTTATTTTTTATTTCAGATTTGACAGTTTTGGGGTGAATCATGCTAATAGCATCTCTCCTATCTAAGAACAGTAGGATGTGGAAAGGCCTCAACAATGAAGAAACGTCCGTCGTCATCAAGGAAGGTACTAAAGGCAGCTCTCTTCATGTCATTGGAGGAAAGTTAGGTCATTATTTGAACTCCTTTGCCAAGGAAGAAATGATCTGACTGTGGGACCTCCTAGACTATGACAGCTATGGATTTAAGGAATATTATCCAAAAGTCACATGGGAAACCTGAACAAACAAGCAAAGCCATTTTCTCTGCCACTGGATTTCCTTGTGTAACAAAAACCACCAGAAATTACATTCTCAGGACCATGGCTTCTGTACAAGCTCCTTTGAAACTGTCTCCTTTAATGCCCCGTCACAGGAATTTGAGGCTTCAATAATCTCAGAAGTACATCACATTGGACATGAGTTGTGTTCTGTTTACTGAGGAGACCAGGGAGACTCTTGAAATACCTGATGTTTGTGTAAATGGTTGGATCTATACCAGAGATGAGTGTCACCAACGTTTATGACATCAACATCAGGGTGGAGGAGTCATGTTGTGGGTTGGAATCATTGGAGATGTTGGCCCAATCATTAAGTCTTATCATAGTCTGATCATAGCAACCTACTGCAATCTCCTAAAGGAGGTCTGGATCCATGGCTAGATCACATACCTCCATCACTTCTAAGAACTCTAGTATTGATGCATGACAATGCTTTCTCCTACTCTGCCAGGATCACCCAAGCATTTATAGGTTCTTACAGCATAGATGGTAAAAGTTTGATGGCGTGGCCACCTTCCTCTCTGGATGTCAACTTTATCAAAAAATTTTGGTCCATTATTAAACAAGATGTTTACGCCAATGGACACCAATTTACATTGAAAGGTATCTTATGGGTGACCATCAAAGCTGCAACAAAAGGCAGTCAAACCTGCTATGATAAAAATTTGATAGATTTCATGACGAATAGGGTTTTTGAAGTTATTTATTGGTGCTCCTGAGGCCAAATAACTCATTATGTCAATAAATCATGTAATATTATTATGGCTTTCTATTAAAAATATACTCAAGCTATACTTAGGTATCATCCTTCATTTTCTCCAAGAAATGTCTACATGGACTATTTTCATTCACCCAAAAACTGTCGGATCTGAAATAAAAAATAAACGACATTACACAGAATAATGAAAAACGAACAATGATGTTGCCATATTGTGCAAACCAGCTGGGGCAAGTCTTATCAATATCAATTCACAGAAAACCGAGAAATCCAAAATTTCACTACCACACTATTAGCATAGGAGGAGGCATGGTGGAGTAATGGATAGCGGCTTGGATTGAGGAATTGGAGAGCCGAGTTCGAATTCCAGTCAAATCCATTACATTCACTTACGTGCTAATACCCTTGGGAAAAGTGTGAATGCTCTTCTTCTCCCTCCAGCTATGGGTAAATAGCAGGACATACTGGGTTCTATAGCCTTGGATGGCAACTGGTCTAGGAGAAGGAAAACTCTGAATTCAAAACATGCGGAGGTTCATTTGGGGACCTTGTGGCACTGAGAGCACCAGGTCTATGTAATCGCCCCTTCAAAAAGTGTGGATGGTCCTGCACAAAACTTTCACCACTATAATCAAATCTCATGTGCTATACATGTGGGTTTGGGACCGCTTGTGAATTCCAAATTCCCATGAAACTCCAATATTGGAGCCGGCTCAACCCACCCTGGGTGAATGCTGTTACAAGAGCAAGACAAGACAAGAAGACACTATTAGCATGGTTTGGGGTATAGGTATGGACTAGATTTTAGAGGTCATATTTGATATTTTTCATTTTGTGAACTGGATATTATTGAATAACAGACTGCTTATTAATATGCTTAATTTTTTTCAAAAACATAAAGTTACTATGAAATAATAAAAAGAAAGAAATCGTATTTGTACCTTCAGATATAAAAGGGAATAAGTGATGAAACCATAAAATTTTACCAATTTAAGAACTTAACTCATTATCTTGTGAAAATTTATGGACAGCTAATTTCTTGCATATTGAACAGTTAGATTAAAATATTTATTTATTGATACATTAATGTCAAAATGAAAATAATTTATAATTTATATGATTTAATAAACTTACTAAATAGATAAGAGATGTATTATTTTTCTTTATTTTCCTTCATTTCAGTTTCTTTTATAAGTGTTTGTGTTACTGAGATATATAAATTTAAAGCATTTGCCTAATTACTATCACTCCTAACAAAATATATTCACTAAGTAACTATCTATGGAAAGCACAGAGACATGAAGAGAAAATAATGGCATAATCAAGATGTTGACATTCCACACTACATCAAAGAAAATGTCAGGTAGGAATGATTCATCAGTACTGGAAGATGTAAAAGCCAAAGTGGGTCTTCATTCCAGACAGTTCCTCTCATTCAGAAGGGGTTTGGTTTTATTGCCTGGCACACGAAGCTTGGACAATTTTTCTACAATACTGCCATTAAACTTACTTTAAACCTCAACCATGTGTCAAATTTGGTAGTGATGTGTTCTTGCTGAAAAATACCCTGGTAAAAGCAATAATACAGAGTGCAGCAGAAATACAGCCCATATACACCTCCTACATAATTGTAAGACATTAGTGGCAATAGTGTCTTCATTTACCTAATGTCTCAGTAATATGTGGGAGGTATTTTTGCTGCACCCTGTAGTTACTGGACTTGAGAAAACTATATCCTGAAAAATTGTTTTGAGAAAGATATTGTAAATTTCAATGTTTGGTCAGTGAATGCTTTATGTTTCCCACAAGGAAGCAACTAATATTACCATAATTATTAAAGATGAGGAGAATAAATACTACATTTTGATCCCAGCCTGATGGCCAGGGAGTAAAGAAAAGTATAACTCAAGTAGTACTGGCTGTTCAGTCTATGACTACTGAATATTTTCTTATGAGGAAATAATTAATATTAGCAGTCCTTTTCTCATTACCATAATGCCATCTTTCTGTCTCAAGATCCTCAAAGAAATCATTAAAACAATCTCTGTATAGGTTGATTTCATTTCTAAATGAAGAAATTATTACAGTGTATTTACACTATAAACATAGAGTAAAAATGTACACTGAATATGAAAATTAAAGAAAATGAAAATCTATATTAACGACCAAATCACAAAAGGCTTGTGTTAAATTCATCAGTTTTGATGAACATGATAGGGAAAATTAATCGGCTGGATCTATTTTTGTAAATGTATAAAGGTGGGTCACCTGAATAGGAACAAAAGATAAGAATTTACAAAAGAAGTGTCTATTATTAATTTTGACCCAAGTTCAAAATGAGAACAAAGATAGGGGAAGAAATATCAGACTTAAAGTCGATTAATAAGAAAATGTAGCTGATTAGAGCAATCACTAAGCTGAGTGTGTATTTTCTCTGACCAGTCAGTAGCTTCATTGTTGGTTATTTATCCTGGTAACTAAACTACTCTAAAGAGTAAATTAAATACAGTAATTAATTTTCACAAGTTGAGCTTCAAGGGTGAGATAGTACCAATTGTCAATATCTTACTTGCCTTGCCTTTGCCCTTATAAAAAAAAAACAAAATGTTGTTCATATAAGTAGGATCATTGAAGACAAAAATTTCTTGTCTTCATGATTGGTGTATTTTACAACATATCAACTCTACATAAGTTATTTAATGCTGAAACTATTTTTCATTATAACTAAGTCTTTTCTTTTAATCCATTCACCCTGAGCAAGACAATAATGTCAGTAGGATATAAGTGGCTACTGAGAGTGAACGAGAATAAGTGAGTCTACAGGTAACTATTGATTGTGTTTATACTTGAGTCTATAGACAAATATTGATTACTTTTATAACTGAGTCTATAGAAAAACATTGTGTCTATACTTGAGGTAATATACAAACATTAATTGTTTTTACACATGACTGGATATAAACATTGTTATGTTTGAGTGTACTGGAAAACATTTGTCTTGTTTATGAGTCTGGCAGTAAACACTCAACCCATTTATTATAGCATCTAAAGGTAAACACTTAACATGTTTATTACAGTTCACCTAAATGTAAACATTTATGTTTAGCTTGGAGTTTATAGAAAAAGGCTTATTGTGTTTGTTTGTGTTAAAAGTAAACACTGAACATGTTTATTTTTGAATCTAAAGTTAAACACATATTTATCCATGGGTCTGTTAACACTTATGCTTAGAAGTCGAGAAGTAAATTTTTATCAAGTTATAGTCAACCTAAAACCAACCATTGATATTTCATATTTGAATTTATACACACACTCTGCTCATTTATACTGAAGCTTAAAGGAAAATATTGTTCACTGATACATGTGTCTGCAAACAAAACAGCTCTTTTTGACCATGGTTTTAACCATCAGGGAGGCTGCATTCTTGGCCATACCATCTGGGCAATCATTTTCATGATGGCCATCTTCCATTAAAAAAGTGATGAAATCAATGAACCAGTGGATGATAATAATCTGACAAATATTTTGTTTATTTAATTCAGTCAAAAGATCATTGCAACAACTCAGTTTGGCAAGGGAGAAACTGATTTGAAATATCCTGACTTATCTTTTGTACACTATCACTTTTATTAAGGAAAATTATGACTTTGATTGAAAGTAAAAACTGCACATATTAGAATATACCTTAAATACTGCTGGCCTCAGCATAGCTGTCATTACCACTTTTGGTAATATTTTCTAAATTTTTTAACCAAACACTTTATTAAATCCATGATGGCAGACTGTTCACATTTCACTGGCTATGATAAATGATGTCCTATATGAACTGATGCTTCTGTTTTTGTGATTAATGAGTTAAAATCAAAATTCTGAGAATGTAACCAAATATGATGGATTTCTGAAATAGGATGGAGGGTATTGTGGTATGATCCATTTCTCTCATTAATGGATCTGTTCTGAACACATATAGTCAGGAGAACTCTGCTGCTATGCAGAGTTCATTAAAGCTTACTGTTAAGCAAATTGGTATTGTCTCAAACAATTCTACTAAAATTTAATGAACTCTCATTGTTAACCATTTTGATAATGGCTGATTTACTCTGTCCAGAGAAACTTATTATTGACCCCAATGTGTCTGACGCCAAACTGGAATATCAACACTGGAGAATAACTTTTATAAACTTCTTGAGTATGTACTGTGACCAAAGTTCTAATAAGCTAAACTATCTCACCAAATATGTCTCAGCACAACTTAACCAGTATTTCACGGACACATCTTCCTACAAAGTGACTTTAATAGTACTAGAGATGATCCGCATAAAAAAAAAAATGAAAAGATATCTTGACACTTACTAGCTACAAAGCATCAACTGCTCTCAGATTCCAGTGACGAATTTTATCAAGCTTTGATAAAACTAAGTAAGGACTGTTCATTTTCTTTGTTATCAGTAAAACAATATCGAGCAAAATTAATATGAGATGTCTTCATAAACAGGTTATGGTCCACAGATATCTGACAAAGAACACACAAAAAAAGCACCTTAACATTACAGCAGGTCTATGACCAGGCAAGATTACTAGATTTAGCAGAACAAAATTGTAAACATTTTATTGTATATATGATAAATATGATAATAAGAAAGAATAACAATTCTAATACCAACAGCAACTCTAAGCAACAAAACTACTGTTCCACATAAGCTATAGCCTATCAACTGCTTAATGCTCAACCAGCAAAGATACTATTTATTAGAATACAACAAAAAAACATGAAAATTAAAATGCTCATGAGAACTGCTGCCAAAAGTTTCATGCAAATATACAATCATGTATTAAACTGATTCCTGAGCTTTGATGAAACTAAGTAAGGACTGTTCATTGTCTTTGGTATCAGCTGAATAATATCAAGCCAAACTGATATAAGATGCCTTCATAAACAGGCTACAGTCCTTGGATATCTGACAAAGAATTTTCAAAAACAGCACCTTAACATTACAGCAGGGCTATGACCAGGCAATAGTACTAGATTTAGCAGAACAAAATGCTAAAAATTATGATACAGTTGCAGTAATGTCAGATACCTCTCCACCTATTTCCCCCACTTGCCATCATATGAAACATTAGGCTCTCTGAAAATATTAGCCTTAATAAAATACACATCTTTTTTCTGTGGGGGCAAGAGACATGCAAGGTCATCTTGCCCTGCTAGAAGGGACAAATGCTATACATGTGGAAAGCAGGGACATTCATCTAAAGTTTACAGAAGTAAAAAAAGAGGGGAACAAAATGATATCTCATTTTGCATCATTGGATACACTTGGCTGCTTAATAACTACAACAACAAAAATCACAGCTATTAAAAGTAATGATTGACATGGGGAGAACAGAAAACTTCCTTAATTCAAGAAATTCAAAAATAAATTCATGGAAAACTTAACCCATGCCTAAACAAAGTGGCGATGACAAGCTCATCACATTCCATAAAAATACTTGAATACTATTTAGTTGATCTACAAGTAAAGGGCAAAATTTCTATTAATGAAAGATCCATGCTGCAACCTAAAATTAGGGAACAAGTTCTTGCATCAACATTCATTAGTAGAAATACCTTTTTGGAGGTGTTAAGCCACCCTTTAACGTCTGCAGTTATGAGAATGCCATACCAATATATTTTCAACAATTTAACACTGGATTGTAAACTGGTAGCTACTAAATCTAGGTGACATATGGAGGAGAATAAATTATTTATCCAAACAAACTGAAGTTACTCATATGTTGAAGGAAGGTATAATCAAACCAAGCCATTCACCATGGACAGCCCAAACCTTTGTAGTCTCTTTTGAGAACAAAAAAGTGAATGGTAATTGACTATTCCAAAACTATAAATTGGTTTACTTTGCTGCCTACCCTCAGCCAAGAATAGATGATATGATAGAAAAAAGAGCCCAAAACAAAACACTCTATATAGTACTCTGGACCATAAAAGTGCCTACCATCAGGTAGCTATAAGGCCCAGCGATAAACTCTGTACAGGCATCATTTATGCTCAAACACATATGGTGATTCCTACAAGAGCAACGAGTTGCCATAAGTAGAACATATAACCTTCAAGGTGAGAGGTATAATGGAATTATTTAGAAAACAGTTCAACTAGCAGCTGCTGATAAAGGAGTAGCTTTAGAGAATTGGGAACAATTACTCCCAGAGATCCACCACTAATGCAACAACATATGAACGATTCCTCCTGTTTCCTTGAAGAAGTTTAACTGGAGTGTACCTACCATCTTGGATCTTGAAACCAGGAATAATATTACTAAAAAGACACACATGATGAATAAGAACAAACCAATGGTGGATCAAGTGAAATTTCTAGACACCAACCCCTAGTATGTATGGGTCTGTCACCTTGATGAATAGAAAAACAGTCTCACAAAGAAACTTGGCCCCAGCAGGGGATGAATCAGAACCCACAAGCCTAAGTGAGGGCTGTCCTCAGAACACTTCAACTGACTATGAAGAAACAGAATCATAGTCTCTTTTTGAAGCTCCCTTGAGCTCTGATATCTCAAGTGGCAACAAACAGGTTTCACAGCATGAGCAAGCAACTCATAGAAGATTATGGAAACACAGCCGAATTAAATCCAGTTCTAGCGAGAAAGAAGAAGAATCTCATCATGCTCCTGGCAATCCGCCACAGCCTCGCAGACAGCAAAGGATGCTTGCTCAATTCAAGGTCTTTTTCACTCTGCAAGAATAAGGCAGGGAAGAATGTGATATGATCCATTTCCCCCATTAATGGATCTGTCCTGAACACGTATCGTCAGAAGAACTCTATGCAGATTTCATTAACTCTATGCAGAGTTCTGTTAAGCAAATTTGTATTGTCTCAAATAATTCTACTATAATGACCAAAACATTGTGACTATTACAACTAAGATAAAACAGTTCAAATAAGTAAGTTTATAATACTAATAATAATTCATCTCTGATATTGAAACAGAAATTAATTTATGCTAATTAATTTATCCTTCATACAGAAATGTTAAATGTCACTTTGATACTAAGGTCTTTTGCATGATCCACATTTCTTTCTGGTAACTACTTTAAATTCCAGGGAATTTGTCATTGCCAATGACAAAGGAACAGCAAGTAACTGTGCATTGTTAGCTTCAATACAATGAAAGGAAGAATGGAAACCCAGTGAAAACCAGAATTACCAAGACAATTGATAAATATAATGATCATTGTAAATGAATGAACCCTTTTCTATAATCAGATTAAGAAATCCATGCAGTGTGACTGAATATAAAAATAATAGTAAAGAGCTCTTTGATGAAACCTGAATACACACAAAAGACAGATTTGTTCACAAAAGGGGAGATAAATGATAAAAAGGAGGAGGAAAGTAAATGAATGAAGTGAGAGTAAAAAAGAACTTGGAAAGGAAGGATGAGATATAAACCATATAAGAACAATAAAAGAAAAACAAGAGAGTTAAAGGAAATTAATAAAGAAGAATCTGAATTAATATGGATTCCAGCTAACGTGTTGAATGTTTTATTATTCAACAGGTCACAAAACGTTACTCATATATAAAAACTCTATTCTATCAGTAATGCTGGCATTAAATCCTCAGTATTGAAAATCATTTTCTTCCTGATTTTCAATGCATTCCAACAGTAAAATGATTTATATTGCATTCCTCTAGTAAAAATAATTATCAATATATTTGCATTTTACGTATATTAACCAAAATAATACTTTTATTAATTTGTGACCTGAGAAAATCTTTTCCTTCCTGACTTTCAATATACAACATTGTAATCCAGAGGCAAAATGGGCTAAAACAAATTTTTGGTAAAAACTGAAAAAAATTCACTTTTAAGCATAAAGGAGATTTTTTATATATATATATATATATATATATATATATATATATATAATATATATATATCAAGTATATGATTGGTGTATACAAAATAAATTCCAATAACCAAAAATTACTATTCTTAAAAGAGTGCTCAATACAGAGTAGAGCAAATATAATTATTTATTTAAAAATTATAACATAAATATGTTATAAAATCACTACAAAAATAGCCATTTTGTTTCATCATATCTGGTGTCTTATCAAGTGATGATGTTGAATGTAGATTGTAGAATTTATTTATTTATTTATGTTATAATTTTTAAATAAATAATTATATATATGTATGTATGTATGTATGTGTGTGTAGGCCCATCAATTTCTTGTATGAAAACAACATTCACCAATAAATCTCCTTCAAGGGAGACAGAATTTACCAAGTATATTAAGAAACATAATTTCAATCAACTCATGATAATGATTACAATAGAGAGAAATTTCTGTATATACAATAAACACCCTGACACATTCAAAATATTATCAAATGCACATCATACAGTCTCAACGACATCTCTTTAAATGTACATGTATATGTCTACATTAATTCTGCCTGAGAGCAAAGTAAATCCTACTAAATAAGTACACAGTATGATTAATCAAGTCTCTCAATGTTACTTGTAAATGCTTGGGGCTACTTCCTGCAAGAAAGATATTGTTACACTAGTGGTGGCACCACATCTTTCTGGTTATATGAAGCAAAATGTCTACCTAAAGAACTGGCACCATTCCCAGAATTCTTTGACCAGGTAATGAGTTGAAACAAATGACTTTGCATCAATGCTTACAGTCATAAGACAATGCACTGATTTCACTTTTGATTACTCAGCATATCATGATTATATTTTAAGCCATAAAACACAAAAAAACACAAAATCACTGAATATATAAAAAAATATAAATCTGGATGCTGATATTGAATTTTAAAGTACAGGAAATCATTTATTTTATTTTAATCATTCACCTGAAGCAAGGTCGGAAATCCACTAGTACACAGGGGGTTAAAGCGAGTGAAAGTGACAGAAAAGACTGAATATAGGGAGGATTAAGGAAAGGACAAAAGATACACAGGATTTAAGAAAACAGAAGATGATGATTAATGTTGCATTAAAATATTTGAAGATTGTAGTTATCAGGGAAGCAAGTAAATGGAAAGGAGTTCCACAGGTGGGAAGTGTGAGAAAAGAAACTGTTGGAGTAGAACTGGCAGTTACATTTAACTATTTCAACAGTAAATGGGTGGGACCTAGATGCCAATGTTGTAGCATGCTTAAATTCATGTAGTTAGGGAATCTGGGAAAAAAAGCTCAGTTACCATGAAAATATTAATTACTGATCCTTCACAAGAATCGCGAGATGAATAGCAGAAGTACCAGACCAGATTTGCTTTGTAACGGTGATTCGTCTCCTGGACAAACATGCATATATGAGTTGCAGGTATAACAAACAGGAAGGTACCCAAGAGTTTAGAGCCAATGACCGTTTTTCTAACCACTAGGTTATAGCTATGATGCATTTTGCATATTTTAAATTTCCTATATACAAGACAAGAATTCTGATTTATAATTTGGTTATAGCATGTTATCGCAGATATGTCTTTGATATTTACCTCTGCTATAATTTATATTTGTAATGTTATAGATCTGCTGTACTGAATGAGAAGCAAACTCACTACAGTAGTAATGGTTAATGAGACAAATTTGCTAGATATAAAAGAAATGTGCCAGTTAATGATAACACATGTAAACTAATGAATAAGACATGACTTAATCTTTCATATTTAACATTTTATTTCACTCTATTGCTTTGTCAGTTGTGTGCCAAGGTGTGCATGTAAAGGATCCATAAATCCCACATGCAAACATGGACCTTACATTTTTGTCTGAGACTGCCCAGTTCATCCATGATATAAGCAGGACCTACAAGAAGGTGATCCAACTAGAATTAAGAAGACCCTAAGAAGGGATCTAGCATGACTGAATATTGAATCTGGCATTCCCAGACAATGTTGATAGTCTTATTAGGACTTTGTAAACAGAAAAGCACATTTTAATTAGTACTCAAGTTAAATGTTAAAGTTTTTTGTCTGTTTTTTTTTTTTTTAAGAAAAGTATTTTCCTTTGAAAGAATTTATTATTAGGAATTTTTGAAAAGCAGTTCTCTGTAACAAAATCTAAAATGTAATTGGTGAATGTAACCATAAATAGTGATTTATGTTGCTGCATTAACTGAATATTTTTGTTACATGATGTTATATCTGATCATGGAAATGAAATATTTGTCAGAGTTTAAATGTAGATTTAATGTACATCAAATCCTCAATTTTGAGAAAAATCTTTGCTGACTTCAGGGCCTCAAAATTGTCTTGCATCACCTTGGAAAATTTCTCTTGGAGACACTGGATATGTTGTATTTATATATTCACCTGTCCAGTGGATTTTCTTATATGTACACATATCAGGTGCAGATAGGCCCACACATGTTCACTTCTCAGGGTCACCACTGGCATCATTTGAATCCCAGACATCCACTGGAAAATGATCTCAAGTTAACCCTACACCTGACTTCCTTGATCTTTTTTTATCAATTAATTTTCTATGGCTTATTAAACTTTAGCAGTTTATATAAAGCCAAAAAATATTTTTAGATTGTAAGAATTTTTGTTTTTTGAGATAATATTGGTTTTGTGATACAAGTGTTACTAATTAACCTGTAGCTAGGTGGAAAAGAGGTGAATTCATGCCTTTCCCAAGGGTGTTTGTGCATAAGTGAATATAAAAAATCCAACAGGAATGGAAACTCAGCTCACTGATTAACAATTCTGGGACATTATCCATTACATCCCTTGCATATCTAAGCTTACATTATCTGGTATTCTCGGTCATCTATCTAGGTATTGACTAGATTGGATATTTCTTAAATTCAGTGAACTTAGAGGAACCGTTGTTTCAACATGATGTGGTTATGATCTCTTGATGTTCTGATGTGAAATTGAGTGCAAAGTTTATTATACTACAATTGCTTTGTAAGAAATGAGGAATATATTAATGCTACCCACATTTTTCTCCCACAGTCATAAGGTAATGCCACTGCTAATATTAAGGTGGATCCAAGCTATGGATCAAGGAGGTAGTTGTATGTGTTTCAGTAAGACAGACCCTCAATAACTAGCCAATGTGGGCCAGGAATAAGTGACTGAAGATTTTCCTGATCATATCACCATCAAAATGTGGGCTGGTAACAGTTGATTTGAATCTTCTGGTCTACAATATCTGAAATACTGTCAAGCAGAAGACCAAACACTGTCCACACAAGAATAAAGACTAACTGAAAGCTGTGATCATAGACATGATGAGCAGCAAAAATATCAACCACCCGATTTGAGATCACATCAAGGTCATCCTTGTGGCTGAGAACAGTTTAACTGAATAACATTTTAGGGTTTCCTAAGTTGAACATAGATACAAGTTTTAAAGAATTCTTTTCCCTATTAGATATCTTTACTTTCTTTATATGATAATTTACTCTTAATTAATTTATAGTGTACCTATAGAGAAATCTATTACATAACCATACACAATTTTATCACAAATCCCTTGGACACATCATCACTGATATCTCTAAGGGTCACTGGATGCATCAGGGCTTTCAACAATTGAACACCTTCATCCAGGAAAATCAGACATGGTTGATCAAGTTATGAATTAAAGTACAGAAGATGTTATCTCACCCATGGCTCTTCTCTCTTAATCCACATTCACATTGAAATAAATTTTGATGCTTCAGTAGCCAACTTGATAGCAATTCACTAACTGGCACCTGTGATGCCTAGCATGCTAGAAGCCTTTTAGAAGTACTGGCCTGTTATCTCCCCACCTCAATGGACTCATACCTCACTTACTGTAAAATGTTTCAGCATACTTCCACCTACCCTTTTGTTCCTGTAGTCCTCTGAAGGAATTCAATATTTCAAGAGAATGATCTGCTTGAGAGCCTCCAATATTAGCACCATGTCTGGCCTGAGCATTGTGACAGCAATAGTTTCAAGGAACCTCAGTTGCCAACTCAGAGCAACCAACTGTATGCTCCCAGTTTCATCATGCTACTGTGAGCAGACATGAGGTGGTTTATATATATATATATATATATATATATATATATATATATATATATATATATATATATATATAAAATGAATAATATGTCACCTGCAATAAACCCTAATGCCAGCACTGATAGCAATTTCACATCCCCCTGGCATTCATACAATATTCAAAACATTGGCTCTGATTTTTGACAGTTCAAATCTTACACATTTAATTTTCTGCCACAAATGCTAAAAAGGAAATTATGCTGGAGAAACAGGCACAAAATTCTGTTTTGAATTCAGTAACCATAAAAAACCATCATCAACAACAATAATTTCCCTATGACCGCACACTTCAACCAACCATTTCATAGCATCAGATGTGTGCTTTTAGCATCTTCATTCAACAACCAACAAGAAAGACACAAATCAGAGTTGTGTTTAGTCAGAGAGTATAATTCCCAGAGAGAGCCATCTAACCACCATAACAACATTTCTCAGAAGAGTAAGTCCCACTTATTTGTTTATTCCTTGTCTTGTTGAAAAGGGACACAAGCATGTCCAAAAACTCTGACTTTAAAATCTTTCCCTTTGTACTTTAATTTAATCCAAAGTCTAATATATAATCTGACTGCCAATATTATTATCATTTTGTGGGTTTTTTATCCCCAAATTGTATTAATTAGATAAAAAATCTATTACTTCTTTGAAAATAATATATGTATATATATATATATATATATATATATATATATATATTACACAGACTCACAAAAATTGTTGAAAGTAGTTAGACTGACCAAGAAGCCTTTTAAAAAGAAAATCTGTGTGTATGTGTGTTGTTCATCCAAATCAGAATTGTGGATATACTGTCAAATGTTTAGGGTTTGTTCTGTTTTTATTCAAGTACTTTGGACCATATCATTCATTATCAAAAATTGAACTATGTCAGTAAGGTAGACATGTTTATTTTGATGATGTCCTGACATTTATTTTGAAATGCAACAATTCAATTTCATTTTAATGTATCACGTAAGAGGTTTTACACCGCTTGGCTGCACCTGAAGAGAATGCATAACATATTTTATATGATGTATTAATATTTTATATGCAGATCAAAAATGAGTGATTCTTGGACCTTGTATTAGGTGAACAACAGTATTAAAAAAAAAAAAAAAACACATTTTAAAATATTGTTTCCTCTGATGAAAACATTTTATCCAATAAGGGTGGATGCTTTTATTTAATAATAATAAAAATAATAAAAATAATGATAATAATAATAAGAAGAAGTATGACTATTTTGAGTCTTTCCTTTCAGTGAGTGCTATATAGTATTTTCATATTATCTACTAATATTTGTCTATGGTTAATAATAATGTTTTTATTATTTGTGATGATCAATATGTGAACAAATTACACTTATTACACTAAATTTTGGTCAATGGTATGTTAACCTAAGAGAGAGTGTGGTGCATGCATGGCCAATGTAAATGTTCTTGATTATTGGTATTGCAAATGCACTTTCCCAAATGACATAGGAATACAGAAAAAAATATTTTTACATTAGGGATTTTGGGTCCTCAGTTCTTTATAATAATTAGGATAGATTTTTTTAAAAATTATAGCAAATGATAAATCACAGGTTTTTATTGGAATCATTATAGAATATGTACCCATAAATTATATTTTAAAACAAAAAATTAATCAAATCTATGATGTATGTTTGACATATGAACATTGGAAAAATACAACAAAATGTCTTCTTAAATGCATTTTAAAACAATTTCAGTATAGAGATAGACAGATAGATATTGAGAGAGATTAATTATTTAATATCAACCATTTTTTGAGTCCACTGTAGGACCCCAGCTCTCCTTAAGATCTGTCAGATATTAGGACTAATGAGCTTATACTGCCACATTGAACCATGATATATTGGCAGGGGATGTATGGAATTCAGTGCTTTCCTTTTCTGAGAGTGATTAGCAAATGTAGGGATGAAGAGATGGATTCATGACATTCCCAAGGGCACAAATACAAACTGTAATGCTGATTCTGTTCCATTTTTCATACCAACATAAACAAAAATCCAATAGATGTCACTTATATATTTAAATTTGAAATGTAGGATTCCTAAAAAATGTGAGGATAAAGCTTATGACATTTTTTATTAAAGAAAGCCTTTTCTTTTTGGTTTAATTTAGAAATTTAAATTTAATTACAAGCCATTTTCATTTTCAGCTGATCATCAATTTTTCACAGGCAGGTAAATACTTTAGCTTAATGACTTCTCAAGCATTGTCAGTTTCTGTTTCTTAAGCATAGTAAAACTATATCAATATGAAGTATACATCTCTAAACTATGATTCATAATTAGCACTCATTAGCAACAAAATTAAAAGTTTGCTTTCAAAGTTTCTAAGATTTTGTTTCCAAAGATTTTCATGAAAAACAGAAATGTATGTACTTGTTTAATATTATTTGCATTTTGAACTATTGACCTCAGCTTTATTGTTGTTATCACACATTTCAGACATTGTGTCTCCCAGCCTTCATCAGGTGTATATCATTCTAGGTAACCTCGAACTGAACATGTTATTTAATTTATAGGGGTATACTGTGGTCATTCCATATCCTAGGTCTAGAGATATCTCATCTAGTTCTAATTTTTAGTACTGTTCAGTTATTTAATTTCATTAAAAACAAATATAGAATGAATGCTGGATAATGATAAAATTGGAGACAATAGAAAAGTGGTTCTACAGAAGGATACTGAGAATTCTATGGACAGAGTGAGTAAGCAACAAGTGAGTCTTAGAGAAAATGGTATCAAAAGAAACATACATGCTCAGAATTAGGAAGAGAAAGATGAATTTCCTTGAATACATACTAAAGAAGGAAGGGTTGGAAAACTTAAAACTGCAAGAAACTGAAAAATAGGACAAATGTATCTCTTCAAAGTATTCTTCAGAATATGTTGTGATATTTTTCCTTTATTTAACTGGACAAAATAATCTTGATATTCAACTGCTAATAAGTAACCAAAAAACTAAAAATTAAATCTCAGTTTATATGTTGAAAAAAAGTTAAAGAAATAAATAAAAATTATTGATTAAATCTTCCACCTCCTTTTTTCGATACAATTATTTTCTGAACATGACAACTATGAACATAATAAAAATTATTGAGGAGATTTTCTACCTCCTTTACTTGTGTCTTTTCATCTTGTTTTTTTATCTTTTTTCAAAAGGCATAATTTATTTTTCTGTTTTTTTTCTAATCTCCCTATTTGTTTTTCACCTCCTCTTCACTTGTAATTCCAGAATCCTTAATTTTTCTGTGCAATTATTATCCTTGTCACTCATCATTTATTCTAAATTAGATTCACAGAACTTTAAGATACAAACACATTTTGTCCAACTCACTGGAACAGATTTAGCAAATAAAATTACAAACCAATAGAAATAAATATCATAAAGTAAAATATTTTTATTATTCTACATAACATTTTTTAGACTCTGATCTTGATATTTTATTTCAATATTTTGGTTGATATATTATTTGGCCTTCTCTTGCATTGTGTGGTCATTATAATAGTTAGTTTGTATAGTTTCTGTTTCCTTTCTCTTCTTGATAGGAATACCTATTTAATAAAAGTTACAAAACCAAGTAAAATAAAAGTATTAAGCAAAGAAAGGTTAAAGAAAGTGTGTCTTGATTTAAGTTTTGTGTTAAAAACCACAGAAATGAAGGCACCAGTCAAATATTTTCCTTTCTTATTATTTATATTTGTACTTTGTTGCTTGAATCTCTAATTAGATAAGGGTTGTCGTAGAAGTGTCTTCATATGAAAAGTCAAGAGAAAAGAGGCAGTAATATGTTTTCAAGTTACAGTTGACAATATCTTAAAATATTTGTATGCTTGAAAAATTTCTTTTTCATAATTATGTTACAAGGGTCTCATGGACCCCTTGAATCTATGATAGCCCCCCACCCCTCGACTACAATTTTCATAAGGTGGTATACATATAAAATACAAATTTTATTGTCACCTATATTATTGGATCATGTGCAATATGGGTGAACTATTCAAGTCTGAATGTTGAAAATAAAAACAATGTATCTAAATATAAATTAGAGACATGTTATAAGAGATCATTCCATCTTAAAAAAATCAACAATATTTTGTTGCAATTTTTAACATCAACTTGAGATTTTCCTTGTTAAAAATTTGAATAATTTTAACATGTTCAACATTATGGATCAAAAATAGGGAATTTTATATAGTGTCTTTTTTGAGACTTAGCAAGAACAAAACAAATTCTCAGATATGGACAAAAAAGACCCCAGAATGATGTCAAAATCTAAGTTTTTTCATCCTATAATAATCAGCTGTGCTTAGTTTAAAGGTAGGTAGAAAAAAGAAAATGTTGATAATACAGTGAGGATTACAAAGCAATGCCTGAAGCCCCCGATCAGGTTTGAGCCACACCTAGTCAGGAAAGTATACACCAGCACTACAGTTGACAAGATCTTAAAATATTTGTATGCTTGAACCATTTTTTTCATAATTACATTAAAATATATGGAGAAAAATACCTGAGAAGTAATTCATTTAGTTATAATTTATTTAATTGCAATTTATTTTAATCAAATGATTAAATCTCAATATTTATTCCTGCTACAAATACAAAATGAATTTTAAACTTTCAGTTCTTGTAGTGATTGAGAAAGTTTACCATTTTTCTTGAATAGCACAATTCAGTAGAATCACACGACCAAATGTTAAGGTCTTGAAATGAGAAAGCTTATGTTAGAACAGAAGAGACTGAAAGTTTTATTTATATATGAGGGGATTATCAGTTTTCAGCCCATTCTCAAAATTATTCTATTTATTTTTTTTTATCTTGTTGCTTTTTTCTTTAAATCCCAAATTAGGTGAGGCCTGCCATATATGGAAAGTCAAGGTAGAAGAGGCAGAGCTTTTTTGTTAAAATACACTTTAGAGTTTCTTTAAAACAGTTCTCTACTTTGATTCTTTTTTCCATAGTTACAGCTAAAAATATGCTTTTAAATACTATGGGAAGTAATCCATTTAATTTTCTATTTTTTTTTCTCTTTTAATCACATGATTAAATCTCAATATGTCTGCTTCCATTCTTGCTACAAATAGAAACTGAGTTTTAAACTTCTAGTACTTGTAATGACTGAAACTGTTAGCCAGTTACAATGTTTCTCCAAGACAGAATGGTTTCATTGAATAAACTACATTATTCCACTCTTTTTTTATCGACGGGTTTCCAAGATTTATTACATTTCAGCTGACATATTCTTGTGTTGCATGTTTAGGAATCATATAGTAATATTTTCTTCTTCTTGTCAACAAGAACACAGTTCAACAGAATCAGAGGACTAAGCGTGAAGGTTATATGCTGAGACTGTTTACCCAAGTACAGAAGAAGTTGTGTTTTACTGGTTATTCTGTTCATTTTCATTTTTTTTTTTAATATACTTTGGTAGATATGTTCTTCGCAATTCTTCAACTGCAAGCAGTATCTTATAGTCTTCAAAAAGGCATTCAGAAGTTTTCATGATTCTCTTTATTTCCAAAGCCAAATGGCAGTGAATGCTGAACAATATCCTCACAGATGAAAAAGCGACTTGAAAGACGCTGAGAATACCATAGACCATATATATGAGCAATGACAAAGTTTTAGACAAAATGGAAAAGGAAAAGGGCACTTATATTTAACATCAGAAAGAGAGAGTTGAAATGTCTAGGGCATATAATGAGGAAAGAGGGCTTGGAAAATTTGATACACAGAGGACAGATTGAAGGCAAATCATAACCTACCTAGGCTTACCTTAAGTCTACAAAAGTTTTGTAAACATTAGCCCAAATATCTTTGTTTCCTTATGAAAACAAAGATATTTTTTTAGTTGGTGTCAAATGGTTTCTCTTCTTTGGTTGGCAGGAGAAGACTAACACTAAATTCAAAATTGTGATGAAGCTAGTGGGAAGCTACAATATCTTTCCCACTGACAGATATTATATTGTCATTACAACATGGATATCTACCAGATTTATAATTGGTCAGGCACAGTCAATATATTCCATCACTAAAGCAAATTATAGAAAAAGAGCAGAACAAAAGAGGCATCCTTGCAGATCCAAAGTCCTCACAGGTTGTTGTACCTGTTGTGGAAAGTCACACTTCAAGTATAGAAATATTACAAAATACCTGAGAGCTAATTAGAAGGAATTTTAATCAAATGAAAGAAGATAATCAGTGCAAATTAATTAACTAATTACAATGAAAGAAATTAACATTTTAAACTAATATAGTAAAGTTAACTATAACCAAGGAAATTTCCAGTTTGAGAGAAAGCAAAAAATAAATATAACAAAAGTCTTAATAATTTGTTATGTTTTCTTTTGTTTTTAATAAAAACTGAAATAGTGTTATGGTCCGGTTCCTTGCACCACGGTGATAGTCCAAGGTAGAACCAAATAAGAAGAACTTGAACACAGGTATGGAATAACACAGATATATTACAAACAGGAATATATACAAAGAAGTAAAAGTGTTAGTACGAACAATCAGGTTTAGTAGAGAGAACAATGTAGTCTCGACCAATATCACTATTCCAATGTCTTGCAGTAATTGTCTGAACGCGACTCTGTTTCAGACTGCCTCTGACTCAACTCTTGACTCAACTAGAACTACTGACTCCTGCCTACTGACTGAGGCACAGTATTTATTAAGTATGGAATAGTCCATTATTATTATTATGGGTAAGGTCCCATAAGAAATAGTAACTGTAATATTAACTGTTAATCTATGTGAGAAGGAAAACTCTCCCTGCCGGAAAAGGACTTCCGGTCGGAAGTCGGGCGGTGACCATGTTTATTTTATACTGTGTAGTGAGTGAGAGTCGAATAAAATATTCTCCCGTATCCGTTGTCGAAGTCCGTCATTCACATGTTTATATTTTTCTTTATGCACCTTGACAGTCCTTTATTTTTTATACTAACATTGGTAGCAGAGCGTAGTTATGGCTTCAAAGCACATTTCACCGCCCGTCTTAGTTAAAGACAAGTACAGCACGTGAAAAAAAAGAAATGCAAATCTGGGAAATGGCCCGTCGCTTGACAAAACAAAAATAGTATTTCTTTCACTGGAAGGAAAACCCAGAGAAGCTGTATTGGAATTGGATGTTGCGGCACTTAATTCTGAGGATGGAATGGCTAAACTGTATGAAAAATTGGACACGCTTTTTTTGGAAGATATAAACCAGTCGGCCTTTCTGGCCTACGAGACTTTCGAAGGATACCGGAGACAGCCTGAAACATCAGTGGAAGACTTTCTCATCAACTTCGGCCGACACGTTGCTAAGTTGAAAGATTTCAACATCATCCTGCCTGAACCGGTACTTGCATTCAGGGCATTAAAAAGTGCTTCCTAAACCCTGAAAATGAAAAGACTAGTCAAGGCGACTGTCGGCGAACTGACACTCTCTTCCATGTCGGCACAATTAAAGAAGATTATGCATAGACAGCCGTCTGAGCTTCATCTATGAACTCTACACCCGTAGTGGTCAAGAAGGAAGATGTTATTGCCTTTACTGAAAATAAAAAACGAACCTAGCGAGGTATACTATGGTCGCTCTTCCCACCGCCGTGATTCGAGATTTTTTAATAGTCGGCGAGGAAAAACATACCTTGGTGGAAAACGACATATAACAACAACAACAAAACACGCTCCACTGACAAAAACAAAATAAACCCGCTAGGACCCGAAGGCAACCCCACCGTGTGCTTTAAATGTGGCTGCAAATTTCACTGGTCTTACGACTGCCCTTATGTCGACGATACCGGGACAAACATGAGGACGATGAACACGAAAGTTATCTGTATCTGGCTAACATTGTGCTGATGAGTCAGCAAAAACGCGAGGCAAATGGCAACACGCTTCTGGGTGAGACACTTGGTTCGGCTGTCCTAGATAGTGGTGCATCTGGCACCGTTTGTGGAAAAAATGGTATGAATGTTTTCTCGAAACATTAACTGATGCACAGAAAAAAAAAATAATTATGAGAAAAAGAGTGAGAACTTTTAAGTTCGGGGATGGAAACAAGCTGGACTCTCTCTACAATGTGACTCTACCATGTGTCATCGCAGACATTGACGTCAATATTGTTACCGATGTTGTGGATTCTGACATTCCACTTCTCTTAAGCAAAGATGCAATGAAAAGAGCTGGAACCTGTCTCAATTTTGAACATGACAGTGTGACGATGTTTAAAAAGAAAATTCCATTGAGATGCACATCGTCTGGTCATTATCATCCCTATCACCAGACCCCTACCAGATGCTCAAACACATTCTTCTTGTTAAAAGAAATCTCCTCTAAAAACAAATCAGAAAAAAGTGAAAGTTGCAACCAAATTACATAGACAATTTAGTCATCCCAATAGTAAGAAATTATGTGATTTAGTTAGAAATGCTGGAATAAAAGAGATCCTGAATTTATGAAAATCTTACAAGCACTTCCAAATTCCTGTGAAGTGTGTATTCGCTATAAAAAAAACGAACCTAGACCTATTGTTGGATTCCATTAGGATCTTATTTTAATGAAACTGTTGCTATGGATATTAAAAGAGATTAATGGTAACAAGGTACTGCTTTTGATTGACCATGCTACCAGATACAGTGTTTGTTAGGATTCCAAGTAAAAGAAAGATCGGACATCATCAGTGCTATGTTTAAACACTGGATAGCGTATTTTGGGACTCCTGGATCTATCTTAACTGATAATGGTAGGGAATTTGATAACGAATCATTCCGTGACATGGCACAGAATTTAAATATCGTTGTGCGTACCACTGCTGCTGAAAGTCCATGGAGTAATGGCTTAAATGAACGACACAATGGGATATTGGGAGAAATGGTCAAAAAAGACTGTAGAGGACACAAATTGTAGTTTTGAGATAGCACTAGCATGGGCTATAAGTGCAAAGAATACACTTCACAGTGCTCACGGATTCAGCCCCAATCAGCTTGTTTTTTGGTAGGAATCCCAATCTGCCCTCCTTTTGAATGATAAACTCCCTGCATTAGAAGGTGTCTCTACCAGTGAGATAGTTGCCAGTAACCTCAATGCCATGCATGCAGCTAGAAAACAATTTATTATGTGAGTCTTCGGAAAAATTAAGACGTGCACTTCGTCATCAAGTTAGGACTAGTACAACACAATCCTACAAAAATGGTGATGTTGATGTTGTTTTCTATAAGAGAAATTTCTGTGATAGATGGCTCGGTCCAGGAACTGTCATAGGGTGGGAGCACAAGCAGGTACTTGTTAAACATGGGGGCACATATGTAAGAGAGTGCACCATGTGTCCCTCGTGTCTCACCCAGAAACATATCAAAGTTCCTCTGAAAGTGAGGCTATAAGTGAATCCACCACTTCACAAAGTGAGCCTGAAGGATCTTCAAACTTATCAATGTCTGACGAAAACGATGTTGCTGAAGAACCAGGAACTCTGAATGATCATGTTGCACAACATCAGACTGTGAGAGAGGCACACGTACTACCAAAGCAAAATCAATTCACAAAACAATTACGCTTCCCAAAGGACAATCCATTAAATGCAAACTTGCCAATGATGATGATTCGGAATGGCGAACATTGTGGATTTCATAAGTAGGGCAGGCAAAGCTACAGGTAAAAACAAGCATTTAATGAATGTGGCTATGGAACAAGGTGAACCCTTCTGGCTAGACTTCAATCATGGAGTATTGGAATGGAAAGAAAATAAAGCCAGACCAATAAATAAGGATGAAGCTACCTCTAGTGATGAGGAAAACATTATGATTTCTTCTTCTAATCACGACCTGGAAATGGCAAGAGAAAACGAACTCCAAAGCTGGGTTGAAAATAAAAGTTTACACCCAAATTGCCTGACCAAGGCCAATGCAAAATATCCACAAGATGGGTTTATACTAATAAAAATGTCAATGGCAAACAGATCTATAAAGCTAGACTTGTGGCGAGGAGGCTTTCAGGAAAGGGATGCGGGCAATATAAAAATGATTCTCAACATGCTCTAAAGAAAGTCTACGTATAGCCTTGGCTATAATGGCATCTAACCATTGGGTGTGCAAGTCAATGGACATAAAAACAGCATTTTACAGAGCAAAGAGTTGGACCGATTGATCTATTTGCATCCTCCCAAAAGCCAAAGGTACCTCCAGGATATATTTGGAAACTCTCCAAATGTGTATATGGTTTGACTGATGCATCAAGGTCCTGGTACCTGACACTCAAAAGAGGAATTGTTGAAGTCAGGAGCAGTGGTTTCAAAATATGATCAAGCCATATTTACATGGAACTTTGGAAACAAACTGCATGGTATTATAGCTACTCATGTTGATGATTTTTGCTTTGCAGGCTCGGAGATTTTTCAGAGCAGAGTCATGGACAGGATTCGTCACTTGTTTGGGATCAAATCTGAGGAAGTTGCTGAGTTCCAGTATATAGGATTAAGCATAAAAGAAAACTGGGAATGATGTTAAACTTGGACAGGACGAATATGTCAAAAAAGCTAAGGTGTATCCCACTAGAACCAGGCAGAAATTTGAAAGATGCAATATCTTCAACAGAGGTTACTGAAACCAGGCAACTGATCGGACAACTTAATTGGTTAGCCACCCAAACCAGACCTGATCTTAGTTATGATGTCAGTGAGTTAAGCTCGATACTAAAACAAGAAAATGTAGAATGTTTAAAACAGGCTAACAGGGTGGTAAAAAAAAGCAAAAAAGGAGAAATCTCATATAGATATTCCAGACTTAGGGAACCTTGAGCACCTAAAATTATTGCATACAGTGATGCTTCTTTTGGCAATTTAACAGATGGAGGTTCACAGGGAGGCTATATACTTTTTTTTAGTTGGAAGCAATGACAAGTATATGCCCATTGCCTGGCAGTCTAAGCGTATTAGAAGAGTTGTCAAAAGTACTTTAGCTGCTGAAACTTTAGCCATGGTTGACATGGCAGAAGCCTGTATTTTTATCGAAAACTTTTGTTAGAAGTACTACAATTGAACGATGATACTAACAACATTAAGATCTTCTGCAAAACAGACAATTCCTGTCTCTATGATTCTGTACATTCCTCAACCCAAATTTTGGATAAGAGACTTCGCATAGAGATGGCTATTTTGAGAGAAATGATTGACAGAAAGGAAATTGCAGAGATCTCTTGGATATCAACTGATGTACAAATTGCCGACTCCTTGACAAAGAAAGGAGTGCCATCATTCAAGATCATGGGTTCATATCCGAACCAAAGGAATCATCTGTATAATGTAAATACCCGGCCCCTTTTTTTTTCTTTTGCAGATTAGATGATTTCAAACTGAAAAGAAGAGAAAAGAGGGGAAGAACTGTTAATCTATGTGAGCTATCTCCCTGAAAACTCTCCCTGCCGGAAAAGGACTTCCGGTCGGAAGTCAGGGAGGCGGCAACCATGTTTGTTTATACTGTGTAGTGGTGAGGAGTCGAATAAAATATTCTCCCGTATCCGTTGTCGAAGTCCGTCATTCACATGTTTATATTTTTCTTTATGCACCTTGACAGTCCTTTATTTTTATACTAACATTAACTATTTCCTTATAAGGAAATACTCAGGATTCATTGACCGCAGAGCATGCGACTTACAGTTGAAATTTATAAAATCTTTCTATTAAAACAATTTTCAAGAAAATAGGCTTCTCAAATCCAGTTATTGTTCTTTCCAGTACTGACGGGAGTTGCTTTCCTACACTTTTGTTTGTAGTACTGTGGAATGTTAGCATCTTGATTATGGCATTTTCGCTTTGAGTTACATATGCTATCTATTTTAGTTGTTGCTTGAGTTGAAAGTCTGCAAGTGATGTGGAATTTGTTATTTGGCACTTTTCTATGTATGTGATTTTGTAGTGCAATAATTTTTCTTTTGTTTTTATCTCATATTTACTAAAAGTCTTTCAGTCACCATACATTGGGTTATTTTTTTAAAAAATAACACTGCATTTATTGATTTTCTCATTCAAACAACAAATTTGGAGGTTCTACTAAAGTGACTCTGAACACCAATATTATTTAAAGTCCTAAAATACATTTTTATGAGATATTTTTCTGCAAGTTTTTATTGCTTATTATAGATATTCATGTCTTTGTTAATTTTTATAATACATTAAAACCAAAACTTGAAGATGTTGCATTTATATTACAAAAGGCCTCAAGTATCTTTTTTCATCAGACATATTACCTTTGTCTTTTTCAAACATTTTTCACTTTATTCCACTTTATTTTCTCTAATCATCTCTTTCCAAAATTAAATCATTTATCTTGTCAATATCTTTGAGATAAATTATTAAAATACCAAATACTTCTTAGACAAAAACAAGTAGACATTTAACAGGCAAAACATTATTTGTTAAGCATCCAGGTCAATCATTCTGTTAGAACTTACCTTCAAAGGAATGACAGACATCTAATAAACAATAAGGTTATTTCCTGACAAGAAACTCCAAAAGGAAAACCTACAACCTTGAAATCTATCATTCCACCTAAGTAGGCACATAAACTCCAGTTTTGAAGAGTGGGGTTGATAATATATATATATATATCTTCTGTGTATTGTGTCCCTTCAGGATGTAGGAAATCAGGGCTCTCCACAATTTCCTGTGTATTGTAGCTCTTTAGTAAATTCTCTCTTTTTGTTAGCTCTCCACTATCCATTTACTCAAGCTCACTAAGTAGGTTATGTGCTGTTTTCCTCGGTCTCTCTTGCCTGCAATATATTCTGTGAGTATCAAAATTTTTCAAGCCTCTTTCCTCATTATGTGACCTAGAAATTTAACTGTCTGTTCCTGATGTTAAGTATAAGTTTCCTTTTTGTCCCATTTTATATTAAACTTCATTATTGCTCAGATAATCAGTCCATTTTATCCTTGTTATATTCCGTGCTAATAGGAATATATACTTGACAAGCACAGTGGATAAATAAGTAAAGGTTTATTGTAATAACCAGTACAACAAGAAATAAGGTACAGTTATGTGCATGATCATCGCAAGTCAATCCAGTACTGAGTACTGCTATTGGGAGGTCGGTAGTTCTCACGTAAGTCTGAGCCGTACTCAACAGATCCCAGCAAGTCTCCCGTAGTCCGTTGCCTTACAGATACCTATAGTGTAGTTACTCATGAGGGTGACAGGTTATTTCATTACATCAATCCTCAGCATCCTTCTGTAGAACCACATTCCTGTTGCATCAAGTCTCTTCTTCACTACCATATAAGAGGGTTGATATTATACAACTGTTCAGTACTCTTTCCTTCGTGTCTAATGACATTTTTCTGTTTCTTAATATTCTGCTTAGCTTTTGGAATGCATCTTGGCTATCCCAATGTGTCTTCAGATAAAACTTTTAAAGTGAGATCTACATGTAGAGTCTCCTACTAAATATTAATTCTTGAAGCCAAGTTATGTCTTGGTTGCCTTTGTCAAACTTTACTTAATTTCTGTGCTAATTCATTCAATGTGGGGTTACAATCTGAGTGTTTATCATCACAAAGGATCACTTCTTAATCAGTTAGGTAAGCAGAAAGATAATGATTACAGTCAAAAGATTAAAGGATAAAAAGAAAAATAGTTGACATAAAGTATCTTAACAGTTCAGTGGGGATGAAAAGTTTACTTTCTATAGAAACATTAAACAAGACAAAAGAGCAGATAGAACCTTCTTGAGGATTCGTTCATCTTTATCCATTTCTTGTGAGGCTTCTAGTTCCAGGCAATTTGTTCGATTCTTACTAGTCTTCATAGATGTATTCTAAGCAGCTGCTGGTCTGTAAGAATTAAAGG
Organism: Acanthosepion pharaonis; assembly: GCA_903632075.3. Lineage (NCBI taxonomy): Eukaryota > Metazoa > Mollusca > Cephalopoda > Sepiida > Sepiidae > Acanthosepion > Acanthosepion pharaonis. The sequence continues at coordinate 2,006,078 of CAHIKZ030001890.1, forward strand.
GGTTTAGTACTAAAAGAGGTAAATATACTGACAAGGCAAAGAAAGAGTAAGGAAATAAAATAAACAATTTGCTTCAATGAAAAAGAAAAATCTGAAGAACTACAGTAAACAGTCCAAGAGATTTTTCCTGAAATATAATGCTAATTAGGACATTAGGAAAGAGATAAAAAATATTCATTTCACCATGAAGAAACTTGATGAAAGCAATAAAAACAAAAATTGGTTTATCTCTTACTATAAGGATTCCTTATCATCTGCCTGTCCAAAAGACTAGCACCTATAAAGTAATAGTTTGTCTAAGTTTTTCCAAACTGGTGCATCTTGACACTTATGAGTGATTAATTCACTATTCTTTCTTTTATTAGTAACTGAATTTTTAATAATGAATATATCATCCAAAAATTTATTGAAAAAAAGTTTGAACAAAGTAACTAGAAACAATTTCTTTTTGTTATCCTCTGCCAGCCACGATGATGAAGAAAGCATTTCCTCGAATCATCGCCAAAATAAAAAATAAAAAATTATTTATAGTTACTTTGTTCAAATTTTTCAATAAAAAACATATATATATATATATATATATATATATATATATATATATATATATATAATCATAAATACTAATCATATATGGCAGTCAAAGATAAAATATGAAGCAAGCTAACATACCTTACATTGAAGAGTAAGGAACATTTATGTAATATCAGTCCTCCTATATGATCATGAAGACTGGACAATCTCCTCACAGATGAAGAAGAGACCTGAAGCGATTGAAATGTAGTGCTACAGAAGGATGCTGAGAATACCATGGCCTGAATATGTGAACAACAAGAACAACAATTTAAATATGTGGGAAAAACAGAGAACAGAAAGAGTAACACTAAAATCTGAACATGCATCGTCTTCAAAAAATTAAGCAAAATATTAAAAAACTGGATAATTTCATTAGAAACAAATAAAAGAGTACTGAACTATTAATATGTGCTGAAAAAATCATTTTACAGATCAAGAAAACCCTAAAAGTAACAGAAATGTGAGTTCTACAGAAGGATGCTGAGAATACTATGGAAAGAATAAGTGAGCACTAATGAGTTTTAGAGAAAGACAGGAAGTTGTGAAGAGCCATGATCGCTCTTGTTGTGAAGAGACATGATGTATAGAAGATGATCAAGAGCTGCCTCATAGGTAGCAACAAGACATTGCAAATAATGTTGAATATATAACTGCACATATGTGTATAATAATTATTCATCTTAAAAATTTAAACAAATATTGAGGACCCTCACTTTTTATAGAGTATGCAAAGTAACTTTTAAACTCTAAAAAATGTGTGTCAAAGTTAACAAAGATTAATAAAACTATTATTTATTTTAAAGCCGGTAATGTAGAACTTATTTTGAATACAAAATTAGTAAATTTAATGTTTCACTGATTGTGTCTATTTACATGCACAAAGGATAAATAAAATTAAACATTTATCTCTAAAAAGAAAATTTTCAATGTAAGAAAAACACCTAAATAACACATATATATATATATATATATATATACATATATACATACATATGCACATAGATATATATACATACATACACATAGATATATGTATACATACATATGCACATATATATATATATATATATATACATAGATATATGTATACATAGATATATATATATATATATATATATATATATATATATATATATATATATATATGTATATATATATATATATATATATATATATATATATATACATACATATAGATATATATATATATATATATATACATATATATACATACATATATATATATATATATATATATATATATATATATATATATATATATATACATATATATATACATACATATATAGATATATATATATATATATATATACACATAGATATATATATATATATATATATATATATATATATATATATATATATATATATATATATATATATATATATATATATATATATATATATATATATATATATATATATATGCACATATATATATATATATATATATATATATATATATATATATATATATAAAGGTATATCTGTTATAGGTTAATAGCTCAGTACTGAGTTTGATATAAAAAGTATAGAAATTTGGTTATTCAAAACAGCATTTTTATTGATATTCAAACGAACAACTTGACTAAATTCCTTTCTTTTATTGAACACATTGGACAGTGAAAACCAAATAAACATTACTGGACAGTTTTTATATTTAAAAACTTTAATCGACATCTCTGATGAAAGTTGCCAAGATGCAACATCTTATTTAATCATTAAGCATTATATTTTCTATATTCAAGTCACATATTCAATGTGGTCATGTGGAATCATTTCTTAAGATCTTTGGAATATTCTACCTGCACTGAATAATAATTTTTCAACTCATTCACTAAATTTTGTATATACTAACTTTGGAATCTAAATGAAAGAAGTGAAGCAACAAGAAAATTTCATTAATCTTTCATTCCACAAATTCAAACCTACAAAGAAAAATGAAAAAAAAACAGAGAAAATGTTATTTATCTTAAATATAACCAACTATTTTTTTTAAAAAGGTGTATAAAGAAGACACACTGGAAGAAAGAAAGAAAAACTATGAGAAACAGACAGAAGAAATAAAAAGTGGGAGACTGAAAAAAAAAATGGAGAAATGAGTGAGGAAAGATATAAGCAAAAAGAAGAGAAAATTTAAAAGAAAAAAACAAAACTAAAATTTAAAAAATATCTTGTAAAAAAATATCAACATATTTCATTCAGAAATTCGAATATTTAATTTTCTTCGGTTAATAATGTCCTTTTGTAAGTATTAGACTAAAATAATTTTTATCCACATTTTTCACAAATAAAGAATTAACATGTTTATTGAATAGTACTCTTGGCAAAACAAAACAGTCTTTCAATGGGATTTGAAAATATTTTTTCACCTCCTTATGGTGAAATATTTATCTTAAAGTCATTTGGATTAAATTCCTTCAGGTATAATGTTGAACGTGATCTTCATTTCTTTGCAACGCCCTAGTTCCTGCCAAGGGTCAATTAAAAAATTTGAAAAAAAATTGCCAACAAAACAAGAATTAAAGTTCAAAATGAATAGATTTTTTATATTCTTGTGAAAAATCTAAAGATTTTTATGATAAATAAATTCATGCAGTAAAATGATTTAACTTAAACACCAACATCAGTGTCAAAAGTAATTTAAAAAAAAAACATGAAGGTTCTAAGCACGGGTTGTCAGTTTCATCAGTGTAAATGGAAAAGATTACATTAATAACAATTCTAACTTGAAAGAATGAAGAGGAACTGCATGAAACTCCTACACAATTAGGTAAAAAGAACCATTTTCCATTTGCTGAGCACAACACTAACACCAATAATAATAATATTAAGTACAAGAATAAACCATGTCATTTATAAAGTCATGCTATGATTGAAATAAGATGAAATGGAATTGAAAATGAAAGCTGTCAAATGACTTAATAATTTGTGGCATGTTTAATAGCATCATCGTCATGACAACTACTGCAGTAACCTCCTTTAACATGTTCTCTTTTTTCCCTTTTCCTTATTATTATCATTATTCAGACTGTCATACCGTATTTGCAATCTGTTTCTTGCTTTATTTTGTAAACAATAAAACTTATATTAAATCTGGGAGGATGCCTTTCTAAATTTTGGTAGCAGATTTTTTGACATAAGTGAAAGTGAAATGAAAACATCTGCACTTGCTGGAAAATGTTCAGCAAATGTGCTTTTACTTGTAATTGAAGTGAATATGAAAAAGGCTTCTTGCTTCAATAAAAGATGCTTAAAAAATAAATAAATCCCAAGTGAGTGAAAAGAATCACATCTGGACAAAGCAGCTGTAATGTTTTATTTTCTAAGGAAAAGAAAGACCGTTGTGAGCAAAATATTCCTTCTTTGCAAATGTTTCAATTGGCAAATGCTTACTTAGAAACCACAAAGAGTCAGGTAATCTCACTTTCTGGGAAACATATTCGTAGAATTAGCATCTATAACAAAATTACTCTCCCAGAATTCATGCAAAAAGGGTTTGAAAAAATCTGTTATTCCTTCAAAAGTTTTCTTCTTTTTCTAGAATATTATTTTAAAAGAGGACAGAAAATATGACACCAGGATCTAAAAGCACATTGGAATTATACAAAAGGTTACTTCCACAAGCTAAGCAAAGTATCAAGAAACATGAAAAGAGTTCCCAAATGCCTATGTGGCAGTGAATATTGGATGATTTCTTCACAGACAAAGATGAGACTTGAGGCAACAGTTGCATGGTTTCTAGAATAATGTTGAGAATAACATGAATAGAAAATGTAACTAATGAGTAAATTTTAAGGAAAATACAAAAAAAAGATGCTTATGTTAAAACAAGAAAGAGACTGTTGAAATTTCTAGGATATTTAATGAAGATAAAAAGACTGGAAAATTTGAGATTCACAGAATATCATGAAGGCAAGAGGGGTAGAGAGAAGTAAACAATCACTAATTGACCTAATTAGCTTGTGTAAATGGTTAGTGGAACAAAGAGTAGGAAATATAGTAATGAGACAAATATTGTTAAGAACTACAAATAATAGAAAGATGCAAAAAGTCATGATAGCCTACATCTTTGAAGACCACAGTGCACAGAAGAAAAAGATTAATGTTCAATGCACAGGAAACACAATCTGTTTTCTATAGGAAAAACTAGAAGTCAGATCACCATTTTGACAGATGACAGGTAACCAGAAGATCATGAAATTTTCCTTTTCTGAAATACTGGGAAAAATGAACATGAAGCTCAAACCTAAGATGCTGATATCTTCAAAAAATAAAAAAGGGAAATCCAAATATCTGCAATTCTAATTATTTGTTCTTATTTAAATTAGCAAATTATATCTTGAATAAATTTCTTTCCAAACTGATTAAAAATGAAAACGTTAATTTATTGTTTGAAGGAGAATGTGAAATGAGAGATTTTTTTGTGTGGTTTGCCAATGTAGCAATCAAACAAATACACTGGATGCCATATTGTACTTTAAAATTCTATAATTGTAGTAAGTGAACATTTTACTGAAATATGTGGTACAATTTCCAAGTTTTCATCTAAAACAAAAATGTATTAAACAGTCACAATGTACAGAAAAAAAGTGTCACTTTAAACTAACACCAGGATTAAAAATTTCCGGACTATGTACTTCTATACATTTATACAATCTTGGATATGTGGTGTGTTGTAATAGATAAGTAGATGGGTATCCTCTCATATGAACGGCCAGCCATTAATATATATATATATATATATATATATATATATATAACTTCAAACATTATTTTAAGTGGATACCTGTGTTTGAAATAGATAATCTTTTTATTTTAAATAGTGTATATTACATCTATCAGCATGAGCACTTGAGAAAACATAATAAAAAAATGCGCAATCTCATAGGGTTTGAACATGTATCCTCCTTTGTAGGAGAAACCACTTTTAAAAAACAGGGCATCTATTTCAAATATGGGTATTCACTAGAATACGTTTGATGTAATAAAAATGTTGGATTCAAAATAAATCCATTAATTCTTTAGAAATTGTTTTGTTTACATTTTTATGTTGTGAATATGAAATTGAGCTGATATGGACCTTTCAAGATAATCTGAATGAGGGAGCATGCATACCTTAAAAAAAACAAAGCAAATGTGTAAATATAAATTTTCTGGACTGTGAAACTCTTTGTGGATGAGTGGTCTAAAGTCTGAGGATACAAATGGTAGTTTCTCTTCTAAAAGGTGATGCAGATTCAAACTCTGCGAGAAAACACATTTTTTTATGAACTTTTCTCAGAGGCTCAGGCATGTAATAAACAGTCATTAACATATATATATATATATATATATATATATATATATATGTGTGTGTGTGTGTGTGTTTGTGCGTATTTGGGCAACAATCCATGAGTAATACATGTTTTATTAAAAATTACTGATCATGGATGGAATTTCTATTATGTAATGAACAATGATAACAACATGCAAAATAAAAAAACAAAACTTATGATGGATTAATTGGTAAATTATTATATGATCAATTATTGATTATCAACTGATCAGTTAGTGCAATCCTAATAGATTGATATGAACACACTGACATAGGTGTATTCCAAGTATGGAAACTGATTAATTGTCAAAAAAAAATACCACTTACAGATTAATTGGCAAATACTGATATGGCCGATTATTAGCAAATCAATTGGTGCAACCTTGACAGATAGATATGAACATACTGGCATAGATAGGTGAGGCTACAGATAAACTATAGTAGAATAGCATTAATTAATTCATTGATAACTGGGAATTTAATTTCTCTTAATAAAGAATGGTAAAAAAGTAATGTAAAGTAAAAAAAAATATTCCATCAGAATTTCTAGGATGAGGAATCATTATTTACACTATTTACATACAGACTATTGTCCTCATCTTTGTTGTTCTTACCACAACATTATGATAACAACAATAAAGATTAAAATAAGAGTCTCAATGTAAATAGTTTAAATAAAAGAATATTATTTAAAATCATGCTATATCTAAGAGAACTGATGATTCTTAAATCATGGATGAAATTTCTGTGTTGCTATATAAACAAGGATGACCAAGTTTGAAAACTAATTGTCAAAAAAAGTTGATGACTAATTAATCATTAAATACTGATATGAGCAATTACTGATGAACAGTCGATTAATCAGTATTAGTTGATTATACATACTAATGAGAAAAGAACTATAATTAAAAAAAAATGTTGTGTAGCAAAATTATCACCTTTTGATTTTTTTTAAATTTAACCCTACCGGAATAAGAACAGCAGTATGATTTAGAAAAAAAATATCACAGCTCTGACTTTGACATCAAATGTAAATCCCGCATGTAAAAAAGAAATATTTCTTAGTTATGCTTAGTCATTTGTATATGTGTCGGGGAAGGCAGAGAATAACCTACCTAACAACATGACAGAATAAAGACAAGGAGAAATAGTAAAAAAAACAAAACTTGCTACAGGATGTTGTATATACAACAGAAATTACATCACCTGAAGATTTTCAGCAGTGGCAACAATTAAAATGGATAGCACACACAATTCAAATGGGAAATAATGACATAATCTAGATGCTGACCTTCAACATTATTTCAAACAAAATGTTAAGAAGGAAACTCCCATCAATAATGGAAAACTGATAACAATCAATTTAAGAAAAGTATTTTACTAAAAAGATGTTTGAAGAAAAAGAGATTATAAAGTTTGACTGAGAGTTTAGTTGATTAACTTGGTCCTTTGTGCCTCCAAAATAAATGTTAAAATGACAGATTTTCCATTAACACCACTGTTATTTTAACAACCTTCACACTTCGGTTATGTTTATTGTTTTAAAAAGTTATGAATAAAACCTAAAAATATTAAAGTTAATTTAAACACTGTTCTTGCTGTTGATAATTTACAACAAAAATATGAAATACTATTTATTAGATTCTTTGTTTACAAGAATAATTTTATATTTACAACATTCTAAATCTAATACAATTAAAACCAGTGCAATATATATCACTTGCCAATTTATAAAGAAATAACTATGAAAGCAATTTTTTTATTCATAAATTTATAAACATTTACTAAATTATTAAAATATGTGAACCAACTATATGGACTGAAACTTTTGAGTCTAATCGACAACAAGAAGAGGACTTGTGACATGCTGTCAGGAGGGCCCAACTAGCCTAGCTGCACCAACCACCCACACTCCTCCATGACTGTTGTTTATGACTCTGCAGAAGAGAGAAAGGCAATAAGGAGAGAAGATGACAATTCCGATGCTTGAATGCAAGTGGGTACTAACTATCATAGGTAAATCCTTATTATTTGCCATTTTATAAAGTTCAAATCAATTCCAAATTAACCAATCTTTTGCCAAATATTCCAATAAGCAATAAAATTAAATATTGTAAATAAACAATCTAAAAAATAAATACTGTTTATTACTTTTGTTGTAAATTCTCAAGAATGAAGAAAATGTATAAATTCACTTTCATCTGTTTAGGTTTTATTACAATTCTAATCATTGCTTTTTAAACATTGCCAAGGAGTGAAGTTAGTTAAAATAATAGTATTATTAAGGAAAAAAAACATTCTTTTGACACTTCATTTTTTATGGGCATGAAGTTTTCTGTTTGGCCAGTCTATGCTGAATGTTTCTTTATATGGGAACAGCCAATTTCACCATTACCATTGAAAAAATGCTAACATCACAGACAGTAACTGAGAAGTACACAACATTAAAATTAAGATGTTAAATAGAATTGCAAAAAGAAATTTGATATGAAAACTCTTGGCAACAAATTTAATTTCAGGTAAAAAGAAGAAAGTAAATTTCTTGTGATATTGAATTCACGAAGTCTAATGCTTCCATTAAAGTTTTCAATGTCTGTACAAATAATTTTGCATCAAATAAAATACAGTTGAAAGAAACACAATGATAATTTAAACCAAGTTTTTTTTCATTGGAAATATACACAAGAAACTTGTTTTCTTTTCCTACTGATTCTGCTTTTTGCTAAATCAGCAAAGGTAATTTGTTTAAAATATAGGCTAAATTCTGTAAAAAGAGACTGAATTAGACATGCAAATTAATCTTTCAAGTAATCAGCTTAAAATAGAAATGCGTTTAATGAATCAAGATTTTTCCTAAAATCATATAATAATTGTGCTTTTTTCCTCTGTTAGTCAGTAAGTTAGCATTTGCATTATACTGTGCTATTGCTTCAGATAAATAATGGACCATTCCCTTCTGATTGCGATAGAAAGTCAAAAGAAAAGGACGTATCAGAGATGCTGTTTTTTATTAGTGATAAAAAGAAAGCATATATAATATAAAAGAATGAAATAGAAGATAGAAGTGATAAGGCTCTGATGCATTTCATGTCTGCTTCAGTGAAATGGAAAACCTTTAGAATCATTTTGTTTGTACACAATTACTTCTTGAAATAATGATCTGTATTCATATTTATAATTGTTACTGTAATATTTTTTGTAGCTGTTAAGCTCAAATATTTATTTAACAATACAATAGGGGAATTTCTACATATGTTTTATAGTCTTGAAACTCCTAAGGAGCTTATTCAATCATTAAATTAAGAATTATAATTGATCAGGAAATTCAATGACAGTGTAAACTGTGTTATTTGTTTTTTATTGGAAATATGCTCAAGAAACTTGGCTAAATATTGTTGTAGTGCCTTAATAAGCATAGCATCAGCAGCAACCCTGAGGGTTTAAAAACAAGTGAACCCTTAAAGTAACTCTCTTTTGGTTTCCTCCTTTCGAAGTGTGTAACATGAACTTTACACACTCAAGCAAAGGGGCTGTGGATGCTTCACCCATAAAATACTCAGACAAGTCAGACTCAGATACATTCATTAACATTTTATTGTCTATGCAATTCATTTCTAGGAAAGAAATTCTTGTCTTAAACTTTCCTTTTGTTGATTTTGTTTAATAAATGTTATCTTGCATTGCAAATCAATCAGTTTGTTATTTTGTGCATGTACTCTTTACACCATTATTATTTCATGTATTATAAAATATTCTTATAAGAATCCTTACACATTAATTATTGAACTATCTTACACACTAAACTGCAAAAGGAAAAAAACACTGAATGAGATTTGCAAATTAATCTTCCAGGTAAACTGCTTGAAATAGAAAGGTGTTCCAAAATAATTCAAGATCTCTCCTAAAATAATGATATAATCTTGAACAAGACCCTTACAACCATACAATCATGCCCAGTCAAGAAATGGATGATGATGATGATGATATACTTATGCATGCATGTTTCTATATTGTAATCAGTACTGTGGATGAGCGTGTAGCTTAATGGTTATCAGAAGGAAAAATAGAATCATTATGCTGCATTCATGTTCCAGCCAAGTTTGTTGCATTCACTTTCACACAAATACATCTGAAAATGTATGAATCCATCTTTTTTCTCACTAGCTATTGGTTAAGTATGATTGGCAACAAGTATTGTAGAAGGACAATTCTGAATCCCAAACATGGGTAGGCATGGGTCTGGTGACTCCACTCATCAAAATACCAACTTGCTACCGAAATCACAGCAGTAACACCCAGCTCCTGTTCTACACTTCATGGGAGTCTAAAGGCAGTAATAAAAAGGGAGTCTGTATTTTTAAAATGGTGTGTTGAAAGATTCTCTGTTCAACCCACTTTATAAAATTTGAGGACACAACAGAATGTTTTTCTTGTTTGGGATGAGAACTTCCCAGCATCTTCATATCAGAATATTTGACTTCATAATTTCAACAGTTGTTATTCATTTTAAGATAATTTCCCCATGATGTGAATAATAAATTTCTGATTCTTAATTTAATTTAGGAAAATGAATAGATTTTCTGGGGGAAAAAAAAATTATACAATTAATCAAAATATTTCCGAAACTGCTTATTCCAATTTGGTACCTAAGTTAAAATCTTCCATTTATTTTTTACTTTATATTGCTTTTTACAGCATAAAAATTAAATTTGATGCTCTGGTAGCTCGTGTTCATTTCTGTTTAAAATGTATCATTCAGAAAAGCTCTCTCTATAGCTGATTTTAATTAAGTTTTTTTTTATAGGAAAGTACAGTGTTTGTTAATACACCAGTCTGATGCTTTGAGTTTTACTGTCAAATTATGGTCACACATACCTACAAAATATAAATTTATGCTTTGTAAGTAAGAACATATAATAAAATGAAATTAAATTATCTAGGAATAATATATATGTGGGTAGCATAATGGTTATTGGCACAGAAACTGGAACCAGCAAACCAAGTTCAAGTTCTGTCTCTTGCATTCAGTTTTGGACTAATGCTCTTGGGAAAGCCATGAATCTATTTCTTCTGCCCCTGGCTATATCGTAGAGTGCCTTGGATGAGAGTCAGTCAAGGAGAATAAATGATGTGAATTTAAAACCATGGAGAAAGCAATTGGAAACCACTCAACTATCTTTCCCAAGGAATTATGGCAATTTACAGATGAGAAAGAAAAGGTATCTGCAAAAGCCATGTCTTGAAGGAACATGGCAATGAAAAAAAGCAATTATTTAATACAGTCTGACATAAATTATTACATGTGTGTGGGTGTGTGTGTGTATATATAATGATAATATCAGTAATATTCTAATATGTTTTGGTGAATTTAACAATTACAGAGTGAACTAAAAACAAAAGAAACAATAAAACACTGAATAATCTAATTGAAAAGTATGTGCAAAAAGGAGGAACAAGATCTATAAAGAGAAAGCAGGGATCAGAAAGAAGAAAGTCTTGCTGAAGGTGATAAAAAAAAGGAGGCTATGATATATCCACATCATGAAGGAACATGTCCCATTGTTTGAGTTAACTTCTCCTTTAGTTCGTTAACCCTTTCACCAGGGGTCTCTCTTCACTGGCTATAAATAGTCACTGACCCTTCGCCTCTTCTTCTCCTTTTCCTCAGGCTTTCAGCCTTACCACCTCGCAGATGTGAATGCTCACAGAGAAAGCGTTTCCCAAATGCTGGGAACACGTTAAGCACAATACACGTACATACAAACACTCACCACAACACACACACATAATATTCACCACACACACTCTGTCCATGTAACTGTCCATGCAACTTGTAACCTTTCTTGTTATTAATACATATATTTGTTTACAGATATTTATCTGTCTTGTGTTTGTTTTTCTTTGCCTTCTTTGGACTTAATTAAAGTCCAACTTTCTCATGTAGTTGGACCGGCTAGCAGGAAAATCTTAACCCCACATGTGTTCTTCTGCTTCTATCAACAACATCACAGCCACGGTCCACTACACCAGTGAGAGAAAAAAATGTCTATTATATATGCTATAGATAAAATAACTTGTTTTTTTTTTATATACAATGATAGCATTAAAAATACTGGCGCATTTAGCTTCAAGCAACTACTAAATCCAATAACAATAACTACCTCATAAAAAGCATCATATCTTTTGATTCAAAATAAATTTCTAAAATTCATATTGCTTTATGTTTATTTATGCATAAACAAATACAATAATTTTTTCACAACAAAGAAATAAAAACCCTACCAAAAAATTTCAATAAAATATGAAAACATTTAAATTAATGTTTAAAATTCAGATGTCACAACAATTTACAATTACAATTCTGAAGTCCTTAAAATTTCAATTTAACAGTCCTTCCAAATAAACAATTTTTTCTCATGAGACATAAGTAATTTTTAATCATATAAATTTCCCATATAACATTTAATATCAATTTGAAAAAAGATTTATATTAAACAATAAAGTTCCTTCATTATCAAATACTGTGCTGATATATCACCAATTTGACTTACAAATCAGACAGCAGTTGAAAATTACATCAACTACAAGAAGATTCTGTCCTCAAATCTAACAAAGATGACACAGTATCTGATAACTTGAAAGCTGGTGTGAAATATCTTTCAGTAAGTTCAGACAAAAGATTGCTTGTTTTATTCAAGAGAACAGAATTTGAAACCTGTCATTTGACCCATTTGTCAGAACAATTAACTGTCATCATGATCATAGGTAGGAAGAAAGACAGATGTAAACGTTTTTGTTGGTTTATTGTGAAAGTGGTGAAGGGGGATAACATTATTTTTCTTTCTATTCAACCTGAGAGATTTTATAGCAGTATATTGAAAACTAATTCCTCTTGAAATGGCACACAGATCCTGGAAAATTCTTTCCTACACAATTTCATCAATGAAAGTAAAAGATTCACTTGAATTTCTTTTTTGAGCCCATTTTTTAAAAAAATTTCTATATCAATGTTCGTTCAACTGTCTTATGATTGTATTTTTTATGGTAATGGTCTCATATTTAAGTCTTATCCCTTACCATCCTATTAGATTATCAAGACAAGAGATAAACTTATGCATATAAAACAATTCATTTTATATCTGCTATGTCACTTACGTATTTATTTGCTTTGTTTATCACCAACCCTATTGAATCAGTGAGAAAAGAAAATTGGAAAAATATTGAATGAAGAAAAAATATTACCCAGTGAACAAAAGCGAATTTTTCCCTTTTCTAAAAGCATCAGTCTTTTTCACTGTGTATACAGGTATATTTATATATAGATGCATATATGTATGTATATATATATATATATATATATATATATATATATATATATATATATATATATATATATGTATATATATATATATATATATATACACACACACACACATATATACACATATATATATATATATATATATATGCAACACAACCCTCAACATGAACATGTATGGAAACAAATAGAATAAAAGAGAATTTCAAAGTCTTTTGTATCAAATTAAGCAGAAAATATAATGATAGAAATCCTGGTCTATTTTGTTTGAACATTAAGATTATGAATTTAAGTTTCACATGGTTTCAACCCATGTTTTCTCTGATTATTACAGCACAATAGGGAACTCTGCCTATCAGAATTTGCAAGTATGAAATATTGTTTGCTCTCTCAAATGGGAACTACAACACTGCATTTTGAATGATTTAAAACTTTCTCTTTCACAAATGGAATTATTACTGGAATAAAAAAAAAGAAAGGATATTAATCTAAATAATACAGAGAAGAAAGAATAACATTCCTTACATTTGGAATACCTTCTCTTTCTCTGTGCCATGTCCCTTAGTGATTGTTGGTGTTCATGACTCTCCATAATTTCCTGTCCTTTATAGCTGTTAATAAATTTATTTAAACTATTTATATTATTATTCAGACTACTGTCCTCATATTTATTGTCTATTGTCCTTATCTTCATTGTTTGGACATTTGTCGTCATCCTTGACACATGGCACAGTGGATAAAAGCATTGGTTAAAGTAATCCAGTATCTGTCCACAGAGAGGTGAACAAAAACTTGGAGAGTTGAGTCACTAAAGGAAGATAACTGAAAATGAATTATCCAGAAAAGGCATGGCATGTGGAACTAGAAAAATCTAACCTGGTGGACAAAATAAAGGGTTTGGTTTGAAATTCCAACATATATCACCTGAAGAAGGCCAGAGCATATAACGGCCAAAACATTATGAATATGACAATAAAGATGAGGACAATCGTCTAAACAATGGAAATAGTATAAATATTACAATACCTCATCTCACAAATGTAGACATTTTTGTCTTTTTGTTACCTCTTGATTTCCAATCTTTATGGAATGAATACAAAAGGTTTCTTCCCTCCCATTTTAAAGGCAAAAATCCACAAAATGCATGATGTGATACTTTTCTTAGTCAATACAATAGGTCAATTTACAGTTTGACTTAACTCAGTCCAGATTTACTTTGTCTTTATCGAAGATCATTTGGTTCACTTGTCTGACCTAGCTTTTCTGTGTACGTTAATTCATGGTTCATAAACCTTTTTGCTTTCTTACCTGTAAATTTACTTATATTGTTTGCTTGCTTGCCTGATACCATTTAACAGATGTGTTATTTATTTTGCATTTGAACCATGACATCTATCTTAACATTATCTTTCCTATATCTTCCTCCACCATTCATTTAATTAATCTTACTATGTAGGTTATGCATTGTTTTCCTTTATACTTCTTGATTTCAATATGTCCTGTGAGTATCAAATTTTCCAAGCCTTCTTTCATCAATATGTGCCCTACAAATTTCAACTCTCTTTTCCTGATATTAAGTATAAGTGTCCTTTTTGTTTACATTTTCTCTTAAACTTCATGTTTGAAATTCATATAAAACAAATATGCTCCTATGACATGATTTCTTAAAATTAAAAAAAAATAATCTATTTTTAATCTGGAGTGTTTAATTTTTTTTACAGTAAGTTTCAACCTGTACAAAGCTCAGGGGCCACTCAAGGTAGAGGGTTACATTAAGGGGTAGTTTATATGGATAGGAGGGAAAGATAACAGTTAATTCTAGACTTGAGGAGGTTGAAACATTCTCTTGGGAATCTGTTCTACAGAGCAGTGGTTTGTCAGAAGAAGCAGTTCTAGTGGAACTTACTTCTTGCCGATGGAATACAGAGGGAATGTGGATGGCTTGCTACCATGTAAGTGGTATGACAGGTCCTAGCCGTGAATGTTAGACCTGGCAGAACCAAGGAATTTAGTTTGTCCAAGCACTTTCCATTGAAGTAGTGATAGAACAATGAGAGGCTCACCACATCCTGCCTTTGAGAGAGAGAGAGGGTGGAGGAGGGTGGAAAATAATTCTTCTCCATAAAGACTCAGAGATGCTTTTAAATTCTATCAAGACTGAAAAATGAGGACTGGGCAGCTCCCACCCAAATATGAAAACAGTACTCTGTTACAAAGGTAGAGGATAGCATGAGAAGTCAGGTACTTACTGGTGTGGTACAAGCAGCTGATTGTTTCACTTGCATCTTTAGCAATGGATCATATATAAGAGTTCCGTTTGAGGTGGGGTGTGAGTTTGATCCCCAATATTCTCTTAAGTCACAATGCATCCTTGAGTGGGGTATTCACTCATTGCTACTGGCAGTAGTTTGAGCTCTGATCAGTGCTGATGGAATGTAATGAGTTTGGTTTTCAAGGTATTGAATGTAACCAGCCAGTATAAAATATGTCAAAAGGAGCTTGTGTTTCATTTTTTGTCATGGGGATCAATTTAAACGGAATTTACATAGCAAGCTGGTTATCCTCTTATAAACAGTTATAAAATTTAATAAACTTTTTTTTATATTTTTGTGATCTGGGGTGCTTGATGAAAAATAATTCAGAAAAAAAATGATTATTTCACAATGCATATTTTACAACTCTACCACACTGACTTTCTTCTGAAACTGATCTTTCTGTCACTGTTTTCACCCATTCACTCTATCTGGTTTACCTTCTTCTTTCCTTGATATACTCATTCTGTACTTTGCTATATTGCCTCTCACTGTTTTGCTTAGTACACTGTTCAACCACAAATTGTTTTTTTCTTGCACATGTCTAAACTAGTAGACTTTGGTCAGAAAAAAATCTAGAAAGGTATGCCCAGATGTTGATTCAATAACACAATGCTGGCTCTGTCAGAATACTTGTGACCACATATCTGTCTCATAACCAAATGATATGGATAATGTGATAAAGACAGAGGAAGGATTTTTTTTCCAGGCCAAGAAAATCAATCCTAAGTCAACAAGCAGACACAAAACCAAAGCATTTTCATGAAAGATCACCACCATCATCATGTTGCACAATTTCCACCTATGGCAGATTGCAAATTCATGTACCATTTTTTTCTCAAAAAAATTCTGTCAATGTCAGTTTTTTGAGCTATATATCCCTTCAAGTGGCTAAGCAATGGGAGATGGGTGTTTTTATCAAGACACTAGAAAGTCTATCAGCAAAACTAAACAGTTTCTATCTGCCCAAGGATTTGTGACTTTGAACTACTAAAGGTATACACTGCTTTTGTCTACCTTATTTCAATTACATTGCTTGAATCCAACTGTGGCATGAATTCTAGATATTTCCAAATTGTACTGCATCCTGGGATCATCTCTCCAAGCTAATATTATTAAGTAGTCACTTTCTTTCAAAAATTCACCAAGGTGAGATTTGAACTCAGGTCTCATGGTTAGAACACTAATACTCTAACCACTCAGCAACACACAAAGGAGAAAAAACATATTTTATCATTTTGTTTGCTCTTATTTTTTTTTGTAGTCATCCTTCTCCTTATATTTTGGTTCATGATTCTCAGATAAAATAGATTTAAATTCCTGAGCAAGAAAAATTAAAAAAAAGAAACAAACAAGGATAAGTAAATTTTAAATGGATTGAATATTGTTTGAAAGAAGTCCAAGTGATCCATAAATAAACCACTTGGAAGAAAGCTTATTGACTCCATTTTCTATTGTGAACATAATTGTAGCAAATGATAAATCCAAGTACCTACATTGTAAAACAAAAGATGAATGTAGGATTGACATTTGTTGCTTATTCCACGTGGGCGAACTGTAATCCTACAAACAGAGAGTAAGCTTCCAGACAGTTTTTGACTTTTATACCATAAAACATCCTCATAAAATAAAGAGTAAGGCATACATAAAGGCATACAGACAGAGCGGAGGCTTTTAGTTTCTCTATGTGCATATGACATAATGCCATATGCACACATATAGTCATTCCCACACAAATCTGTATAGATATTTGCTAATACAAAATCAGTATTCAATTAAAAGAGTTATAGATTGTTTTTTTTAAATTATGCAAATGAGCATTCAAATAAAATTTAACATTTTTAATCAAATATAGTTTATATCTATATTCATTTGTCAGAATTATGCATGTTTTGAGATTGTCTGATGAAAACCACTTTTCTGAATACTGCTGTATAAATATATAGGTGTATATATTTCTATTAAAAATATTTAATCAATTTTCCCAAAAATATTTATTTCTAAATTTATTTTAAAGTTAACAAATATTTTAACACACAGGACTACAAAGCTGCTCTCAAAAACAAAAAAAAAACAAAAAAAAGAAATACATTCAAAAGACAGAAAAGAAGTTCTCAATATTCACTGATATAATTTCAAATATTTTATTTTGTTTTATTTATTATAAAGCTGATAGTTTTTCATCATTTTCTGAGACAGTAGAAAAAGCTATAAAAAGATGAATAAAAGTGAATTACATCACAGCAGTTCCATTTTACCATGCTAGTATTTAAATAATAAATTACCTACTTAAATAAAGTCTTTTTATGCAGACAGTCAGTGTTTAAACTCTACTCTAATATGCCTTTAAATGGCATGCTAGACCTCTTCCACCTGCTTAGCTATCTGTCTAGAAGAAAGCAACTCCAACCGACAACTGAATGACCTTACAACCATCTTTCTATTCTTCTTATCCTTGGAATTACATTGGTTTAAAGGGTAAGGATGTAACATGCATGACACACTCCACTTAAAACCCACATCATGCAGACCAGAGGGCATTGCATTCAGCCTTGCCAGCTATCAGCAAGTCTGTATCAGACATGGAATCCATGCCAATATCTTTCCTCAACAAACTAAACCAAACCAAACCAAACTAGAATGATTTCAAGTTATATATATCTTAATTTAGGCATGCACAAATCAAGACAGAGAAAGAAATATATATTTGAATGTTCACTAAATTTTACTTTATACTTTTATGTACCTTTGAATCAATACTTATATGTGTATAGAACTTGGTGTGAGTATTAGTAAGATGTAGAATAATATCCAAACAAAAAAGGAGAGAATGAGACAAAGAGCAAAAGCTGTTCAGATAATACATTTCAATTCTTTATGGCAGTCATCTTCATGTTGGAATGAGAAACAAACCAATGTGTAAGGAAAGTACATTGTAATTTTTGAAGAAAGGATAATAAATATTATTATCAATTACTATGGTCAGAAAGTTTTTCTTCCTCTATATTGAAGCCATTAATATAGATTTGTGATTAGTCCACATTTAGTGAATCTCTGTTTTTTTTTTCTTTATTAGTTCATATACTGCATTTTGCTACTACTGTCTTTGCAATGAGCACTGATATGATCTTCATGTAGAATGTTATTAAACTTCCTTCCATTGATATTTACAAAGTTTAGCTTTATCTGGCACAAGGCCACTGAAAATTGTAATTCATAAGAATTAAATTAATTACAACAGTATTACTCTATTGTTACCCTTTCAAGGTGCAGCTTTTAATATTTCATATGAGGCCAGCTTATCTGTGAAAATAACTTTAACCTTAATATGTTCAGTTGTTAGAAGACTATCTGTTATTCTTGCTATATATGAAGGGACATAATACTTTGGTTTACGACTTTGCATTTTTTATTGCAGTTCATCAAATACAAGGCTTGAAAGCCACTCAAGGTAAAGGCTACAGTTTATGGTTATGAGGAATGAGGTGTGTGTTACAAATGAATGAGGAGGTGGTAGAAACTGAAGATTATGGAGATAAGGTGGATAGATAACAACTGACCCTTGAGCTGAAGTTAAATTTCAAGTATTCAGGAAGGTATCAATGCAGAAGTTTGTTCCATAGAGTATTAGTTCTTAGGGAAAAAGAAGCCAAATTTCCTCTTTACATTTGAAATATGGACATAATGAGAGTGGTTAGAAACTGTAAGTAGAATACCATATCCTAGATATAAAGTTCTGAACTGACTGAAGTAAAGAATAGCACTCAATTCAACATTTGCTATAGAAATAACAATAGGTTTACAAAACTATATATATATATATTGTCACGTAGCCACGATTTCATTAACCATATAGGCGTTAGGCTAAAGTAAAATCTTAAATAAAGAGAAAATTAGTTAGATAAAAAAGAAAAATAAATAAATAAATAAAAACAGAAATTTAATCCAATGCCTCCGACTCGCGAGCGAATATATTCTATGATCAGCCATATCCTTCCTTTCTCTTCACAAATTCTTTCTCTCCTTATCCTCTCTTCCACCCACGAGCCAAGGGCCCATGAACTTTGACGTGACTCGACGCGAGAGTGACCTGGTTCCAAGATTTCACAGCTATCAGGCGGCTGAACATAAGTGAATTCCAGGCACCATCAGGGTCTCCTGCTGCGATTCACGTGATCGGAACATACTGAGCATGTGTTGAACTTTTGGCCATCACACTAGCACTGCGTGATTTGCGCCCTATCCTCCTGCGTACCCGATCAAGGACGAAGGGAACCCATGTGACTGTCTTTGGGGACAGCGAAAACCAAAAAAAGGATTTTTCAGTTTCCCTCTGACCAGCGGCAGTTGAACGTCGCTGGGCAAAAATCGTCAGACCGCCCACTGAGATGAGGAAGACAGCAATATCTGTCGACTAGTGGTGGAAGGACTGCTAGGGAACTGACCGACCCAACCAAACGCCTGTATGAGATGCTGGGGACCCTCGAACACTTGCGAAAAGAAGAAGAATCCAGGAACATTGTCGGCTGGCCAAGATATTGTTTTATCATCAGAACTCTCGCTTCGGCGAATCAAAACTTTATGTGAAGATATCAACCCGACTGCAAGATAAGTTGATTCGTTTGGCTTGATCTGTTTTCATATATGTATATATTCGCTCGCGCCTTCTATTCTTTAATGTCTTTCCCCTTTGTTAAATAAATGTTCTTTTTTTCTTTCTTTACTCCGTTATATATATTTATAAATATATGTTTTATTTTGAAATCCATCGTCTTGTGTCTGTTCTTCATTGATTCCCTTGTGCTGCTTCCATTTCTGAGTGAAGACCGAGAAAAGAAACCACGTTTTCCTTTTTTTTTAGAACCCATGGTTCATCTATATGCTACAAGTTCGTAACAATATATATGTGTGTGTATATGTGTGTGTGTGTGTGTGTGGGGATATTGAAGTCAATACTCAGAGGTGACAGGCTGTTTCATGCTAGACACAATCGTGTTGAATTTTTCTCGATTTTTGTTGAGAAAAATACAACACTTACTGCCTGACGATGTTCACTTTTATATTTATATTTACATATGCTCTATATCTGATATTGAGCACTTTATCCAATAAATATAGCACACCTTAAGACATATATATATATATATATATATATATATATATATATATATATATATTTGAATAAAAGACAGACCACGTTAAGATTCCATGTAATAAGCTATTTCACCATAACCCCTTTAACAGGGTTCTGGATCATATTGATATGTCCCAGAAAGGGATATATTTGTTTGAAGTAGCAAAGTGGTTGTTGACTACTGTAACCAAGTAAGACAATCTAGCAGGTAACAGTAATGAACTGGTCCTCATTTGGTAGGCAATAGGCATAGGCAACAGGCGAAGACTATAGGCATCCCTTTGTACCTCCACATCAGTCTGTATTTATGGCTGACACCAGCCAATCAAATTATTAATACTTATATACTATATTCTTAATACTTGATATAATGCAAAAATATTACAATGATAAACTCAGTCAATAATTATTTATAACTATTTATATTGGGACTAATGCATATTTTTGTCATATGAATTTTTAAAAAATGTTTCTAAACTGTTTCTGCTTCACCTGCTACCCTCTTCCATCATACCTATGAGGTGTGACACACCATTTCGGAACCACTGATCTAAAGAGATATACCTATATGAATAAACAGACTGATAGATTGAAGTGAATAACTTCTGAGAAAGAGATTGATATGCAGAAATCGAGAAAAATTCAGATAAAGTGAGAGACATTCAATGTGGGGAGATTAGTTACAGTGTATGTGTGTGTGTATATATATATATATATATATATATATATATATACACACACACACACGCACACAGATATACATCTCATTTATTTAAAGCAAAGTAAAAGAAAAATACAAAGACATCATGCTTTGACAAACTGTTGGCAATCAAAGAATTACAAGTTGGAATTCTACAATAGATTCTTAGCAGATTCTGACAGCAGTAAAATATCAGTTTGAGAATTGTGTGAATAGAATATACAGCTGGAATTAAAGAATCCTAGAGACTCTACTTCAAATATTGACTGGCATGACTGTACAAAATATAACAACAAATAAAATAACATTACATTAGATTTTTATAGAGCTCTCTTAAACGTGAAATATTGACATTTGTAAGCACGTGCCACATTCTTAGTTTCAGGTTAGTTTAAAATTTCCTCTAGAAAACTATTTGGTTTCTTAATTTCAAACTAAAGCACTAGCCCACTACAGATATCCAAAGTAAGTTTGTATTTAGTGTAAAATAAATGAATTGGGAAAATATGTGGTTGTTGTCTTTTTTAATAGAGAGGCAAAAGGAAATATATAATGAAAAAAGTTTAATTAAAATAAAAAATTAAAAAAAAAAAATTATTCTGACATTAATATCATTCAATCTAGATTGAGAATTAGAACTTAGAGAAAATTGATAGCTTTCTAAACTCATTTATTATATGAAAATGAAAAAGACTTCTATTCAGATATTGTTATTTTTATAGGAAAATGAAGATGACTTCCACTCAGAAATTGTTATTTTTGCATGAAAATAAAAAAGACTTCAATTCAGATATTATTATTTTTATAGGAAAATGGAGAAGACTTCTACTCAGAAATTGTTATTCTTATCTGAACATGAAGACTTTCACTCAGAAATTGGTATTTTTGTATGAAAATGAAGAAGACTTTTACTCAGACATTGTTATTTTTTAACAGGGAAACCTATTCTTTTATTCATTTTGGTAAAATACTATTCGAGTAACAAATTAAATGTAAATGTAAAGTATTTCTTGCTTGTACTCTCATTAGTCACATGTGAAAACAGTTACAATGAATGGATATCCCTGCAGCAAGGCTGCATCCTTTGAGAGACTATTGGGCTTCAAACTCGCACCTGGCCTCATGCAAAACTCAGACATATGAGCCATCACTAAAAATGCAGGTAAAATGTTTGGCTGCTTGTCCTACTCCTGTAAGTATCTGACATGTTATCCTCTACCTTTACAAGAGCCAGATCAAGCCAAGAATGGAATACTGTTGTCATATTCAAGGTAGAACTGCACAAACTGCACTTTCCAGCCTTGACAGAGACCAGAATCATCTTTGTGTCCTTATGTGTGAGAAATTACTTTCCACTCTCCAATCTCAGGCTGGAGATGGCAAGACTGTCACTGCATTATCGCTACTTACATGGAAAGTGCTCAGACAAACTACATTCCTTGGTTCTGCTAAGTCTAACATTCACTGCAAAGACCAGCGCCATACCACTTACATTGTAGCAAACAATCCACATTCCCTCTGTATTCCATTGGTGAGAAGTAAGTTCTACTCAAACAGCTTGTTCCTGCAAACCACTGTTCTGTGGATTCAATGCCTAATAGGATGTTTCCCTGATCTTAACCTTTTCAAATTTAGGGTTAATCGTTACCTTTCTCTCCTATCCATAAAGACTGCCTCCTGACATAACACTCTACTTTGAGTGGGTCCTAGGTCTTGTACCAGGTAAAACTTACTGTAAAAAAAAGTACATATGCAAGGTCATTTATTAGTCTATATGTATAATGAGTTATTTAAATAATTAAAATAAATTTCAATATCAGAAAGGAAAGCAATTCTTGGCTTATTTTTAACATTTCTAAACAATCACCCTTTTGTAATAGTAAAATTTATTTTGAAGATTTTAATTAGAACAGAAGAGGTATAATTTTATTATATGCTTTGCCGTCTAGAAGAAACATTATAGTATATTAACAATTTTTCCTTATTTTCAGATGCATAAGATACAAAAATTTGAATTGACTATTTTTATTAAATAACAAACTCATAAACTCCAAACGTTTACATCAACTGAAATAAATTTGAATAAACTTTACAAGTAAAAAATTTATTTTATATCAGAGTGAAAATGGGAAAATAAGAGGTTTTCAGTTGAACTCCTTTTTTATAATCATGTATTTCACAGAATGAAGGAGAAAATAAATGTGTGTGCATACATCCATGATAGTCATATAGAAGGTAGGCAATTGAATGACAAATTATAAACATTTTGTGCAACATGTTTCATCCAATACAAGGAATTCATCAAACTCAATTAATATTCTTAGTGATGGCATATTATGCCATCACTAAGAATATTATGCCATCACTATATATGTATAGATGATATAATGATAAACATCATTTATAATTATCAACCAAGGGGAAATACTGGAATATGTGGAATGCTAATTTTTATTTTTTTTATCATTTGTCATTATATTGCCTCACATTATATAGAAACTTAGATGTCATTTTATCTCATGCAAATATATTCCTGGATTTATATCAAATATATATCATGAGGGAAAATTTAATTTCTGGAAAGAGCCTTATTTTTCTTCACTCTAAATGATGCCCTTTTATTTTGAAGATTTTAATAAGAACATGTGGACAATTTTATTTTTTGTTTTCGAGAAGAAACATGAGAGAATAATGGAACATTTTGTTTTTATTCAGATGTATAAGAGATAATTAATTTTTTTTCAGTTGGCCTGTGAAGGCAAAGTTTGTTTACTATCCTGTCTAGAAGGTGACAAGCAATCAAGTGTGACCAGGTAAATTGACTTTACTTTTACAGAGCTGTTCCAGGAATTAAATGGAAAGATTTACCATTTTTGAGGAAATTTTTCTCATTCTCAATTACTCTCTAAGAATCTTTTACACTGTTTCCCTATTCATAATCAATCTGGCTATCCATTACACACTTATTTCTTGTCTTTTAACTGGCCACCTGTTACCATGAATATTATCTTACCCTTTTTAAACTCTGAAACATTCAGTTTTTTCATAGATTATTCACCAATAAGCCATTCAAACAGACCTCACATTTCAATAGGATTTTTACCAATTTTCATACCAAGCTGTATTTTTTGCTGCAGATACCTTTCACTCAATTTCTGTTAAGAGTTTTACATAAACATGGATTACTTCATCTGCTTCTTGGCAAAGAATGTTTCATCTCAGGGAAAGCAGAGAAGTTGGAACATGGTCTGAATATGCATAGGTGCAAATGTTTGCCTGACTCATTAACTCAGCAACATGTGGTCATTCAAGGCATTAAAATTTCATACTGTGTATGTGTATATATATAAATATATATATATATATATATATATATATCACTTTGAAATTGTATGTGTGTTACAATGTGATACACGACTGACCAATGAAAATCATACAAGAAAAAATTGAAAATACCAGAATTTACTACTTTTTGTCTGTTTTCTTAGTCTCTAACAAATCTTTAATAAAAGGTGAAAGATGTTAGATTGATAAATGTTTCCTAATTGTTCTTTATCTCATCATTCAGAAGTTTCTATGGTAACATCTATTTTGTCATTTCAGATTAATGTGTACAAAAGAAAAGATACTCAAAAGAAAACAACAAATTATTATGAAATGCATCTTTTATATGGTTAGCATAACAGAGTTTAAGAGAGACAACAAAAATAAAAAATAAAAACTTACTAAGAGCTACAAAGGATAGGAAGTTGTGGAGAGCTATGATCACCATCATCCTGAAGGGACATAACACATTAAAGAAGAAGAATACAAATTTTTATATTTGGTTACTAAAAATAAAAAGGACATAATCTGAAGTGAGTAAGAAATATGAAAGTTAAATCCTAATCTAAAGTTGAGAAATATGAAAGTTAAATCCTAAAGAGATTTTGTTTCATAATTGCAGACGATCTTTTAAAAATTAATTTCTATCTCTGGCATTGTTTCCCAAAATTATACAATGCAAATGATTCAATTTGCCAGGGGAAGGGAAATATAGTTAATGAATATCTATTAATTAAACAATGATAATTGCGCCAGATTAAAAGTTTACACAAAACTTACAGCACCAAATTTTACATGATATCAAGGAAATATTCAAATGTCTTTGAAGTTTATTATTTGTGTGTCCATATTCTTTAAGAATTGTTTGTAATGATTTTACTTTATTTTGATGAATGTCATGGCTGAATGTACAATATGCAAGTTTAACCTGTGGAAAGTTACAGCAGAAGTAAAACAATGGAGAAAATAAACTTAAAGCAATGATACAATCAATGCAAGATTGTGTTGGAAACTTTAAAAAAATGTTTGAAAAACAAGATTTTGTGTTCCTGTACAAAAAATACTTTGAAAAATCTTGGAACTTCAAAACTGATTAATTAGTTGCTCTTTTGAAGGTCTTGCAATACAAAAAGTTTGTCAACTTACAAAAATAAAATATGAGTGAATCATTCATCTGTAGAAGGTTATGTGAGATTTTATGCAAATCCATGTTTTCATAACATTGCTAATAATAAAAGTGGATAGACAAGCAAGAGAATATTTAAAATATATACTAGAGTATAGGGCAAAATTTTATGATCATTTCTTTATGCCAAAAAGAGGTGATCATACTATATACAGGTAATTTTTGAAGAAGAAGAAGAAGAAATTAAAAATCATATATATTTCTATATATCATATCTGAAATTTAAAAAATATTATTATATAGATTTATTTACAATATGATGATCAACTCTTAAGTTTTATAAGTTCAGATGAGCTCCATTTGATAGTTCCACCAGCTACAACAAGACATGCTACTTCCACAGTGTTGAATCACCCACATTTCCTCCATATTCTGTATCTAAGAAGAAAGTTGAAGCCAGATATCTTTTTTCCAAGAAATACTACTAAACAGATACCTATGTTTCTCTGAACATTACAACAATAACCTCTTTAAGTCAAAGACCAGTTGTTATCTAACCTCCTTATCAACATAATCTTCTCTTCCTATCACATCTTTTTTGCATTCATCACACATACTTCATAGCCATTTTGAAAGTATCCTTCTTGTGTGGTATTCAAAAATTAAATAAAATTTGATGCAACTAAAAAATTAATTGTAAATATTTCTATATTTACACCTGAACTTTTTGTGATATATTTTTTATATCAATACATCTTGAAAATTTTACTAGGAACAGTTGGTTAATACCAATTTTATTGAGATAGTACTGGGTTCCATAATAAAAATTGATATAAATTAGTACCAGAGATCAGTGTTCAAGTCAGAAGATATGGATTTTAAATAGCTGCTTTAAAGTAGGCAAAACCTATCAACTTCCATTTCTCATTATTTTGCCTTGTCTCATAGTCAATTTAATTTAAGGAATAACAAAAGCCTGGCAACAAACAAATATAACACAATTTAAATCATAATTACTGAGGCTTAGTATCACTGAGAGACTTATGCTAGTTTCAGGAATAACTTGTGGTTAACTGAAAAGAAATAAAGAATACATGCTAGTTTTTAAAAGAAATGTTATTAACTTGATAAGAAATCAAAAACTGGAGAGAAATTTCCAAATAAATATTTAAATGATGAATGACTTTCAAGCAATCTTTGGTGTCAATTTGTCACTTCATTTAATGCACCCAGTGATTCAATGTTGGAATGATATAATCTCTCAAGCACAATTAAGGTAACAGGATTTATTTTTACTTTCTCTTTTATTCCCGATTGAGGCAAAGTAAGACTTCCATTTTAAGGCAATCACTGAGGACCATATAAAAATTAGTGTCATGCTAAATCAGAATTATACTCAAAATAATATTTAAAAAATATCACAAAAGAAGAAAACTTTTGCATTAAATCAGGGTTTTACAAAGCAAAGATTATTCAAAATAAAAAAAAAATTCTCTTGGTGAAATTTACTATTAGTAATTCCTTCTGAAACAAAAAGGGTTCAAAAACTCTCTTTGTGACATAAATTTATGAGATAAATGGCCTGATTCTCCAGAGAACATTAACTTCTGTAAAAATCTAAAATATAGTAGAATTCTAACTTAAACTTTCAAATTCTTGAATTTCTTGGGATCCAATTTTATTTCATGTTTTTTTTTCATTAAATAAGACACAGAACATTACATTTTCTTTTGATTATCATATTCATGTCTATTTTTTAAACAATGAGTGGAATTTAAACTGACATTATTTCTTATTTCCATACTGAATAATGGAAATCGCACAGATGGGGACCTTCAACAGCAGCAACACTGAAATGGATAATACAACTAACTCAAAATAAGAATAATGATATCATCAAGATGTTAACGTGATTATCTTTCCCACATATCCTCATAAACTGCAACTCTTACTTCTTACACTTACTGCCCAGGCAGTAAACTCCTTCAGTAACCCCCTACCTCAAGTAGCGCTTGGGCCTTGTATATATTGAACATTAGTAAAAAAAAAAAAAAAAAATTCCACACACCCAGCAGTATATGAAAAAATGATAACAGTTCCTGAAAAATTACTTACGAAGATTTTATAAATTTCAGTTGAAAGTAGCCATGTCTGTGAATATGAATGTTTCCTTATAAGGAAACAGCAAATATTACAATTATCATAAACATTATATTTAATATCCATTAGATGCTAAAAATTACTTAATTTATATTTCAGGTATGAAAATAGAAATTAGGAAAGATAAAAATTTTAAAAAAAGATTACAATGAGAAATTAATATTTTTAAAATAAGATCAACAATCTTTGCTTTGCTGTGATGGCTTCTTGTAGCTAAGTAGTAAAGCATACTTGACATGAAAGTGGCAGAATAGATGGGAATAGAGATTCAATTGCCTTCAAGAGGCAAATTGTCTTTTGTAAAACTTTCACTCTCTAGGCTGGTAGACATTAATGTTACCTAACAAAAAAAAAAAACAATGATATACTCAGTTATGTGAATCCATTGAATATAACGCTTATAGAAATTAGAAAAAATATATCTGTCAAAATACATTATTGTTTGTTTTGTATTAGAAGAATTCACTGTATGCCAGTTATATCTACTGATGAATGCTGAGGATACTATGTAGCAAGTTAAAAAAAATGAAACTGTAAGGAGACCTCTGATAATAGTCAGAAACAGACAAATGAAATTTATCAAACAAGGAAAGAATGCTGAGAGAATTTAACACTCAGAGGATATAAGAGAAGCAACACTCAATAGCAAATAACCTACTTGAGTTTGAGTGAACTGATAGTAGAAAAAGTTCAAATATCAGTAGAAATGAGTAAGAGTTTCTTATAGTAACAAAAGACAGGAAATTGTAGAGAGCCTTTATAGCCTATGTCCTGAAAGAAGACATCATATGAAAGAAGGCTGCTTCAGTGTACATTGTTATGTGTATCAATGGTGAGGAGGTTAACATTAAATTTTTATGATAAAAGCACTTATGGTTCCTTTTTTAAAATCATAAAAATTTGGTGGTTTTATTCACTTGCTTTTTTTATTTTTATTTAAGAAGTTTTGTGTTTAAAGTGATATAAGAAATCAAGAAACACTTAACAAATACTAAGAGTCCAAAATGTGTTGAGAACCTCAAAGACACACTTTTCATATTCAACATCTGTTGAAGTTTGTTTTTCATTAAAAACATCCACCAAGATGTGTATTAAAGAACAGTACCTTATGCATTTTCTTTACTGTATGAATTGTTACATTCAGTATAGAATTCTATGGATTTTCTGACACTTCTGGATTATTCATATGAAAAGTCTATATAAGATTTTCAATAATTTGTTGAGAATAAAAACTTGTATTTATGTGGGATGCAAGTCATCTTTCCTTCTAAAATAATAATTAATATTTTTGAATTTAAATTCTTATCATTTGTTTTAAATAACAAGCAATAATAATAACTAATAAAGCATGTCTTGTAAAGATATAAAATCAGTCACATATATATATATATATATATATACAACATGAGATTAATGATATATATCTAAAATACAATATAAGATATAAAATAATATATTGTAAAAGGAGGCTTAAAACAGCTGCGTTTAAAAGCTCTCAATACAAAATTAGAGATGCAGAGCAAAAATATATTCAAAAACACAAACTACCCCACTATCCAGGTTTTAACTATAAAATCTCCTCTGGTAAATTTTGCCTACCTGAGAAGACCTTAAGGTTGAAACCTGGGTAGTGGGGTAGTTTGTGTTTTAGTGCTTTTGAATATATATATATATATATATATATTTATTTATTATTTTTTAAATTAATCCCTCCACATATACATAAAAAACCAACACATGTATATGCTAGTATATTTATCTCTATAAATTTCATCATTTAAAATCATTTCTCTTTGCACACACACATATTTTCATATCTGACAAATGTAAACAAAGTAATTTTTAAGAAAGTCATGGAATTTATTTATAATATGACATTATTTCATATTACTTTAAATATTATATTGAAAACTCTCAAATGCACAAACCAGAAGATATAATTTTACCCTGTTTAAACACAGGGATGTCTATTTGAACATATGTATCAGTAAATACACAGTTTAACATATGAAACAAATATATATGTGTGTATGTATGTTTGCATATGCATTTGCCTGGTGTAATTTGAATGTATCTTTTATTTATCATTTCACCCCAATCAAGACGGTTCCAAGGAGTGAAAATTGAAGAGAATGAGAAAACTGAGAATAGGAAGGATTGAGGAAAGGACAAAAAAGGAACAGGCTTCAAGAAGACAGAAGATAGTGATTGATGTTGCATTTAAATTTTTGAAGATTGTAGTTATCAGGGAAACAAGAAAACAGAAGGGCAGTTCCACAGGTGGGAAGTGTGAGAAAAGAAACTGTTAGAGTAGGAGTGGTAGTTGCATTTAGCTATTTCAACAGTAAAACTGTGGGAACCAGTTGTTAATGTAGCAGCACACTTAAATTCACATAGTTGGGACACCAGGGAAATAAAGCTCATCAAAGCAGTTGCCATGAAAATATTTGTAGAAAAGACAGAGGGAAGTCATGTTGTTCAGAAAGTGATCAAAGTTGATTGCCTAGTCACAATAAATTACATTACAAATTCTTCTTTGAATTTTGTCAAGAATCTCAAGATGTACAGCAGAAGCACCAGACCAGATATGGTAACAGTATTCAATGTATAGACAAATGGTAGATTCATAAAAATGTAAGATGCATTCTGACAAGAAAAATTTTCTGGCATGACATAGTGAACTAACTTTCCTTGCAGCAGCTGAAGCAATTGATTCAATATAGTTACTCCATAATATATATATATAGTTGTCAGTGGAAAATGTGAGGCCAAGAAGGCCTTGTGTGTTGCTCTCCTGTAGTTGAGCCTCAGCCAGACTGTTGATAAGGACAAAAAGTTCTCTGTGGTGATTAAATGAAAACAGTTACTTATATATTTACATGGGCATTCAGACATTAGTGATTATATGTTTCCCCATCCTTAATAATAGAAATATAAACATCCAAAGACATAGTTATGATGAAGTCACAAAATTTTTCAATATTGCTATACAGATTGAAAAATTAATTTACACTCAGCCAAATTACCAAACTCTTAAGAGACCTAGTCACCAATCCAGTAGCATGCTTAAATTCAAACTGATCATCAGACATATTGTTATTTCAATAACTTACCTTTTCTCAGACAGAAGTAATGCTTTCCTTGTATATTTTTTTGTTTTATTTTGTTAAATCAAAACATTAAATAGCTATCAGATTTTTCATCATTATCTTCAAATCTTAATTTGCATCTAAATTATTTGCTGTTTTTTTTTCTTGGAGATAGATAATAGAAAAAAAATTACAGCAAACATCATTTTTATCATCATCAAATAAAATATTTTCATTAAAAGTTCTTTCAGAACTTTTAATGTTAACATTTCTATCTAAATGGCTAAGGTGCTCTCATATCATATTACCCCCAATCCACAAAATAAAATAAACTTTAAATTTATAAATTTATTATGATCTATTTAGTCAGTGGTGACTATTAATAAAATCTGTATTTTGATCAATAATATTGAATACCTGAGTGGATTAAAAAACTGGTTTGTGTATTTGGTGACATGGCAATTGCAAGCTCAATCTCTAGGCCAGAAAGTGTGTACTTGGACTCAGCTTAAACAGGGCAAGCAATAGTAAAAATAAGAACTAGACAAGATATCCATAGACATGAGTCATTGAATGAGAACAGTCAACCTTCATAGATTAAATAAGGTGGTCAGTTTGGAATTCCATATAGGTTATCTCGGTTAATATACATCTTATGAAGGCCAGAGGTTACAATAGCCAAAATGTTATGTTAACTACAATAAAGATAAGGACAATAGTCTGCATGTAAATAATGATAAGTCCTCATCCCAGAAATTCAAACAGAAATATTGGAAACGTTTTTAAATTTGTCACTGAGAAATGAAGTTCCTCAAGATAAAAATTATTAAAACAAAAACAAATGAAGAACTTCCTGTCACTTGATTTTCACTGAAGTCTTCCATCAAATTTTTTTTATTTTTTAACTATTCACTCCAAGCAAGATGATAATGAAACTAAAATGCAAGAGGCTACTGGCAGTAAAAGAGAATGAAAAAACTTTAAAAGGAACTAGAAACCCAGTCTTAATCAGGAAACACGGGATAAATCACTATTTCAAAATTACAGGGAGGAGTGTGAATTTAATTGTTAGCATATATTTTTCATTTTTGGTATTACTTGAATTAAACAGATACCAGAACTACTTCCATCATTTATCCTGTAATCTAACTCACTGGATTCAGATAAATACAAAGAATAGAATTAAAAAAAAAGCACACAATGCAAAAAATTTGTGTGATGTGTGGTTTTTGCATAGTTTTGTAAGCACTGAAAAAAAATACCAGTCAAAAGGTAATACAGTTTTTTTAATTTTTCAAATGAAATCTCAAATTACTTCAAGGAAAATTAGTCTTCTCTTAAGTAAAACTAAATGCTTATTGTAAATTTCAAATTAAATACGAAAATGAAGATACAGCTTTGATAAATGCTGCTGTTATTGAAAAAAATTTAGATGTATTTTTTCTGTCTCTTTTTTTTTTATCTTTCATCCTTTTCAAATTTATTTTATTTTCATTCTTCGGTTTTTCTATTTGGTATTCTTTCCTTTCTCTCTTTACTCACTCTGGCAATTACTGTTGATTGGATAGAATCATTTGGTTCAACTGAAGGAGCAGTAAAAATAAAAATAAAAAAGAGCATAGATTCACACTAATGCCTGAGTACAAATGATAGCTGAATAATTACAAGGCTGAATCAAGATGTCCATAGCCTGATATAATTGCGGGCTAAATTCTGATCTAGAATTTTCTCTATTTGATGTTCAATCCAGATGATTAATGGGAGGCTCTGGTTGAAAGATACTGACAAAGGATGAGTTTATGTTTTAAAATAAATATTTGTTGCATAAAGTAAATTATTTCTTCATACAAACATATTGAGGTGCCTACACCTGTGAGTTGTTTTTTTTTTATAGTAAGTTTTACCCTGTACAAGGCCCTGGGGTCAGTCAAGGTAGAGAGTTACGTTTATACAGATAGGAGGGGAAGACAATGGTTAACTCTAGGCTTGAATAGGTTAAGATTATAGTGATTGGGGAAACATCTTCCTGAGAGTCTGTTCTACAGAGCAGTGATTCATGGAAAGAAACTGTTTTAGTGAAACTTACATCTTACTGTTGGAACATGGAGGGAGTGTATAATCATGCATTTCTGCATGTTAATGCAGCTAAGCATGCATATGTGCATTGTGGTGCCATGAATAACTGCTCAGAATGATAAATTGGAGAGCCAAGTTTGAATTTCAGTAACTTTCACTTACTCACAAATACTCTTGTGAAATATATGAATCCATCTATGGGTTGAAAAGCAGGATAAACTGGCCTTGGTTGGCAACCAATCTACTGTAGAAACAAACAGCAACCTATTATGGAAAATATCTTCTGCCCTGGCAGTCATTAATTGAAAGAGGTATGATCGCCCAAGTGTCTACCCCATATGGCACTTAACTATACACATCTTAATTAATTTGAATATTTGAATTTCTAGGATGTGGAGTTACCATTATTTACATTTGAATTAATTTTTTTTTTATCTTTGTTGATATTATCAAAAAATGAAGGCAGTGGGGGCACAAAAGCTGAGATGTAATAACAGAACAAAGATGGGGACATTAGTCTGAATAAAAATAATGTAAATAATAATTTCAATTTTTATTAAATGTAAATGTTTTAATAAACAAAAACAATGAAATTATTTAAAACTATCAGGTTGCTGACATAATCCTTTTAAAAAACATGAAAAAGATACAATAAATCTCAAGAGTGTCCAAGATAAACACCAATTTAAAAAAAGATCTATGCATAAAACAGGCTAAATAAATATAAAATGTTATCATATATATATATATATAATATATATATATATATATATATATATATATATATATATATATATATAGGGATTTACTAAGTGGAGCTTAAATGTGCCACAAGACCCAAAATATGGGGCACCCAGTGAGGATCACACTCACTATTCAATCATAATTGATTTAGCAAGACACATTTGCTAACCATTACACCATGTTGAAATTTTTGTATATATATATATATATATATATATATATATATATATATATATGTATGTATGTAAATTACCTTTATAGGATTATTATTTTTTTTTTTTTTTTGATGTCGACAATATAGTTAAATTAACTATATTGTCGACATGGTAAAAAAAAAAAATAATAATCCCTTACTATAAACCAGAAAAAAAGGTTTAGACAGAAGCATCTATCTTTTTAAATTTGGATTTTTAATGTAACTATAACAGCAAAAAACATTTCGATTTCATTTTTTGCCTTGAAAAGTCAGAAGACGAAATGCATCGGCAAAATGTAAGATTTTTTCCAATTGTCATTTGATGCCAATCTGTCTTGTTCACAGAATTCATATATATATATATATATAATATTATATATATATATATATATATATTTAGGAAATGGATTAAATGCAACGTATTGTTATTTTAATTTGCTTAAATGTTATTTTTGATGGATGCTCATATCAGAGTATAAGCTCTGTTTATTTAATGAAACAGTATTTTTTATCCATCTATATCTACTGGTCTGAATATTCAAGAAAACTTTTCAGAAAAATATGTGTCCTCCAGCAAGATTTGAACCTGCATCCCCTATAGGGAACCATCATCGAATCTGATGTTCATAACTGCTCAGCTACATAGGACTTCCAGTCAAACGGCCTGAATTGTGTATTTGGATATATATATATATATATATGAAAATTAAAAAGTTAATGACAAAGCTGAAAAAAATTTTTGGATGACAAATTTTGTTCTTTAGGACAGCAATGGAATCAAGTAACATTCTTTTGATGTAATTATATATGTGTAGGAGGGGGAATATAAAAATGCAAATATTGGTACTTATGCAGAGGTATAGAATGCTGAAGTTTTTAAACTTTTTAATTTTTTTTTCTATTCGCCCAATAATGCACATGTATACAGAGAAAAGGACACATGCATATGTTCTGACAAGCATATTTCTTACCAAGAATGATGCTTTCAGGTTGAAAATTAATCAATTCATTTAGTGTATAAAAAGAAGATGTTCTCTTCAAGAAAATTAAACACAAATTAAATGAAAAATTCAGACACGAGAAAATGATTTCTTTTTGGAAAATTCTCAAGTGGTGGCAAGTCAAAAATAACACAAAATAGGAAAAGTTGGAAACAGTATTTAGAAAAATGGCTGTACTTATTCTCGGGAGATAACATGTTTCAGGTAGTCGTTCTCTCTCATATATATTTATATACGTATAGTGAGAGAGAGCAAGAGAGTGGTACATATTCACATATTTTAGCAACAACAGTATATTTATCCAAAGTGATACCTTATAATCAAATTAGCAATGTAATTAAATTTTTGTACCCACATTTGGACAGGAAATATTTAAACTTTTCTGAGACAAACTGTCTGATAAATTTTTGTCACCATCATCAAATCTAAATTTGGTGTGAGAAGTGTTTATCCAAGAACACTGATTAATTTATCTCTCTAGCTCTTTCTGTTTGTGCATATATATATAATTTAAGTAACAAAAATCTTGGTAATCCATATGGATAATCCCAAGGAAGATGAAATCCTGAGAGCTCAATGTTAATTCAGACCAAGTAATTTAATTTAAAGAAAAACAGACCACATTAAGGCTCCATTGTAATAATTTATTTCATCAGAGACTTTTATTTTTCCCTGGATCTTCAGACATCACTTTCGAAAGGTGAAACGAAAAATAAAATTAAAATTTATACTTTTGACGGGCAGTATTAAACTTATATAAGTTGACATAGAAGGTAGCAAGGGATGGTGTGTGTGAGACATGGTCGAGTTTAGAGAGGGTAGGGAGAGTTTTAAAATTTGTTTTTATATTTCTTTTTATTATAATACTTAATATGAGGAAGGAGTGGGTAAGGATCAGACATTGACCTATTTAATCGGTCAACTCAACGGAAATGATATGCCCCGTATTTACATTAGTCGGACCATTGTCCTCATCTTTGTCGCCATATTTGTCACAACGTTTCGGCCGTTGTACGCTCCGGCCTTCTTCAGGTGGTTGGAATTTTGAACTGAACCCTTTATTTCGATCGCTGGGGTAGACTGTTCTAATTCCACGTGCCATATGAGCACTGGTAAAAATGATGCTGAAAACATTAGGTTTATAATACTCAGAAGTTCATACCCAGATGTCCCCAAGGACACATGGCACAGTGGATAAAGGCGTTGGTTAGATCCAGTGACAGACCCAAAGAAGGTGAGTTCAATTCCTGGTTAAGAAACAAAGGCAGTGGAGAACTTTCAGAGGGAAAATTAGCAGGAGATAACTGATAACTGACATCCATCAAACATGGCACGTGGAATTAGAACAGTCTACCCCGACTAATGTAAATACTGTACATAATACCTCATCTCAGAAATATAGACAAATGATATGCCCCATATCCTTCCTCATATTAAGTATTATAATAAAAAGAAATATAGAAATAAATTTTAATACTCATGTATTTCTCATGTGATCTAATAATTTTTTTCTTTCTGGATGATAAATTATTATATAAAAAAATGTATAGCCGAATGCGCTTTGATAAAAAGAAAAATCAGACAGTTTTCATATAATTTATCAACCGAAAAGAAAAAAAATATTAGATGTCATGTGAAATTGTATAAAAAATTAAATCAAAGCACCTTGTCTGTCGTATTCAGTGAAATATATATATATATATATATATATATATATATATATATATATATATATATATATATATGTATGTATAAAGAAAAATATACGGAAAAACAAACAAAAATCCTAATATGCAATTATGCTGTTTTAATGTTAATATAATGTCAACATTGGATGTTTCGGTCTAGTAGACCATCTTCAGGATATATTCATAAAACATAATTAACATTAGACTATATTTAATTCAACATGAAAAGACAATGGACATAATCAAAACAGACAACTGAAATTTTTTAAGATCAGCATTCCGTTTCAATATGATTATATCGGCATCACATGGGTGATGGTGTGAAATGTTAATTATATTTTATGAATATGTCCTGAAGATGGTCTACTAGACCGAAACGTCCAACGTTGACATTATATTAACATTAAAACAGCATAATTGCATATTAGTATTTTCGTTTGTTTTTTCCGTATATTTTTCTTCATACTGTCAGATCTATATCCATATATTTGCTTATATATATATGTATATATATATATATATATGGAAGCTCTCCTATCATATTTCAATATATGAGGTTCCAACTGCTCAGTATTAAGGATCAAATAGCCAGGCTTATCACATGATTAGGTTATAGTCATGAAGGCATGTGCAGAACCAACCACGCTTTTTGTAGGTGCCAAATACAGAGAACTAGTGCATAACATACCATAAAATCCCCAAATGACCCTCCTATGGTTTTTCCTTCACAGTTGTCTGTCTCCTAGATTGGTTGCCACCAAAGGTTATAGTATATATAGAAAACAATAATGACAGAGGAAAGCAGCAAATAACCTACATAACACATTTGTGTAGATGGTTGGCAAAACAGGAATGGGGAGAGACCAAGATCTGTAAAGGACAGGAAGTTGTGGAGAATCATGATCACCTAGTCCTGAAGAGACACAGCAGATAGAAGAAGAAGGATTTAGATATACATTTGCGGTTTGGTATAATGGCAGTAATTGTCTCAACAAAGACGTCCAGAAAAGATTTCTGGAATCTGTTACTTTTTGTTCTGTTGTTATTCAGTCTCAATTTTCATTTGAAATGGATGAGTTATTTATATTGTTGCAGAAAATTAGTGATATATACAAATCAATAAAATGTTTTATTTTTCTTTTGTAAAATAACTTGATAAGTAGATTTCTAAGAAGAAAAATCTTTTGAAAGAAACAAGTGAATTGAGAAACACACAACTCATTGTAAGAAAGTAGTAAGAAAGAAGAGGGAAAATTAAACCATTCAGACTTCCTCATTTAATTATTATAATGATTTTATTAGAAAGGCATTGTATGAGGGGATACTGATTAATTGTCTTTTGACAACTTAGCGATCATTTTTGGGTTACTTAAAGCCAAAACATATTTTGGATTGGAAGAATAATTCTTCCCTATTTTTGCCAGTGAATATTGCATTAAAAACTTTTTGAGAATAACAATGATTTTCCAGATAAAAGTCCTACTATTTAGTCCATAGCTAAGGGGAAGAGCTTCACACCTTTCCAAAGAATATTTGCATTTGAGTGCAATGACCATGCCTGGAATTCAAACTCAGTTCTCAAATTTCTTATGCTGTGCTTGCTGCTCTCCATTATACCACCTGCATATACATCCAAGGGGGAAATGAAAAGTTATCAGCCTGACAAAGAATAGAATTAAAACAATTATGATGGTTGGTTATTTGATCAGATTTTGTAACTAATATCTTTTTCAATGCCCCTCATAATAAGTTTTTTATTCAGACTTACTTTAGAATTTGTTTCTTTGCATATTTGGTGATAAAACATAGAAAAGTTGGCTTTACTTTTATGATTTCAATACTAAACACATCCATTTTATCACCAATGAAAAGAAGAATTCTTTTCAGGCTGTTATTTGACATATATTTCCAGATTTTGTGCCATGTTTTATACCTGTTATATCTGTTTTTTTAGTTGGTAACTGTAAAAACACATTAATGCATGTATATATATATATATATATATATATATATATATATGAGCATTTATTTCATTCCTGCATTGAATATTGTTGCCATCTCTGGTCTGGTGTTCCTGTTATTCATCTCAAGGTTCTTGACAGAATCCAAAGAAAGATCTGCAATGTAATTGATCCTGACTTGACATCTTAACTTCAGTCACTTTCTCAATGATGTGGTGCGGCTTCCCTCTGTCTTTTCTACAAATATTTTAATGCTAACTGCTCTGATAAGATTTTTTCCATGGTGCCCTATGTAAATTTAAGTGTGCTACGAGATTGCCATTTAAGTCCCACCCTTTTACTGTTAAAATAGTTAAATGTAACTGCCTCTTCTACACCAACAGTTTCTTTTCTCACACTTCTTGCCTGTTGAATTCCGTTCTGTTTACTTGCTTCCTTGATAACTACAATCTTCAAAAATCTAAATGCAATGTAAATCGCCATTTTCTGTCTTCTTGAATCCTATTCATCTTTTACCCTTTCCTCTATCCCACACTATACCCAGTCTTTTCTCTCACTTTTACTCTCTGTAACCCCCTGTGTACTAGTGGCATTCCTGCCTTGCTTCAGGTGGAATAATGTCTAGGGATATATTGTCTTCTTATTTAGTACAGTACAATATATATATATATATATATATATATAAAGCAAATGAATGATAGTGGGAACATTTGTGTATGTATGTATATATATATATATATATATATTTATATAATAGTAAAATGAAAGGCAATATATACATATATAAGGCAAATGAACGATAGTGGAAAAATTTGTGTGTGTGTATATATATATATATATATATTTATATAATAGTAAAATGGAAAGCAAAAAATTTTGTGTATTGCTAAATGCAGTTGTCAGGCCTGATGACTGCATTTCGCATGAAATAGTCTGACGCATCTGAGTATTGACTTCAGTGTTCACTTTTATATTTATATAGTTATATATATATATATATATATATATATTTTTCTGTTTATGTTTCAGTCAGTGTAGGAAATATATCATTTAATATTTATAAAGCAATTTTATATGTTTGTGCGATTTTGTTGTAACTTATTGGTCAATTCAGGTATTTTATGTTTCCCGTGAGTAACCAAATTATTGGTAATTGTTTCAACTTAACAATGTCAATTATCAGGATTCTGAATTTACTTTTTTA
The DNA here is from genome assembly GCA_903632075.3 of Acanthosepion pharaonis. Lineage (NCBI taxonomy): Eukaryota > Metazoa > Mollusca > Cephalopoda > Sepiida > Sepiidae > Acanthosepion > Acanthosepion pharaonis. The sequence continues at coordinate 2,046,022 of CAHIKZ030001890.1, forward strand.
TAAGGTGTAAATCATACAGGGATTTCTCATATTCTCTTTGATTTCTTGCTCAGAATTCTGAGGAGATATTTTACAATATCTGTCTTTCCATGAATGTGAATGCAAACTTATAACTGTGCTTTAAAATTTCTGAAAAATTCTTCCTGTCTGTATTGCTATTTGAAATTATATGTTCAGAAGAAGAAAAAAATTTGAAAATGTTTTGAAATGTGTATATGTCTAAGCAAGAGAAAATGAGCAAGTGTTGAATAATGGGTGATGTCTGTTGTTGTTGTACAAAGCTCCATTATGGAGTTTGGCATTCTGATACCAGACAAGTGAAGGAGAGGTTAATTTATATACACAATGGACACTGAAAAGGATTTCATTTTGATGAGTAGACACTATTGTTGGAGTGTTCCTTTCTTAGTAACAATAGCTAAAAAGAATTTAGAAAAAAAAAAGAGTTTTATACTATATATGTATGTATGTATTTTTGTGTGTGTGTGTGTCTGTGTATATATATATATATATATATATATATTAGAAGGAAGGAAAATGGGTAGGTGGTTAGAAAGGTTAGAAGATTGTGAGAATAGAAAGAAAATTATAATGAATAGTTTGCCCTCTAAATTTGAATGAAAACAAAAAAAAAAGTTCATGAATTATATGACAAAAGGCACAAATGACTTTGTTTTTCGACAACGTTTTGGAACAGGGTGAACAATGAAAACAATGAGGAAAAATATGAAGAAAAAGAAAAGGACAGGCTTTTCGTTTTATCTGATCTACTCTAGTTATTTACTAATCTCTCTTTATCTTTTCCTTTGTGCAATTCCTCCATTCATTCAGTTCACTCCCTTCTATTTTTGTCTGTCCATTTTTATCTGCCTACTTCTACCAATTTTTTCTCTATTTCTGAACAGTCTTTAGTTGATGTTGCATTTTCAATAATTTTTCTTCATTCAAAAATACATGTTTAAGAACAGGTAGAGATCTTTGTTTATTATGTACCATTTTCCTTCAGAACATAGCTCTCCACAACTTTCTATTACTTGAGGTTCTTTTCTCTCTTTGCCAAACCTCTCACCCCTGTTCTGCCATCAATTTCACATAAGCTTAGGTAGGAGGCTTGCTGCTTTCTGCTATCTCTCTTGCTCTTGATATACACTGCAAGACTTAGGTTTTCTAATTTCTACTTCCTTATTATGTGTCCTAGAAATTTCAGCTATCTCTTTCTGATTCTTTTTGTTATGATTTTAAGACTTCCTCATTGTTTACTTGCTCCATCTCAGTATCTTTCTGTAGAACCCCATTTCTGTTGCCTCTAGTTTCATCTTCAGCTGTGCTGAGATTGTCCAGCATTCACTGCTATACAAAAGGATTGATATCATGGAACAATTCAGCACTCTTTTCTTTGTTTCTTTTATTAGTACTGGGTTGGCCAAAAAAATTGTTTCCTTATTAAGTAGAAAATTTACTTAATAAACAGATTTAACTTTTTGGCAAACCCAATACTTTGATTAGCTTTTGGAATGTTTTATTTACTAATCTGAGGTGTGTTCAAATTTTGGTGTACTCTGTTATTATACTTCCTAGATATATTAACTTCTACAAATAGAGATGTTAACAGTTAAAATACCGTTTTTCAAAGAAAACATGTTCACCATATTTGCCTTTGTATAAATCATGTTTATTTATTTTTAAGTGTACCAAAAAACGGTCATTTGCCAAATACAGCTGTATTATGGATGGAAATGCCAGAGTATTGAACTGGTAGGCTAGGGTGTTAGATGAACCTGAGTCCACTAGACATAAAATTTGTTACTAGTAATAAAATGTTGAAAAGAAGCCAAAATATTAAAGTAAAGAGTTGGAGGTCTGTACTGTTTGCTGAAGTACCGTTTCTGTTAGAATGCATTCAGTTTTTTTCCCAGTTGCTTGTTGTATATGACCGGAAATATTCAATGAAATATTTTACAGACATCCTGGAGAGTTCTCTGATAAAACATGTTGTCACCAACAGATAAGCAAAACTTCTTTATTTTTGTATACATACATGTTCTTTAAAATATACAATCATTTCTCTGAAATGTATACTAAAGCATTTTATCATTTTTATCCATGCTTATTTCATTGTATATCGTATATGATTTGGTAATTTTATAATCCTGTTATGAGCTGATGATGCCCTTTTAACCAAAAACCATACATATATAAAAAATTACATTCAGACCAGGCAAATGCATGACCAGAACACCTCACAACAAACCCATTGTTTACTACAAATAAGACTCCTCTAATTTGATTACTGGCAATGATACAACAGAAAACTCAAAATTCAACAAATGAATATGGTGTATGAATTCACTTGTTCACTTAGAGAATGTTTAATAATAATTAAAAGACAAATTGGTTACACATTCTCTATATTATCAGGCAAAATAATGTTATATTTATCCAATAATAGGTCTGTTAAATTACAAACCAACAGAACAACAAAACAGAGGTAATCCAACAAATACTTAACAATAATAATGAAATGCTGTATAAAATAAACTATGAAAAATGACTACAAATATTAGAGGCCTTAATCGTAAAATACAAACAATATCAATAGAATTTATTTCAGTCTCAAAGCAAAGATACTGAGTATTTTTCAACAAAAAAATAAAGCATAACACAACACTACAAACTTATATGTTAAGACATGATACTTAAGAAACCTGAGTGACTCCCAACACAAGACTTGAAAACTACCAAAGAAACAAAATGCATACCTGTAGACACACCTTCATCCATCCACCCAAAAGTCTTTAATCATAGTTTATGAAGCTAATAAGGCTCTAAAAATATAGTTAACAACTTATGTTCAAATTTTCCAGAAAAATGATCCAATCTGAAGAAAAATTTTAAAAATCTTCTAAAAGTCTTCAATCAAAACAAACAATATATATATATGTGTGTGTGTGTGTGTGTGTGTATGTATGTATGTATGCATATTTTAAATGAAAATAGTTTTATCTCTGGTGTTAGGGAATAATTTGTTGAGTAGACCAGGCTTATAAAAGATTAAAAAAGAATTAGTTGTAACTGATTATATTAATTTATACATTGTTACCTTTTGTATGTAAGCTTTGTAGTGCTTAGAGTTTTTTGGGGGGGGTTTTCTCTGTGCTGTTGTCATGTTTAATATTCATCAAAAAACAGATGTATGTTTTTATTTAGGAAAATGTAAATGCCAACAAAATAAAAAAAACAATAACCTGCTATAGAAGATTGTGTATCATTACATACATCCTTTTGGTCATTATTTGTTAGTTTTTCTTTTAAGAAGAATCAGATTCTTAGATAGTTTTTACTCTTTGCAGCTTGAGATGCAGGCACGTATGAACATCATTACTCCTTTACCCAGCATGCACTGTTGCTTTCCATCCTGTGATTGTTGTTTACAGAGGCAAAAGAGCAGTCAATGAATATGCAGCAGGTAACACTATTTTCTTTTCTCCTATGAATATAATCTTTATTCAGCTTATTTCTATCAAACCCCTGATTCATCATTTAACTTGGAAAGAAATTATCAACTAAAAACAAATAAAGAAAAAAATAGTTAAAGGATTACAAGTTTACTGAAAAAAATATTTCAGAAATTCAAATACAGTGGCATTAAAATTAATTATTTAAATATTTCTGTCCCTTCATATAATTTGTTTAGTAAATTTTTATCACAAAATTATTGCTTAAATAATTTCTAAAGCAGAATCAGACTTAAAAAACTATTTCCTCTGCATTTCACATTTTGGAAGTATTTGAAATTGATGCAAAATAATTCAAACAAAAAGTCAATATATGTAAAAGAAGCTTTAAGGTATTTATCTTAAGAACAGAACTAAAAGCTGTATCTTTAAATTTATTTATCTGATAAAACATTTTTTTTATTGATGTAATTTTATTGGAAAAAGAAATAATAAACAGCAAACATGTGCCACAGTTTAAAATTAGAAATTTCTTAACAAAGATTACTGAAATTTGAATTTCAAAAACCAAGAAATTCTTTTCGTTAAAAGTAAGAAAACATTGTCGGAATAATTTTTTTTTAAATGGATAAATTGGCTCTGTTTTTGAAACATATTATAAATTATCCATAGCTTCTAAATGTCTATCAGTTTCAAATGCATTAGTTCTCTCTAGTTTTGACATGTATAATATGTTGTCACAAGCTCTCAAACATCACTCATCACAAATAATATATATATATATATATATATATATATATATATATATATATATATATATATATATATATCAGATCATTGCAAAAGTTTGTGAAGTTTTCTTTGTTAATATAAAAGGACCACTACATGACATTAGTGTTTGTTTTCAGGTCAGTTTCTGGTTTGTTCTAGACTGAAACCTTGCATCATTCAGCTGTGAGTCAGACTAAATTTAAAGAAAAAGTAGATATCAGTAGATATTGGTATGGTTTGTAAATTTTATGATTAATTATATCAAGTTGATATCAAAGTCAAAAATCCTTTCAGAATTGGAAATAAGCAAATCTATTGCAAATTCACAATTCTGCAATCCCCTTACCATAGATCTCTATTATATTCTTTCATGAACTTCCTGCAAGAGTTTATGCCTTCCTTAAGATAGTTTATCCTAAAGATTTCATTCCTGGTTCTGAATATTTCAGCTTGATTAGCAAAACCCATCAATACTTTATGATGCTAAGACTCTATTGTGATCCAAGAAAAGAAAGAGTTTACAAACCATGAAGATGCTTTTATAGAAAAAGAAGGTAATATACTGGCAAGTGAATAGTTGTAAAGTATCAACTTTAGCAGTTATGCAGCAGTAAGTCAGTCTTGTGTGTCTAACTTCAACTTGTTCATTGTATTCTGTGGACAAAAGAAAATAAAAGTGAAGAGTTGAGAGGAAATAAAGCAAAACGTTTTCTCTTTATTAAACCAATCAGATTTGCATAACATGTGGAGGTAAAGATCAAGAAAAAGGTTTGAGCCATAAGAAAAGCCATTGTTTGCTGTTTATGAAACAGTGACAAGATCATTATTTGTGCTAAGAGATCAACAGTATTTTCATAAGAATGACATAAGTAAAAGAAGCAAGAAATATACTTTGAAACTTATAGAAATAAGTAATAAATATAAATTTCTTTCTTTCTTTGCTGCTGGGTTGGATAAGTCAGAATATAATTGATGGACTCTGTTTCAATAGTGTCGATCAAGTAAGTTGAGTTTTAGACTAAAATAAAGGATCACTACTTAAATAGACTGGTTCACTCATTAAAACTTCAGAAAAAACTTTTGGGAAATAATATTTGTACACTGGCATTCATAAGGTTGTGGCAATTGTCAGAATAAAAAAAATACTGATTTCTTTTTTTATTGAGAAGCACATCAATGTTTATAATTTTGGTTCAGTGTTAAATCCATACCTGACTTTTTCAGAGTTATTGGAGATAGCTGTTTTGAATATAAAAACTGACATTTTTTAGTGAAATTACAAAAGGATTAAAAAAAAACAGATATATACATTCTTGTGTAAAGAACAAAAATTTATATAAATTAATAAAAGTAAGTTTCCCTTTATTCTTCATTTAAAATAAATAATTATTAATTTTAAATGTCAGTGTTTGCACTTCAAAAAAATCCCATACAGGGAAAAGGATTTTTTAAAAAAAATTAAATTTAAAAAAAAATTTAAATTTTAAAAAATTTTAAAATGGCTAAAAATTAAAAATACATGAAAGTATTTATAATTCCACACTTTCTAACATGACATTTGCAAATAATAGTATAATAACTGTAAATGTCAGGATTCGATTTTACACTATAATGATATTATTAACAAGACTCTACTTGCATTTACTCCAAAATGTTTCCCAATTTTTAATGAGTGGATTGGTCTGTTTAACTAGTGCTAATAAAATGAAAGAAAACCCAATAAGAATCATGTTATTCAAGGAATTATTTTGACAAATATCCTCACCAGTTTATAACCCGTGAGTTTCACAGCCTTCCTCAAGTATATATCACAACATTCTTATCCTTATTTGTAAAAATATTGCTTGTTACAAAATTGTGGTTGAAAATAAAAATGAAATATACTGCCCAACACTGAGATGGTATTTATCAATCCAACCACGGGGATTGAATGTGGCACAAGGCCTTTTTAATGTTGGTATCTCTGAGCCCGTAGGCTCAGCCAAAAATAAATAACCATCCAAACCTGCCGAGGTGGGCCAGTTCCATCAACCTCCCCCAACAAAACCCTACCCTTCGTCCGGGTTCCTCTCTGCAAGCAGAGAGTTCGACAGACACCCGACCCGGCAACTCACAAAGCGCAGATACTACACTTTGATCCTAGCCACCGGGCTGAGCGGGTATTCTTTTTATAGATACAGTGATTTTCTAAGCATAGCTTAGATGTGGCACAAGGCCGAATTAAGGGGGCGCCCAGTGAGAATCGAACTCACTACTCAACCGTAATAGTTCTAGCGAGACAAGCTTGCTAACCATTACACCACCTCGAGGTGCCCAAAAGCATTCCCACACCGGGAATCGAACCCGGGACGCCTGGGTGAAAGCCAGGAATCCTAACCACTAGACCATGTGGGAAACACTGGGATTGTGCACTCTGCCTTTAGTCAACCAGCTAGAGATGCTAGCTTTTAATGGAACATTGTCTGAAATAAGATCACAAAGAATTATATCTCTAGTCAGTTTTTTATCTGTTGCATAGGAACCTTTGTCACTCAGTTTTACCTCCACTCAGGATATTTGCCTGTTGGTCAACTGTAGAGAATAGGAAAAAAGGAAAAAGAAGACTAGGAGGAAGTAAAAAAAAAACTAACAGCTATTAGTATAAAACTCTTAATTAAACTAAAAAAAATTACTAATATCCCTTGCCATAGTGTAATGATTAGCAAACACATCTAACAGACAGTTGCTGTTTTGTTTTGAGTAAAAATCCTCACACTCATGGCCTTGTGGCAAACTAAGCTATATATCTATATATCTATATATAAAGTTGTAGTCTCTGTTTGTCTGTTTGTTATCAAATTCCTAGGGTTTTGGAGATAGACCTTTATAACCACATACATTCTGAAACTATATTACTTAGGGTACTTGGACAAGTGTATTTCATTTTGATCAAAGGGGGCCCCAGTTGAGCACAAACACCCAACTGATTTTTTTTCCCTTTGAGTGAAATTAAAATTCAGTTTGAACAAGGGAATGACTCTTATCCAAAATATAGAAGGAGAAATTTAGAAGATGGAGGTCACATTGGCAAGATCATTGAGTAGTATTGAAGTGCATCATTTTTCTTCACAAATTATAACAATGTTTTAAAATCAATCATCAATTTCTTACAAAAAAAAAAATGTGTGACACACAGCAAGGCACGTGTAATTCGGCTCGTAAATACTTATAAGAGTACTGCTAGCAATGGTGTTCATTTTTTATGTTTGCAATTGATATTTACAAAAATCCATGAATGTTGTGTGCAGAGAAATGTAATAACAATGGTAAATCTCAAAATAGCAGAGTTAAGCATTACTTTCTGAATGAAGAAACAAAAAAGGATAAAACTTTCCTTCAGAATTTCAGCTAACACTTGTAAATCTACTTATTTTGCTACGCCTTATTGCTAAGCTTTAAATCCTCTTTGCAAACTGCACCTAATATTAGATTATATATCCTAAAAGACTTCTCAGCAGCACTAAACTCACATTGATAGTGTGCAACAGGGAAATTTAGTTTCATGTCATGTACTTAAGATCAATACAGAACAGTTGAACAACTAACATCTAATTGATTTTGTTTGACCTGCTTAGTATTTTGATAGATTGTTTTAAAAAGTGATAAAATATTAAAATAGGATTTCAATTTGGTAATCACACTAAAAAATACTAAATGCAGCTGGTAACAAGAGAATTCAGTTTTCATTAGAAGTCATTTAAAAAACATTGTGAGAGCTCCATGAAATTAATCATAAAACAGATTATATGATCAAGTAATAAAATTAGTCTTAAAATAGATTGTCTTTAAAAGTTATAAAATTAGTCATAAAACAGTGTGTGATAAAGTCTTAAAATAGGGTATGTGATTAAGTCATAAAATTAACCATAAAATAGGATGTATGATAAATTCATAAAATATGTTGTGTTACAAAGTCATAAAACGGGTCACATGTTAAATGCATAAAATTAGTAATAAAATAGGTTCCATAATAAAATTGTGTATTCATATAAATTGCTGCATATTTCCTACCTTTACAGAAGATTCCAAGATTGTTCTTAATACTTCAAGAAGAAAATGGAATTATGGCCTTATATTTCATCAAGTAAATCTTATGTTAGTTCCAGTTTCATGGAATGGACTGCTAAAAACATACCTTGACAAATCATACAGATGCATGCCAGGATTTCTTCCTAAACAATAAAATGAACAATTTTTCAGTCTTATTCAGTATATTTTTGTTCTTTCTTGTCTTGAAGTCAGAATGCCCCAAGCACTTGACTGTATCCCTTTTGTGTGTTAACATCATTATTACTTTGTGCACTTTTTGTCTTATTACTGTTGCTTTGCCTAGTTTTGTCTTGCATACATATTCTTTGATTAATATAATTTCAACCTGTTCTTTTTCTCTTTTGGAATTGTTTATCAGAAACTTTGTCAATTCCGTTTGTTGAGCAATTTTAACAATGACACCACGGCTTGTATTCTAGTTTCATTGAAATATGCAAATGAGGAAAGAATTTTTAAAATAGAAAACTCAGTATTGGAAAAGGATTAAACAATATATATTAATAAACCTGTAGGTATACAGAAGGTAATTATCTCCTTTTGGTGGAGATAAGTCACGTGGATCATGTGACGGCTACTTAATGACATCACTCCATACAGAGATGAAAGTAGCAGCCAAGTTCAGTTTGTTTACAGCAGCCAAGCCAAAAGATTGCTTTCTATAGGCTGGCTCCCCATGGTCCTGGCAGAGGTTAAATCTGTTTCCCAGCAGTTTACATGCCCATGGTGCTGTTTCCCTTTGGGAATATATCTTTCCCCGATATAGAAAGAAACTCCAGTTCACAGTCCTCAATTTGGGAAATCCCAAGACTCACTGTTTCCTGTTTATGGAATATATCCTCACCTGAGACATAGATGAATCTGGAGTTCTAAACATGGCTTATCCAGACACAGGAGTATCTCTAAATTAATGAACCATTTTTCTCTAATTTGAGATGAGATTTCTAAAGAAATTCTGTAGAGAATTGGATTAAAAATCTCAGAATTTCAGGAAGAAATTATTTCTAGAATAATAATTTAATCACACTACCAAATCCATATATAGTTTGTCATGCCATGACAAATATAGCCTAGTTTTTATTAATAATATCCATGATTATTTTGTACTTAGTAATCTTTGTATATAACAACATTTCAAAAAATATGTCTCTTTTAACTGGCTACTAAAAGATGTAGATGGTTAGTCATTTGTTTATATTTTTAGAAGTGGGTCAGGCCGAGAACTTTCCAGCACACTTGCATATTTCTTAAATTATCAAATGACAGTATTTTCTTTGTTCGAATAAAATCTTTACAGTCTCCAGACACTTTGATCACAACAGTCATCAATAAAAGTTTCAAAATGAAAATATAATCACTGTCATTAACAATTAGTCATACAATTATTTTATCTTAAAATGATGCTCATAACATAAAAAAGCAGAGAAATGGATTACCAAAGAGAACTAATTACTCCTGTCAGATCAGCTCAAAGAAATAATTGATAATTTGCTCATAATATAAGACCTGCTAAAAAAAGTCTTGAAAGACTCATGAATTTTTAAAGTTGAGTTTCAGTTAAATGTCATCCGAAATGAGGAATATTTGAAATTGCCAGATTTAAAATGTACTTGCATTGTATTCAACAGAATTGATTGACAGATTAATTTTCTGTGGCTTATAAACCATTTGCACTTTATTTGAAACAAGAAAATACATTCAAGACTGTAATAATTTTGTTTTCTTTTTAGATAATAATGGTTTACTGATACATGTCTTATTAATTAACCTATAGCTGGGGATTCATTCTTGAGGAAATTTGTGCTTGAGTGAATATAATGAAGTCAGTGAGAATTGAAACTCAGCTAATTTCTAATTCTGAGCCATAATACATTACACCATTTGCACATCCAAGCTTACAGCATCAGGTATTCCAAATGGTCACCCATCTAGGTACTGATCAGGTTCAATATTGCTTAACATTAGTGATCAAACAGGAACTAGTGTTAAAACACGTTATCGTTGTAAGCCAACAAAACTGAGATAGGTTTCATCTCATGAAAAAGAAGTGGAAATAAATACATGTTTCATAGTAAAAATAATAACCAAAAGTCATAAAAGAAGTAAAAAACATATTTTCAAATCATAATGCTGATATAAATTAGGCTTGTGCATGTGTATGTATGCATATATGAAATATAGTTTTTAAAGTATTCTATACTTACTGGAGATAAATGCTCAATATCAGCATATGGGCATATGTAAATGCTATCATCAGGCCTGAGAACTGGGTTTAAGGATGAAGTAGATTGTTGCCACTCAATGTTGATATTATGTCCACACGGCTTATGTATGTATATATATATATATATATATATATATAAATAAATAAATATAAAAGTGATCATAGAAGTCAACACTTAGAGGCGACAGTCTGTTTCATGCTATATGCAATCATCAGGCCACGTGTGCTGCTTTTTTCTCGGCTATTTATACATATACGGGTCAGTGGTGCATTGTGGGTAGTCTATTATGGTGGTTATTTTACCGGAAGTCGTTTGTTTATTTATTTGGGTTAAATTATTTTGCTTGTCTTTATTTAATTTTATTTTTTCTTTCTTATTTTATTTATTTATTTACTTATTTTTTAATCAGTGTTTTTTAAACGTAGTAAAAATTTGTTCATATCACTTATTTAATAGTTTTGTTTTGGTTTGAGAATTTAATTAAAGCTATTTGTTCGATTTTGGGGTTGGTTGTTGTAGTTTATTCTAACTATTATTTTGGCAGGAACAGTTTTTAATTTGTGTTTATTTGGGTTGATTATATTTATTTGTTTTTTCAAACGGTAACTTTATCGGGATTGGCTTGTTTATTTATTTACTTGGATGAATTTAGGTCAATTTATTTTACTTGTATATTTTCTCTTTTCGGTTTTCGATTTTTAAGTAACGTAGTATTTATTTATTTATTTTTTATTTTATTTTTTATTTTATTTTATTTTTTAGTGATTTGAGAAAAATTATATGGGCAATAAACAACTAAAGTCGACTGACTAGAAAAATGTATTGGAATTTGAGAATAAAGATGCCAAAAATTAAGTATAGTAAATAAACATCCTGAAGTTAACATCACAAAGTGAAACATTTAAGATGGCCAAAAAGTACATTAAACCAGATGAACTTGATTATAATGAAAACTTTTATATATATATATATATATATATATATATATATATATATAATGCGTGTGCATGTGCTTATTTAATATATACTGAAGAAGCTACTGTTGGTGATGTAAACTGGATAAATCAGGCTCTAAGAATCTCATGAAAAGTAATTTGAGAAAAATTATAAGTTGGCCAAAAAAGTACATTAAACCAGATTAACCTGATTAAAATGAAAACTATAAAGATAAAATGATGGATCTGTTGTGTAGAGATTGGGGCTTTCATAGACATTTTCAACTAACAAAACTTAAAAAAATGGTAAAATGGAGTATGGTTTTGGACTAGTATTGTAGCGAGTAATATTTTAGATTTCTTCAAGATCGATATCTGTCTCAATTTCCAAATCCAAATTCAGGGCCTTCTCACTTAATTTGGATGAACCCCTCCTTTATTGATCATGTCTTCAGCGGTGTAGCTGTACTCACCATGCTTTACTAATTGCAGGTTGGTGAAGCTATTTAAATTTGAAGGAGTTGGAATTTTGAATTTAGAGTTGGCCTTCTCCTAGCTTGGTTGCCACTAAAGGCTATTGGAACCAGTCTGTCCGGCTATTTATCCATAGCTGGGTCTCCCAAGATAAATTCAAATATTTATAGTAGATTCTTGGGCAAGAAAAATTTTTTGGTGATACAGGTCACAATCAAAAATCTTTAAACTAATAAGTATATTAACAACTAAATCAAAATTAACAGAATAGCCCTCCAATCTGTTATTAATCCCAAAGAAAAAACATTTGCAGTACATCATTAAAAGTTATTCATTTTAGAAAGAAAAAAAATATTCAAACACGGAAAATCACTAGGAAGCAATAAAAATAACAGCTTGTAATGTCAAAACAGTAGAAAACTTAACAAGAATCAATGATTGAAAGAATGATGAAAGTTATAAAATGTCAAGGATTATATTCTAAGAAGTAAAATATAGATGAAATAACAATTTTATATTTGTTTCCATGGCTAATATCTTTACAATTTTTTATGAATAAAAGACATTTTTGTCTTACTTAATACCTATAAAACAACTTATTTTGAATCTTGATTGATACTATGAGATGAAATGCATGTGATATACTCCTTATTTAAATATAAGTATATACTAAAAACTTAAAACTGGTTGGTTATTAACAATTTCATTGTGAAGCTAGTAACTTATATTAAATTCTAAAAGAGTATATATATAATAAATCAAGAAGAAAACCTTAAAGGACCATTTCAGCTATAATTTATTTCATAAATATTTTCATATATTCATCTCTTCAGACTAAAAGTTCTTAATAATGAGTATTAAGAATTTTTGGTATTAATAGATGAATATATAGAAATATTCACAAAATAAATTATAACTGAAATGGATCTTTAAGATTCTTGATTTATTATTATTATTATCACACACAGATATATATATATATATGTGTATATATATATATATATACTTCCTAACTTATCTCATTTTCCAAGTACATAATCTAATCACTTCAGGCACATTATCTTTATTCATACCCAACAGTACCCAACTGTGGTTTATACTGCAAATATACCAATTGGATCTTAGTTACATTTTCTTGGAGAGAGCATATAATCTGGACATGAACAATCATGATAACTTGGGACTTGGCATGATGCCTGATGGCTTTTTGAACAATTCTGCCTATGTGATTTCACTCACAAGGCTTGGGGGTGTTGTTTTTCAAGTACTTTCTAAGTGTGCTGTATGCTGGGACCACTTCCCCAGACTGATAATTTCAAGTAGTAATCTTCCTGAAAAATTGACACTGGTGAGATTCGAACCTAGGTCTGATGGTTGAAAATCATATGTTCTAACCACTCAGCCATGCATGTGTACACACACACACACATATTTTATATATATATATATATATATATATATATATATATATATATATAAAAGCTAGGATGTCTATTATAGCAAACCTAAAAATATACATATAAAGAAAAAAAAATACCCAAATGAGCATAGCAACCATCATTTACTTGTTGCATTTGTGCAATTGTTGTTGCAAATATTTACAAATAAATACCAAAGTCCGCAACCTTATTCAGGCGCATTGTTCCTGCCATTGATACATTCCATTTCCTTAAGCACTGCTCGATGGGTTTCTCATATCTGAAAGCAGAAGATTTGGATTATTCTTAATTTCTTATTTCTCTTCCCTTTTTTATCTCACTACTTGTTTCAGAGAAACCCGCATTGAATGATAAGTGCCCTTAGCGGCCATTCTTCTTTGGAAGCTGCTACATTGAATAAGCCTTTCGTTGCAGGGTTCTGCCAATGACACATTTCCATTCACACCCCACGAACATGCCATGAATACTGGCAAAGAAACACCAAAATGCACAAAGCCACGTCTGGAAAGACTGAATGGTGATGTATTTGAAATCAACCAATGCACGAGTGCAAAGTTTTCTCACATTTGGGAACACATTTCCTATCAGGAATTCATATAAATAAAAATGAAGAAAAAAATTATCTATTTGTCACTCTCTCTTGACTGTACTGACTCTTAATTCATACATGCATATACATACACACACACACACACACATATATATATATATATATATATATATATATACAGAGAAATATATATGATAAAGATATTTGGCTTTATGGATGAGTATACTGATATAAAATATTCTTCCTAAGTTTTAGAAACTTAAGACATAAAAAAGTAAAAAAAAGCACTGAGAGATAATGTGGTTCTGTTGACATGTTTGTAAGAGATGTGTGAAATAACCCTTAAGATATGGCTAATTTGATAATTTAAAGAAATTATGCAAAACAAAGTACCTTATCTCTTTTGCATATATATATATATATATATATATATATATATATATATATATATATATATTTATTTATTTAACTGCTACTTTATGGAAGAAAAGCTCTTGTTTAGATGTTTCTCTGTGAACACAACCATCTTAATCTCTTCAAGTTGAGGGCTAATTGCTATTTATCCTCCTTATCCTCATAATTCTTATATTGTAACTCCTCTGCTTTATAACACTAACCCTCATGAGTAATTAAAGCTTTAAAATGTTAAAGTAACACACACATTACCTATATATATAACACTGCATTTTGACTCTGTCTCACACTTCACTATGATTTTCAGACCAACTTGTCAAAAATGATAAACACTATGCTGTATATTATTCCTTTATCCACTATCTCACTTTCTCTCTTTGTGTACACACATGCTCATACACACACACACACACACACACACATATATATATATATATATATATATATATATATATATATATATAATCCTTTACAAGCTAAACCATAGGGTTCTGATTCTGAGTTATTGATATTTATCTCCTATGTTGCACTAATGCATTGTCACAGTTCCCAGTGACATCCAGAGAATCTGTGGTGTGAATATACAAAAAGATGTATGTCTTTAGACTTTTCTTTAAAAGTTACTTTCTATGACTATAATTGGTACTGGATAGAAAAAAGTATCATTTTAGAATGGACTCCATGTTAATTGCTAAGAGCTAAGCAGTAGGGAGCCAAAAATAAAAAAAGATAAAAAGGTAACTTTCTGAGAATGATTTCTCTCTGAAGATTATATATTTTGACATCTGATGATAAAGAGTGTAGTTTTACTCAAAATCTCATAGCAGATTCTAATATCTGAACTTTTCAGTTTATTTAATTTTTTTTTATAAACATTGTTTCTATCTGATTAAATGTTTCCTTGCCGGGAATCAGCTAATATTACTATTATCATTACTTCGTCAGAGAAAAAAACTGTTCTTTCTTGCTTTGTTTTTACTAAGATCCCTACAAAATACTAAAGGCATATCAACACAGATAAAGCATCAGAGAAATGTATACAGTGAATAAATTAATGTATAATCATATAGTGAGTAAAAGTCCATCACACAAAGTTATTTTTATTTATCAGTGTAACAAAAGCAATCATACTTGTACAGAAAATATACAACTAAATTTTAATCAAGTTTTATTGAAGATTTTATAAAAGTTACATTTTAGAATTAATTTTTCTAATTGATTAATTTCTTCATATTAGATTTGAAAGAATGAACAAACTTCATCATAGTTCATTTAATATCCGAAGTTACTCAATTGGTTGCAGTTATTCTCAATAATCAGTTTCCTTGATGATTGTTAGCATCCCTGTCATGACTTTGTATCTCAAATTGTATTTATTTCATCTGAGGTATCATCTTTTTGTATATGCCATGTCTCTAAAGAATGTGGATGATCATAGCTCTCCAAAACTTCCTATTCTTTCTAGCTCTTACCAATGCTTGTATATTTCCTATCCTTTTCACTCTCATTTATACAAGCTGATTCAGAACATTACTCACTGTTTCTCTCTACTCTTCTTTACTTCTGTATATCCTGTGAGTGTTACATTTTCCAAGTCTTCTTTTCTTATTATTAGTCAACTGTTTCTTTATGATTCTTAGTATAAGTGACCTTTTTGTTTTCATTTTCCTTAAAACTTCCATATGAAGTACTAGTAATTTTTAATTTGTGAGTGGTTATGACATCATATGAGCATGACAATATTTTTTAATTTTAAATACTTAGGATTTTATGTGAATGTGACATTTTATAGATTCTGAGAATTGAAATATATTTTATAATAGCTGTTCTTTCTAAATTATAAGTGGATTTGTTATTGGTTTGGACTTGGTTGGGACAGCTTCTAAAATAGATTTTGTTTTTTGTTTTTAGTTGATTTTATGAGTATTAATGTGTTATCAACAAGCAGTTGCCTCATTTTGTGCATCTCCATCATGTGCTGCTGTATTGAATTCAGATCTGGATTATGGGAATTTATTATATGGGAAAGATATTATTCAGTGTAGCTGAGTTTGAAACAAATTTACATGGAAGACAAAAGTAATAGGGAAGACATGTTACATCAAGGTTTTTATTGGTTTAAAAACTAGCCTACAAAATCCTGACATTCACCTGGATTTTCCACTGACACTTGTGATCAGTGTCAATGGAAAATCTATGCAAAACATTTTTTATAATCAATTTTGCCCCAATCAAAGCAGTAAAGCCACTGAGACACATAGGTGTGGAAAAGTTAGAAATAAAAACATTGGTAAGGAGCAAGAAAAAAAGAAGAGTAATCAGGAGGACACTAAATAATGATTGACATTGCATTTAAATTTTTGCAGATTAAAGTTGGCTAGAAATCATGGGGCTGGAAGAGAGCTTCACAAGTGAGAAGTGCGAGAAAAGAAATGGTTACTATAGGATTTATGGTTATATCTAGGCAACTCAACTGTAAACTGATGAGACCACATCACCAGTCAAATATTGCACTTAAATCCAAAGAGTCTAGGTACCATAATATAGAACTCATCCAAAACATTACCATGAAAGTATTTTATATATAAAAGGCACAGGGAGTCAAACTTATGGCAGTGGGAAAGAGACTGAAGCTGAGATACCAGAACAGAGCCAGTAATGTTGCTGATTCTTCTTTGGATTTTATCAAGGAACTTTAGATAAATAGCAGGAGCACAAGACCAAACATGGCAGCAATATTCTAAGCAAGGATAAATGGTAGACATAGATATTCAAGATTCATGAAAGATCAAATTTATATATAAATGAGATCAAATTTCAGATAAACACATTAGAGTATGTTTATGGTAATAAAATTAGCACATGCCATCTCCCCTCTCACTTGTAACCATCTACTATAATAAAATAACTAAAGTTGAATTAATGAAGACTTCATAAGTTGTTACTTCTGCTCTACAGCTCCTTCTATAGAAAGTGCTTGGATGAACTACATTCCCTTGTCCTACTGAGGCAAACCTTCATGGCAAAAACATGCCATGTCACTTACATAGTAGCAAACCACTCACATTCTCTCCATATTCCATCAGTGAGAATAAAGTTCCACTTGTGCAGCTTCTTCCTACAAACCACTGCCCTATGGAACCGACTCCCAACAGGATGTTTCTCCAATCACGATAATATTAACCTATTTAAGGGTAGGGTTAACCATTATCTTCCACTTCTATACACATATCTCCAAACATAACACTCTATCTTGAGTGACTCCCAAGCCTTGTAAAAGTGAACCTTGCTGTAAAAAAAAAAAAAAAAATACAATGTTCATGAAGACTTTTAGATTTTGTTTGGTTTTTCAGCTTCATAAATTTAGAGATATTAAGCATTTGCAATATATCTTGTTTTTTTTTTTTGATTTAAAAAATTTCTTCCCTGCAGATTAAATGCAAAACAAAAAATTCCTTACAAATTCATACTAGTCATAAAATTTTCAAATCAGCTCAAAAGTGCAAAGTTCCTGGTCTGCTTGTTTGCCATTGACTCTTTAAATATTTAAAAAATCTAAGATGGAATAAGTCCAGATTTGAAAATGATTGTCTTGAAAATTAGAAGATTTATCATTTATTATGTGGCCATTTTATTTCATGAATGTAAAATGCTCCATGCATTTTCATGCAAAAATCTGTCACATAATGTTCCAAAAATGGTTATTAACTATTTTATATAGAATGTTTTTTTAGAAATTGTAAAATATTTCAGTAAAAATTTTTGAAGTACACAAATTTTAAGTTTTGGAAGCTTTAATCAAAGTATTTATATCTACTAATGGATATGATTTTTAATCAACTTCTCAATACCAAACAAAATGTTTAATTAACTGCTTAACTTGATTTATTTTTCAATGTCAAAAATGATAGGGGTTTGATATTTATTAAAATTTTTATACCTTGTTATGAAGGATATGAATTTTTATACTGACTTTAAAGAAAAATCTAATGAATAAAGGAAGTATGTTCATGTAATGAAAAAGAATGATATAACTACAGAAAAGTCTTTTTTAAAAGTTTTTTCCTATCAGTATATTTGGGAGATAGAAGTTTGGTCTGATTTCCCTGAAATCTATGCCCCAAAATATCTGAACCAATTCATTCTTTTTCTCCATGGATTTTTTTCAAAATGAGATTAGTATCTGTAAAAATATGGCGCTTTTATTAATGTATGAATCAGCAGTTTAGCTTAGGATCAGAGTAGCTGAACACTTTGACATAGAACAAAATGTTGCTCCTTGATACTCTTGGTATCTGTGAACAATCATTCTGTCATGGATTAAAATACTAAACATCAGCTTTTTGCCAGTATGATATCTGTGCTCACTATCTAACTTAGAGCAGCAGAATGGTGGTATAAGGGATATATCACTTGCCTGTTAACCTCCATGTCAGAGGTTCAAATCAGGGTAGGATTCATTTCTTAAATTTCATCTGGGTTTTTTTTTAACATGATTGGAATTACAGGCAGAAAAACAAAACAATATACAGAAAAAAAATCACACTTCATTATTAAATATTATTTGTACTTTTCCAGTTATCATTTTCCAGTAGATAAAAAAATAAATTGTTCCCTTAGTATAATAGATGCTGGCATGAATGTAGAATTAGCAATCCAAGTTCAAATTCCAGGCAAATCTGTAAATGTACTTGGAAAAGGCATGAATCCATCTCTTTTCTGACCAGCTATGGATTAAATAGTAAAGAAGAATAGGCAACCAGACTGAATGAAGGCTCTGAATTTCAAATTGTGAAGAAGGCAACTGGTGACATCTCCAATATCTTCCCAAAGAATGCATGACAATAATAAAGAAAAGGAATATGAGGAGAGTCATGATCATCTATATCCTGAAGGAACATGGCATTTAAAAATAAATAAATCAATGGTATTGTTCACAAAAAAACGAACTGTATGCTTTCTATAAAATGAACATAACAGTGCAGGTGAATTAAAAAAAATGTCTTAATCTAATTAGTTAATGTCTTGATCCAAAAAGTAGTTAATTTTTTTTTTTCTAATTGGATTCTAGGAATCAATGAAATGTTTACCATTCTTTTGTAGTAATTTAAAATTTCATGAGAGAGAAAAAAAATTGAGTCAAGAAGTATGTAGGTCAGAACAAGACCACAACTCCAAGTTCATTAATGATTAAGATTGTCAAAGAAAAGCTCAAGTTTACAAAGCAGAATTCTTCTCAGAGTTTTCTTGATGCAACTCAATGTGCAGGCATTGGATGCTACTTTCACGGTTCCTGACTGATACATCTTGCATCTTACTCATACCCCTGGGGTAGACAAGAAGATCATGTAATCATTGAGAGTTATTAACTGATAGCTACAAAGAAGCCAATATAGGATTGTGGTTACAATAAATTAGAAGAAACAAAAAGTTACATGGTAATTCTAGCATGAGAAAGGTTTCATGATTTTTTTTCCTTTTTCTTTTATTTCAGAAAAACTATTATCTTCATTTTTGCGGTTTCTCTTTTCTCAATGTTTCTATTTGGCTCAAAGCTACATTTTGCTAATATCTTTTTATGCTTGAGTAGCTGAGTTTATCAAGACACACATATATATTTAATGAATGTCTAATATATAATATTATAGCATTATAATGCTGATTTTTTAGTGTGTTATAATGTGGATTTTGAGTGTTAAGTGCCACAGCTGAAACAAATCTTTTAAAGTAGACAGTTGCATCATAATGTTAACATTGATTCTGAGTTAATTGATTGATCAATTTTTTATGCCTTATCAACACTTTGCAGGTATATAAAATAAATAATTTATTCCACCTAATCTTAGAATTCTCAGGGTATCTAAAAAGCATATTCCTCTTTATAATAAAATAAATTTCCCTACAATCGTCAAAAGTTACTATGACTATGACTGCCATCACCAGTTTTTCATATGTAGACAAGTTTAGATTTTTCGTAACTGCTCAAAAATATTTCTACTTCAGAAATGTGCCTTTTACATAAATATTTTCATGATAATTGCTCTAATAAGCTTTCCTCTTTGGTACCTAGATTTTATGAATTTAAGTACAGGACTAGATTGGTGGCAAGGTCTCATCATTTTAAAGTTGAAAAATGGTTAGATGTAATTTTAAGTTTTATTATATCAGTTTCTTCTTTCACAATTTACACTAGTGGAATACTGTTGCAGTTTTTTGCTTTCCAGTCAACTTTGATCTTCAAAAATTTAAACACAATGTCAATTGTCATCTTCTGTTTTCTTAATTCCTGATTTATTAAATTTTTATTCCTCTCCTTAATGTTGTTCTCTTTTTATCATATTCTTTCACACTGGAAAACTCTTTGCATCTTAGTGGGTTTATTACCTTGCTTAGGATGAAATTATAAAAAAATCAAACTCAGTGTCAATTTAGAATGCTTTCTGATAAAGCTAGAGACTATTATTTCATGGTGTGTGGTAACAGAGCCGGTGCATACTATCCTTGAAACCCCTGACTAGGAGAAGCCTGATTGGGAGCCCTGGGAAGTGCTTTGTGACCCTTGCTATCTTATCAACATTTGCTTTTTTTTTTACTACCTACATTTATATACATTACAAATTAAAGTAAGTACGACTATTAAAGATTGAAAAATTTTCATAGATTTTGACATTATCTTGAGGTCTTTATTTTTTGTTCACATCTGTGAGTGTCTCAAAATAAGGTTTATAAAATTCATTACTGTTTATCCACAATGTCGAATGCATTATTCAGCTTTTTAACAAGAGAAATCTCAAGGTGACATTAAAAATCACAGCAAAACATTGTTGATTTATTTAACATGGAATTATGTATTATAATGATGTGTCTTTAATTTGTATATTGCATCTATTTTCAATTTTTCAAGCTGAATTGTTCACCTATATTGCATATGATCCATTATTGTACATCGTTAGGTTAAAATAAAATTTGTATTTCATATGAATGCTACCATATGAAAATTGAGATGTAGTAGAGTAGTAGCCCCATATCATAGATTAAGGATGTCATAGATTTTGAGGGGCATGGCTCTGTGTGGTACAACAGCATCTTGACACAGATTATAATTAGTACTAACAAATGGCAGATAAAGGAAAGATAGAGAAAGCCTTGAAGAATGTTTGAAATCCTACAAGTAATATCTGTCGTAATCAGCCAAACTTGTGAAAAGACTAATAAATCTTTCTCTCGATAATTTTCATGTCTTTCCACAAATACATGCACAAATAGTGAAATATAGATCTCCCCTGCTGATAGAGAGGATAATTAAGTTCTGGTATATTTCTATATTGGTGTGTTTGCATTTTCACTATGGTAGAAATAAAGGGGAGACACACTGGAATAATGGATAGCGGCTCAAATTGAAGAATCGAAGAACCGAGTTCGAATTCCAGTCAAAACCATTATATTCACTTATGTGTTAATACCCTTGGGAAAGGTATGAATCCTCTTCCTCTCCCCAACCTATGAGTAAATAGCAGGACAGATCGGGTTCTCTAGACATGAATGGCAACTGGTCTATCGCAGAAAAAAAATGGCAACCTACTACAGGAAAAAAATCTGCCTCATCAGTCATGTATTGAAAGAGACATGATCACCTAAGCATGTATCATGCATGGCAGATAACTGACTGAGAAATAAAGAAAAGTTACAAGACAGTGCAATATTTTTCATCTGTAGTTCGTGTTTTGGGGGTGGGAGATGTATCTGAATCCATACAAGTTCTTCCTCTTTTTTTTTTCAACAAATATGATGCACTTCTCACAGATTATAACTTCTGATGAATTCCCAACCAGAAAATCAAATGTTCCTCAATACTTCTAATGCAACAACTCAACTGTACAACACCAGAGAATGTTATGGTGACCGATTTAGTGATGTTTATGGCATGACAAATGTATAAATCATTTCTTTGATTTTACATATCAAAGCTGACTTGTGATGAAGCAAAAAGAATTCTGAAATTTGTCTGTATGCCATAATCCTTTGTAAATATTAAAAAAAAAGTTCTAAATTATATCAAAAACAGATTTTTAATATCTGACTTTTTTTACATTTAACCTATCAAAAAATGTAAAATATCAGTCACTGCCGACCCCTTTTTAAAAATCTGTTCATGTTGTTTTATATTTATCCAGTTTATATATTTATATATATATCTTTCCTATTTATTTTATGTTTTGCATATTGGCTTTATTTTTATATTTAAAAAAATTTGTAAGAAACCAAAATAAGTGTACTGAATTGTTATGTAATATCAGTCACTCGAAATAGCAATGAATGCAAGACAATCTCCTCACAGATCAAGAAGAGACTTGAAGCAACACAAATATCATTGTACAGAAGGATGCTGAGAATACCACGGCACAAACATGCGAGCAATGATGAAGTTTTACAGAAAATGAAATGAAAAGGACACTTATACTTAACATTAAAAAGGTAGTTTAAACCTTTAGGACATATAATGAGGAAAAAAGATTGAAAAATTTGATAATCATAGAACACACTTAAAACAAAAGGAAGAGAGGAAAACAACACCTAACATACTTATTGAGCTCATAGATGAGATAATAAAAAGACAAGAATTATTAAAAGCTATAAGTAGGAAAATTTTAGAGAGCCATGCTCACCAAAGTACTGAAGGAACATGGTTCATAGAAGAAGAAAGAAGTCCAGAAAATCTGAATAAAAATTAGTAACCTTAGGTCTTCAGTAACCTTTATAAAATCTCTAATATATATATATATATATATATATATATATATGTAAGCAAATGTAAATGGATATAAATCCGACAGAATGAAGAAAAACTTTGGAAAAAACAAACAAAAATCCTTAAATGCAATTATGTTGTTTAAAATGAATGAAATGTCGACGTCTGACGTTTCGGTTTAATAAACCTTTTTCAAGACAATATTCATTACAATTCAGTTCAATTTAACAAAGACGATGGACATGAAAACAACA
Organism: Acanthosepion pharaonis; assembly: GCA_903632075.3. Lineage (NCBI taxonomy): Eukaryota > Metazoa > Mollusca > Cephalopoda > Sepiida > Sepiidae > Acanthosepion > Acanthosepion pharaonis. The sequence goes on from CAHIKZ030001890.1 coordinate 2,069,374, forward strand.
TAATTGCATTTAAGGATTTTTGTTTGTTTTTTCCAAAGTTTTTCTTCATATATATATATATATATATATAAAATATAATATAATGATACCAAATCTACTACTCAGAGTTTCATGCAATACCAATCATCAGGCAGAACTATATATATGATTATTATATATTATATTTAGGCTCTGTTGACTTTGGTATTGTGCCATCAGTGTATTTTATATTTTAAACTTTAGTTTTTATTCTTATTATTTGTGAATATATCTATCAAGAGAAATTAGACAAAGTGGAAAACTTTTATACTGACAGTATCAATTAAGAATTCTGATCTGAAAAAAGCCTATCTAATAAAGTAGTAATGTGTTGTCAATAAAAAAGCTTTTCCATTACATATATTAGGGGCTAGTTGAAAAGTTTTCAGCCTGGCACACATCCACAAAATCTAACCAAATGACCACCAAATATCAGATATTTTGTGTGCAAGGATTGTTGGTGTTAAGCTGAAACTTTATATATATCGTAAATGTAGCATACTTTAAACTATACTATTATCATATATATGTATGAATGTAAACAGCTTAGATCAGTGTTGATATTCCATATTATTAATAAGAGTTGTTCGATGATTTATTAAAATGAACAATACCGGCTGTCAATGTGTTAATTTTGGTGTGAACCAAGATATTTTCATATAAATATAAGTATTACTTAGAATAAAGATAATTTTTCTTTTCTTGGGTGCTTTTTTTGATATCAACAAATTTTCAAGCTTGATTTCATTCATTTTGAATCATATTTATTGTAAAAGACCCTTAATTTTTGCTCTTGTAACCTTTTTTCATATATTTCTCAATATACCAAAATTGACAAGTGAAACCCTGGCCTGCCCTGTCAGGGTCAGGTGTGTTTAGTCAAGAGAGAAATTTATGATAAGACAAAGAATTATAAAAAAAATCAATCATTTTATACAGAATAGTGTTAAACCAATTCATCATATTTAAAGTCAGTGAGTTGGCATTTTGCAAATGACTCAAGAAAATGGTCAGCTTAATAGTGCTACAGATATTCTGTTTGTGGGCAACCATGGCCCTGCACAACTTCCTATAATTGTGCCATCACTTTACATAAGCTTATATTTTAATGGGTGTTTTCCTTTGTTCCTATTGCTTTCAATACTTGTGAGTATAAAATTTGCCAAGGTTTCTTTCCTCATTATGTTTTCTGAAAATTTCAACTGTCACTTTCTGATCTTAAGCAAAAATATCCTTTTCCTTCTCATTTTCCTTAAATTTCATCGTTGCTCTCATATTCCATCCATGTTATTCTTAGCATCCTTCTGTAGAACCACATTTCTGTTGCCTCATGTCTCCTATTCATATGTAAGGAAATTATCCAGCATTCCTTTCCATACAGGAGGATTGATATTACATAGCACTTATCTTTTTTTCCAAGGAAATTTTTCAGTATCTTGATATTTTGCTTTGTTTCTGCAGGACATTCGTTGCTATAAATCTTTGGGAACCATGTTTATCTGCAAGTCCTTTGGTTAATGATATTCTCTGATAAGGACATTTTAACAAGAGATTTTTTCCTCCTTTTTACTTACAGCAACAGAAATACTTAAATGCCACTGCCAGAGAATATCCACTTTTTGTTTTTTTATTTTTCAAGAAAACTTCAAATTCCAAAGTAATCTTCACAAAGAATTTAATTTAATAAAGGAACAAACCTTACAATTTAACCTGCACTGAATTCAGAAGATAAAAGTTACTGTATGGTACCATAGGCATTTATGAAATTATACTCATATCATTATATAAAGCTATTACTACTTCAGTGATACCTAGAAAATATACCATCAGTAATCTAGAAAGGTATCATAATATCATGGGTCCTTTTAGAGTCATTTGAACATGACATATGCTGCAGGTATAGCAGCTGTAGTGTGTCTAGGGCAAGATAATCTGATGGAGCCCATCCGTCTTGAGGCTGGTTTTAATTCAGAATTTTCTTTCTTCTACACTAGTTGATATCTCAAAACAAGAGTGTCCAGTCATCCCTACTATTTAACCCATAGCTGAGGGGAGGAAAGATGGATGCATACCTTTTCTGCATGATTTTGTGTGAAAGTGAACATCATGAACTCAGATAGAATTTGAACTCGGTTTGCTATTTTTTCTTTTCAAGTTACAGTCAATTATGCTACTTGTTTGTCCAGAGGGAAGTGTAGGGTACAGAAAATTGATTGTAAAATGAAATGTTAAGTAAAAATTTAAGTTGATTGATCAACTTAATCATTAATTTTCTAGGGTTTATCAACACATTGCAGGGTATTTAAATCCAGAAAATATTTTTACATTTTAAGTATTTGTGGATTTAGTGATACAAATCTTTCTAATTAACCCATAGCTGGATGAGAAGAGGTGGATTACTAATGCCAAAAAATTCTCAGCAGCTATGTAATAATACACTTACTTCTTGTCTTGACAGACAAAAGGGGAGAAATATTGATCTGATAATTTTGACTGACCATAGTTACCAACACTAAGTCTATAGTGGCTAATATCAACAATTACATTGTTGTAGAAAACCTACAGACAATAATGGGTATGTCCTCATTCACATAAATACAGCAGTAAATACTGTATGTTGGTCTGCAGATGGAGATTCATCTACAGCCATGTTGATCAAATTCTCTGCCTCTGGGCAGAGAGAATTCCCAGATGAGTCTATGTTGAAGGGTAGAGTCTTGTCTCAGGAAACAGCTACCCGACCCTGTTTTAAATGGGGTCTATGGGAAATTTTTGGCTGAGCCTATGGGCTCGGATACCCCACATTAAATTTGGCCTTGTACCACATCTGTCAACGTGGGGTGGTTGGAAGATGTCCTGCAGTTGGAGATACATCTCCATCTGTGATGATCAAACTCTCTGCTTTAAGACAGAGTGGATCCCCAGATAAGGCTATGTTGAAGGGCAAATTCTCATCTCAGGAAACAGCTACCTGACCCATCTTATACAGGGTCTACAGGGAACTTTTGGCCGAGGCTGCAGGCTCGGATACCCCACATTAAATTTGGCCTTGTGCCATATCTGACCACGTGGAGTGGTTGGTAGAGATCTTGTAGTTGGAGGTTCAATATGGAAATCACTTGACTCACTTGTAGAAGTTGACTACTGCTTCTAGGCGTCACTGGCAAATCTTATATGTATTGTTCTTGTCCTAAGTATTATTGTTCATTACAAACCTTCATTTGATTATTCTATTCAGTAACCTTCTCTAGGTTACAACATACATTATGAAAGAAAGAGGAATAATATAGTACTGTACAGTTAATCAAGTACACGATTCAATCTGACACTGTAAAATATCTATACATTGCAAATATACACTCTTTTACACTATTGTTAAATTCATCCTTTTCCATTTGCCACTCTTCTTCCAGATGACATCGTTATAGAAAATGATGAATATAAAACCTCTTAAAAAACTGGCATATAAAAAAGTTGGAAAACCCATGTAGCAATAAGCTACGCATGTGTTACAATAATGTATGTAAACAAAATAATTGCCCACCAACTAGGGGTTAACTTGTGAAACAACAGCTTGTATCCAGTGTTATCACAACTCTGTCCATAGTGCACAAAACTTACAAACTGAACCAACTGCTCCAGATTTTGTCTGTAATACTGAGGTATGGGTGTACTACATATAAAAAATGTATGCATTTTAGAAAAACTGTTTTTGGTTGCCATCCTTTGCATTTATATTCTGATATATGACTTTAAATTTTTTCGTTTTTTTTCATATTTAACTTTAAAAACAGTTATTTTGTTCCTGCAATATAAATTATACATTTCAGTTGACAATTAAGTAGGCTAAGGCATAAGTAAAACAATTAACGTTTTCCTAGTTTTTTTGGATTTTTACCAAGTTTAATTTTTACACTTTCCAGAATTTACTGACTCACTGTGTCTAAATTGACCCCTGGAGGCAAGGTAAATGATTTAAGCATCATTTATTCAAATTACTGCCACTTGATAATACTGAAGTAGGGACCAAAGTTGAATCAGTATTTCTCTTCATGCTGTCAGGCAAATAAGACAAAGAAAGTTTCCAAAGTTAGTGAAGAATTCTGAATTTAAAGTGAAATGACAAACTATCAAGAAAGGATTAAAAGTAAGAGTTTTTACTTCCACTCAGTAAAGAATGGTTAAGAAATCTGACATGTGTAGCAAATGATTTAAGAATCAAACATTCCAGGAGGTAGTATTTGAGAACTATTGATGCTGTAAGGGAAATAATATGAAATGAAGAATCTTTCAATGCTTATCTTCTCAATTATGAGCAACTGGCAAGAAATCCAAATAAGACAACTGTAATAACCTGCCTTGCTTAAAATTCATATTTCTTGGCTGAAATAAGCTAAAGGTTTATCTATAGTAAGAATTTTTAAGAGAGAGCTTTATTTCCCTGAGATAAGACATTACTTATGCATAATGTTAATGGTAATATTATCCCTTTCCTTATGAGAAATCACTGACCGAGTAACTAGTCGGTTGAAATTTATAAAATCTTTCTCTAAAAACAATTTTTCAAGAAAATATGAGTGAAGAAAATATCGTATTTGGAATGAGGGCTTGAATATTCAGCCCAGTTTTATATCAGATACTGGGGATCTTTTCCATTTAATTCTGCAAAGTGCTACTTAATTCGGTATTTTGTTCTTCCCAGGTGCTACCTACCTTGTAAATGAAACCAATGGAGTTAGATAAAATACTCAACTTTAATACCAAAGATAGAATATGTTGTTCAATCCTATTGTTTTCTCTCAAAATATCTGCATCCTGTCTGGAGATATTAAGCAAGTGAATAATTCAAATTTGGTTTGGGATAAAATTGTCAAATTTTAAACTATGCATTTAGATGTCAAAAGCCTGAGTTAAAATCTTAGATACTATCAGTATGTTTTAATGAAGTTATTTGATGTATTCTACAAAACTGCCATCTGAAGTTATTAGGCAAAACCAAATAATTATACTTACTTCAATAAAAAGGTAATAAAATCATTGAAAATTGATCAACACCTATAATAGAACAAATAATAAATACACATGTCATTGAACCCTTTACATTTTAATACAGTGACCCTTCTCAATAACAGCCAGTAATCTATTATCCATTGATTTTGTTATTTTTTTTTACTTCAGCAGGTTAAATTTCCAACAGAGTAGTTTTAATTGCTCCCCATAGATCTGCTTGATTGTTATATTGTTTGCCATCTTCATATAATTTCATCTTCACAAATGACCATAGATTTTTGATTGGATTCAGATCAGGACTTGATGGTGGCCATTCCATTATATTCTCTTGAAAAGGATTCTTCTAAAAAAAATTCACAGGTAAGCTTAGATACATGAGAATGAGCATTGTCATGCATAAATACACATTTCACTTTGAAATTGAAAAACTGGGACTTGTACTATGGAAAGAAAGTCTTGTTCATAAAATTGCAATACCTAGCACTGTTCTGTTTAACTCCGACTTTGAATGGTTCAATAATGGTTGGGTTGACAATTCCACCTATATCATAACATTACCACCTATTTGTTGCCTTCTTTTAGACACAGACATGTCTGAATTGGATAAAATCCATCCTTTCACCAATCCACCAAGTTCATCAAATGTCATTCAAGATTTATTTAGAAAAGTCAATTTACATGTATTTCTTGGCCTAGTTTTAACACTTTAAAATATTTCATTATTTTCTCTTCAAATTACATGTGATATCCATTTTAGTTGTTGTTGAAAAATCCTCAAGTGATGTAGTTTGTGTTATTTAGTACAATTCTTTCTTTGTAACTCTGTAGTGCCAATCCACAAGGTTCGAAGAGAGATGGTCCTTCTAAAGATTTACAGGTTTCATGTGCTCTAAGCCATTTTTAATGGCTGATGTGGGAAAACATTTGCAGACAGCTAACATTTGAGATATTTCTGAATGAGTTTGGTGCTATACATGATATCTATATGTAAGTTTTGATTTGATAAAAGTCTTGAAGGAATATGGTTTCTGTTATTTGGCAAAGTTCTTTCTTTGTGATTCTGTAGCACCAGTCAACCAGATTTGAAGAAGGATGATTCTCACAAGGTTCATTCACTTGAATCCATTTTAATCACTGATCAGAGAAAATGGTTGTATACAGTTGACATTTTGTATATTTCTGATTGAATTTAACAAAATATATGATATATTTTGTTTTTAATCATATCACTCAAAGCAAGGTGATAATGTCAGCAAGATGCCTGAACTTACTGAGAAAGAAGAATATGAGCAAAACAAAAACATTATTAAGAAGTGAAAATAATAAAAGAACAGAAATTAAGAAGATAGAAGTCATTGGCAGTGAAATTAAATTTTTGAAACTGAATTGAAAGCAAGAAGCAAGAAATGAGTTCAACAAGTGAGATGTGCGAGAGAAAGAACTTTTAGCATAAAACTTATATTACACATTACAAGGCATAACAGCCTGTGCATGACCATCATGCAAGGCACTGTTGAAGGTGGAAGTAGGAGAGGATGCCAATGCAAAAACTGGTTGGATAATATCAAAAAAATGGACAGGTATGACTGTACCAGAACTGCTGATGGCTTCCGTTAATAGACCATTGTGGAAAACAGTTAGTGCAGCTTCTGCATTTGGATTTGCCCTAGATTACAAAGGTCAAGAGGATGATGATGATTATGGTTAAATGTAATAATTTTGGCTCCCACTCTAGTATTGCAGTTAAATTCATGTGATAAAAGTACCAATCACTCATTAGAATAATTGCTATGAAAATATTTATAGAAAAGAGATAGGTAAGCTATGTTACAGTCATGGGAAAGTGACTGAAGCCAAGATGCCAGCTTAGGAGCTATAACATTACAGACATTTCTTTGGTATTTGTCAAGATTTTCAAAATATATATCAAGAGAATTAGACCAGTTATGGTAGATATGTTGATATGAAAGTCTTTATCTGATAAGGCTACTTAAGAACATGACTTGAGCTTTTAGGGTAATGTTTTGGTTTTGTAAAACAGTGGAGAGTAATGGTAAATTATAAAAAAATTAATTAGAACAAAATAAAAACAGGAAATTGTAATGAGCCATAATTACCTATGTTCTGGAAGGACTCTGAATACATCTTTAATTTCTTTTGTTTATCTTGAAAATTTATGTGTGTCAGAATGAGTATATAAACAAACTATTTTCAGTGTTTATGTTTAGAGATGAAAATTTGTTTAAAGAATTAGTGCATAAGAATGTATGTATGTGTCTATGTTAGTGTGAATATGTTTGAATTGGTTTGTTTGTCAGGTGGAAATGTATGGGCAAAGGTATGTATATATATATATATATATATATATATATATATTTACCTACTTTTAGCCATTCTATCTCTCCACCAAAGCCTGCCAAAGTTAATAAAAAACAAAATCAATATCTTCTGATACATTCAATCCAGTCTCATGCTGAATTTCATGAACCAGAATTAAAAAACAAGACATATGTTGGTTTTCAACAGCCTGCAGTCTTCTTCATTATACAGATTGCATAAGTAAAAATAATGTACTAAAAATCCAGCAAATATATATATATATATATATATATATATATAGTGAGAGAGAGATAGATAGATAGATAGAGTTAGTTTAAAATATTTAATCAAATCATAAAATAGCTACATTTATCTAAAATCTACAACCCATCAGTTCTCTTATCATGTCTTAAGGAGATAGCTCTGTGGCATGCCTCTTGACTTGCAGGCATAAACTTTAAGGTCTTTCTACAAACCTTTCCCCTTATAAGATAAAAATATTTATGGTAAGTTATTAATAAAAGACTGAAAGATATTTACTTCCAAAGTTTCTGAATGGAGATTTTTTTTCATCTTTCCTAACCATACCAGCAACTGAATAATTAGCCTCTACTGTTAAATGTTTGGGTAAAATAAACCCTAAAAAGAAGCCTAATAAGTCCAACTGCATGAATGCAAATACTACCAAGAATATGTTTTTATGAGAAAAAAAATCATGTTTAGAATTATATAAAATCTGTACCCAACAAAGTATGAATGCTCAGAATAAATGCAAAATAAGATGTTTGGACATCTCCTGTGCTGTGTCCCTTCAGAATGTGTGCGATAATGGCTCTCCACAATTTCATATTTTTTGTAGCTCTAAATAAAGCCTGTCTTTTTGCTATCTCTCTTAACTCCCAGTTCTGCCAACCATTTACACAAGCTCGTTATATAAATTATTTCCTGTCTTTCTTGCCTCCATTATGTCCCTTGCATGGGGTGAACTCAATTGAAAAAAATAAAAGAAAAAAAATACTGCATGCTTATATTCTCTTACAACTACAATGGGAACAAGTCCAATAACTGTTATGTCTCTTGCCAGCATTGGTGTGGACTTCATTCTTAACCTTTTGCTTAAAGTAGCGTGAAATGTCACTATCTTGATTATATAATTATTTTCTCTTCAAATTATATATGATAGCCATTTTAATTGATGCTGCATTTGAGAGTCCTGAAGTCAAGTGGTTTCTGCTATAAGGTACTGTTATGATGTTGATTTGGGGTTAGTAGAGACAAACGCCAAATAACATGTAACAAATAAAAGGGTTTTAATAGGTTGGGAAATAGGTACAGAAATCGCCTGAGTAGTCAATAACTAGCTCAGCTAAGAACTTCTGTCTCTGTCTGTCTTTTGACATGCCACTATTTAACGTCTTTGCTTGCAGACAAGTTCATCTTCAAGAGGGGTGATAGGTTTCCGACACAACAGGTACAATTCTTTGTGATTCTGTAGCCCTGTCCATGAGGTTCAAAGAAGGACGGTTCTTTTTAAGACGTACCGGCTTCATTCACCCAAAACCATTTTTAACCATTGGTCTGAGAAAGCAGCTGTATATAACTGCACAAAATCTACCAATAGGTGTTATAGAAATGATGCAATAATAACTAATGCAAAATGTCCTTACTATTTACATTTAGCTGAAATTTCAGAATTTAAATCTGGGCAAAGACAACCATCTTTTCACAGAGACTTCTACGTGAAAGTATAAATTAATGCTATATTAACTGTTAGTGTCAAGTAGTATTAGGAACATACAAAAGATGTTGCAAAGTTTTCTCAAGAAGTAACTTTGTCAATTTCTATGCCACATCTTATCTTCGAAGAAGTGTTTTCAAATGCTTAAAGGACAGACGATCTCATTTGATGGAAAACTGTTGAAGGAGAAAAAGCTGAGTGAAAAAGATGGCTGCTGCTGTTACTGCTGCTGATATAAATGTCAGACCATATTCTTCACAGTGATTCAATAATCAATTTTCAATCAATAATTTGATAATAGATGATTTTATATTTAACATTCTATTCAGATGTCAGAAGTAGATGTTGCAGACTTATTTTACTTCAACCAGTGGCTAAAAAATAATTCACAAAAAATGGGAACTAATATACAAGCAAAGAAAGTTTTTTCAAGATTGGAATTCAAATGTAAAGAATTAGGTAGTCTTCAAATTCCATTTTTTTTCTTTCTAGATTATCTAAATAGCATTATGAACTTTTACAAGTTTTGTGATTTGTAAGGTCATCTCACAGATTAAGAAGTGAGTTGAAGTAAAGGAAATGTAGTGCAAAAGAAAGATGCTGGGAATACCATGGATTGACTATGTGAGTAATATGGAAGTTTCAAGGAAAATGGAAACAAAATGCACACTTGTATAAAGAAAGAGATAAGCAAAATTTCTAGGATACATAATGAGGAAAGAGCACTTGGAGAATTTGATACAGGACTAAAGGAACAGAAGAAATAGCAAGTAACCTATGTAATGATCTTCTATAAATGGATGGAAAAACAGAGACTGAGAAGGATGGTAAAAAAAAAATAAGACTTAGCATGAGTTATAGACACTAGGAAGTTGTGGAGTGCCATATACTCCCATGTCCTGAAGGGGCACGATATAAGAAGAATGCAACTGGTTGCCACTATTGAAGAAGTGATATACTTTGGGGATTCATCCTCCCTTTCCTACTTAGTGCAATAAGAAATATCTGTGGAGCATACAGCCACAGCCTCACTACATTAAGTGTTGCTGTTGTGATTCCTGTAGTATGATTTTATATGGTCATGTTGCCAAACCCATGGCAAAATGTTTTTGGATATAAAATTGTTCTTCTCCTAGAGTGATAACCAACCAAGACTAGAAAGACCAGTAAAATCTCCATGCCTGAATGATTTTGGATACAGAATTGTTGTTCTCTTCTCCTACTGTGATCCTGACTAAAGCTAGAGAGAGAAGCATGTCCTGCTATTTCACCCATAGCTGCAGAGAGAAGAGATGGGTTCATATCTTTTCTAGGTTAACTGTATGAAAATTAATGTAATGAACTCTGTCAGAATTTGAATTTGGCATGCTGATTACACTTTCCCTGCTGATAACCATTACACTACTGGGACATCATTATGATTCATAGTCATATTCAATTAGGAATTTGCATTGTGGATTTCAAACTTTTTATAAAATCTGAAGAAAAAATAATACAAAATGAATTTTGATAAAATCCTCACAAAATATATTCAATACTTAAAGATGAAGAAATGTAATTCTTTTTTTAAAATTTTCTTGACATAGATATCTATTCCCACTTGAAATGAAATTAAAAACATTTTTTCTTTTTCATTACTGGCACTTGACAGCTTCAGTCATAAACTTGAAAGACAATCTTTATTCTTTCTTTTGCACAATCAAAAAGGTACTGCCTTGGGAATGGATCCCAAGTAACAAGGTGAAACACTTTCTGACTCCCATTGAGAGAAGCTGTCTCTAAGAAATCATGAAAAGCAAAATGAAATAAATATAAATAAAATAGTAATGAATGAGTGAATTTTAGACAAACTTAAATAGAAATTTATTCAATAAAATATAAAAGAATTGGTAATTTCTTCTTTTTTTTTCAGGTGACTTAACATTGGAATTAAGTAGGGTGTATTTTGAAAACTAAATTTTGATGGCTTCTCTAATGAAACAGTTTCTAGACTTGTTTTGGTGAAATCTATTTTATCTTTCTCTTGCTTTAGCCTAAATTGATTCTCCATTTTTAGCTTTGAGGCAAATTTAATCCAGCTGCTAACTACTTATCAATTTCCTTTCACATTTTTTTTTTTTATCATTTTGAATTTTAATAATAACAAAAAAAGCACAACAAAATCCAACTCCAGGAACCATTACTACAACAACAATAATAATAATCTATATTACATTTTCAAAGCAGCTGCTTTTGCATTTCATTTTTATTTTCGTCTTGGCTGAATAAACAACAATTGAGACAGTTTTTCATTTTCTTTCCAAAACTGGCCCATGTAAAATAAATTGAAATTTTTAAAGAATTCAGCATATTTCAGCTGCCATTAAAACGTGACCATGTGACTTGTGTGTCACAAAAAAGCACAAGAAAATTAGCAGCTGTTTCTTTATATATGTTTTTGAAAACAGCCAATCCTTATATATGTTTCTGAAAACAACCAATCATCAGGCAAGTTTTATTTTTGCCACCTAACAATAATTGATAAAAGGGAAAGTAAAAAAAAAAACTACATTATTTTCTGAAAGATTTGACAGCACATTAGATGAAAAATTTTAGGATTAATAATTTCTCTGAAATATATTAATTTAGAGAATCTGAATAAAAATAATGAGATATTGTGTAGGTGTGAAGAGAAAAAAAAATTGTTTATTTAAGGTTTATTATATTTATCTTCAAAAGTAGACTGATGTAATGAGTAGTGGCTCAAACATCAGAGAGCCAAGTTCAAATCCCAATTAAGTTTGTTACATTAAGTTACATGCAAATACACTACTCCCTCCCAGTTATGGATAAATAACAGGACAGACCAGTTGGCAACCAGTCTAGAAGAAGAAAAACTTTGAATTAAATCCATATGTTGTGGCTGATATGTTATGAGACTTGTGATCATGATTATTTTTATGCTTCAAGCTTCAAATTTTGGGGGACAATTGATTTAATTACATAAAAACAAGAATTACCTGTAATTTTTTAATCAATTTTTTTTTTATCAGGCCTTATCTTTAATTACTATAAATATGATTTTTAATAAATACACATATTTGAGTTGCTATCTTTGTTTTCACTTTATTTTCTTAAACAGTAAAATTGATAACAGCCAGCCTTGATTGAACAGTCCTACTAAAGAAAGACTGTGTCTCTGACAAGAATCTAAAAGTGTATCCCATATTTTTATCATCACGGAAACTACTATTGTTGAAACATGCCACTACCAGTATGGCAAGAGAGGCCAGATCTATATATATATATATATATATATATATATATATATAGCAAGATTCTTTGTTAAGACAAATCAAGTTCTCTGGTTACTGGTTTATTTTTCTAAAAAAATAAATACATCTAAATTCACCTCCATCCCTGCCATGTGCCAATGGCTTAGGTGTAAAATCTCTGACTGATACCAAATCAGACAGGTTTCAATCCTGGCTTGAATATCTAGTCACACTGATGACCTGGGAAACAGCTAAACAGTCTGTCTGTGGATAACAATATATATACATGCTTCTGAAAGATTTGTTTTGGTTCAGCTCTTCGGTGAGTAAACAATGGCTATTACTGCTGGTGATGCAAAACTCTTCATTAAAATGAATTGAGTTCTCCAGTCACTGGTGTGTTTGTCTAAAAAAATAAATACTTCTGATGAGCTGTGAAACAGTGAAAAAGTACGTCTGTGGATGACTATATATATATATATATATATAGATAGATAGTTAGATAGATAGTTAGATAGATAGATAGATAGATAGACAGACATGTTTCATGAATCATTTAGACAAGTTTTGTTTTCTTATTTGCAATTGGATTCGTTCTTATTCATTTTTTTAAAGCTTTCTTTTTAAGCATTTCCCCACAAAGAAGGTGGGAGTTCCACTAGTACACAAGGGGTTACAGAAAGTGAAAGTAAGAGAAGAGAGGAGTGTTTGAGGAAAGGATTAAAAGAAGGACAAGGACAATCTTTTTGGTGTCATTATTGATGGAAGAGAGAAAATTGCTGTGTTGATACATATTATTTTATTCTGAATACTTTCAGCATAGCACCATGTCATCATCAGGGTGTTGTTTATTCAAGAAAAATATTTTAGTGGTGTGTTCATCTGAAAGTTAAATTTTTATTGTAAAGTGAAGAATTATTTTTTTGTATCTACTTAGGCTCAATCCCTGATATTGGGTATTTTACCACATAAATATAGAATACCTTAAAACTATATTTTTATCATATCTATATATATATATATGTGTGTGTGTGTGTGTGAGAAAGGAGATTTCGAAAATAAATTGTAGCAAATCACCAGTTTGTATAATTTAACCTTTTGTTTCATCAGATTAACTTGTTGTTTTAAATGCTTAGGAAACTTATATTTACATCAGGAAGAAGCAGTTGAAATTTCTGGTGCATGTAATGAGGAAACAGGGTTTGAAAAGTCTGATACTCACAGGACAGATTGAGGGTAAGAGGGACAGAGGAAAGCAGCATCTAACATACTTGATGAGTGTAAGCAAATTGATGGTAGAACAGGGTTTGGGCGAAACAGAAAAAATTCAGAACTTATTAAGAGCTACAAGAAACAGGAGAAAGTGGAGGGCCATGATTGCCTATGTACTGAAAGGATACAGCACATAAAATATTTACCTTATTTTCATGATTTTACATGGTTTATGATATGTCAACTGCTATATATATATATTTATAGATAGATAGATAGATAGATAGATAGATAGATAGATAGATAGATAGATAGATAGATAGATAGATGTTTGTGTGTGTGTGCATGCATGCATGCATTAAGTGTGAAGCATCCCTACAAAACAGTGAGCCATATTCTCACCATGCCAGGTGTTGCTGTTGTTGCTTCTCTAGCAAGTAAGTTTTTATAGGGTGGCAATTTTTTCCTTACAATTTTAAGATGAAGTTTGTGTGTGAATCTGTTTTTTATAACATTATTAATAAAATTAATCAGAAGAATATTTTTCATCTTTGTAATCTTCTGCATATTCTTGTATGATTTCAGTATATTGCTTCTAAATAAATGGTAATATGAATTCTTTTCAAATAATAAAAAATTAAATATTGCATTATTAATTAATACATTTTAAATCTAAGTTTATATTAAACTTACACTTAAAACAATAGAAGATATTTAAAGTACACAATGATACCAGCTTCAAATTTTTATAATTTTCTAATCAAAAGGCATTTGTAATAAATATTCTTATTCCTATTTTCTCTGAGACAAATGAATGAAAAAGAACAACTCAGAATGTGATCTAATCTTAATGGACAGTCAGTGGAATACAGATATCATTTAGGAAAAGGCTAGTTTAAACCAAAAGTGACAGCGAGTTTTCAAAAGAGAAAACCAAGTTTAACTTAGATGTTCTACTAACAGGAAATAAAAAAAATATTTCAGATATGTATTTTTTCAAATGTACCTAATTGTTTGTAATGCATTAAAAACACATTAACAGAAAAATAATTAATAAATAGATAACAGACAGTTTTCATTTATTTTTTAGAAACAGTTTAAGAAAGAGAGTGGTAAGAGATTTTAATTTCAAAATTTTATCTGATTTCAATATGTTTGTCTTGTCTGGTTTTCCACATGTCCGTACACTGAGAGCCATATTTCTGACTGAGAAAAACTGGGATTATATAGCTCTCCTAGTCCCCAGACCCACACTGATTATTGGCTAATATCTGTCCAGTATCATTCATATGCAAATTGTCAATGCCACCTACTGTAAGTAGAATGTCCTCTCTCAACAGCCAATTGTGGCTTACTGCAACACATGCAACCAACTCTTTTACTTTATGGGTTATTCAAAGCAGATATATATTTTGGATTATAAGAACAATTATTTTTTGTGAGTAAATTTTGCATTAACGGATTTTTGGAGAGAATGCTTTTTTTTTCCGATACAAGTCCTACTATTTAACTCTGGTGGGAGAAGAAATAGAATCATACCTTGCTGAAGTGAGTGAAAAAACTTTGACTGGAGGATTGCAGAGGAAGAAAAAGATATTAGAAAAAAAATATTGACAAAAAAATAATAATCTAATCTTTTCTTAGACAGCTCTTCCTAAATGTAAAAGCAAATCCTTTGCAAAATATCTCATTTAAATTCTTATATATGGATGGGTGATGCCAATGAATTGTTCGCACTTATCAGCCAGAAGCCATATGTCATCATGGGACTCCTAGAAAAACTGTTGATGGACAGGCAGTGACATTAGTGGCAGGTGGCTTCACCTAGTGGACAGCTTGTTTAACAGAGAGCGAAGAATAGAAATGTCCTTGAATAAAAATTATACAGAAAAAATGACAAATGGAAAGTTCCTAAGGTGTTAATGTCATTATAACTTTCCTGGCTTCACTGAAATCACACAAGAATGTCTTTAACACTACTTGCCATAGTGATAGAAAATAATTTAGTCTCACTTGACTATTTGTTAATGAATTCAATGCTCAAAGGGTGCCTCAACAATTATGCACTCATGATTCAGCTGAGTAAATATGTCTATATAGAAAGAGAACTTTTTAAATTCAGAGAGCAGTTAAAGAAATAATTCTTCTCATATACATAGAAAGCATTTCTCTCACAAAACAAACAATATCAACTCAGAAATTAGTGACACCAACACATACAGACCAATTTCCACAGACATAAGTGTTCTTAAAACAAGATGGTGTAAAATATTTAGATGTAAAAATTCAAGATGTAGAATTAGCAAATACTAAATCTTCAAATACATTGATTTAGTGGTTAATTATAACAACTGTAGTACAGGAGATAAGGAAATTGAACACAGAATAGGATATGATAGGGAAAGTTTGACTCAACACTTCAAGCTGGGACAAAACAAAATCATTAACGTCAACTTTGGGTCATGTTTTTAAATAGCCTCATTGGATTGAGATTTTGGATGTCATGCATGGTGCCAAACCACCTTCTTTGAAGATACTATTCTTCAGCAAGCTACCCTCCGTTCAATAGGTGAGAACAATGAGACATAGGGATTCCCTAAAAAGGACCGCCATTTCTTGCATTATCTATCATTATCAAACACCAAAGATAGTTAACACATGTTGCTCAGAAGCCTTTCTTTACACCACATTTTTCCCAAGGATATTTTCATGCAAGTTAATATAATGAAGACAACTGGAATTGGAACTCAGCAATCTGAATAAAAATTCTGAGCCATCATCCATTACACCATCCACAAATTCAGAACCTGGTACTCCGAAGTGGTCACCCATCTAAGTACTGACCAGGCTTGACACTGTTTAAATTCAGTGATCATAAAAGAACTGGTATTTTAAGGTGATGTAGCCATAAATCTTTTTCAGTATATGCTTGATACCTCAAAATTCCTAATTATTATGGGTTTTAAGATTTTGAGCTGGTGTAAATGTAATCATTTTGAAAGCTAAGTTTTCAAGTTAGAGAGGCCCTCCCCCAATTAAAAGGTTGGCACAACACAATCTTCCTAAATTTCAATTCTGAGTCTAAGCTTGGTACAAGTCTAAGTCAAACTTTATAAATATTTATTCATAACATTCAGATGCATGCATACATACTCATTTGCTTCCTAAGAAATAAAAGTGATTAGTTTTTATCATCTGAGAGATTGCTGTGTAAGATTTGCCTATAACCAAGCAAAGTACAATTGAAATTATATTAAATACAGCAAAAAAAGTGAAAATAAATTTGGCCAAACAGAAATTACATTGTGGATCAGGTCATCAGATTGTAAAACACTTGTTTGCAGTAACAGAAATTCAATTTTGAGCAAAGCATTCAAATTTCTAAAATTGTAATCTAAACGAGCACTGTGAGGCAAAACCAGATTCTCTGTTAAACATGATTTCCAATTAACATGACAAGTGCATAGATTTTAAATTATCTTAAAGTAACTGAACAAATAAATAAAAATTTAATGAAATTAGTTCCAAATTTATTATCATTTAAACAGAGGTCAACCATGTCACTTGTGAACATAGCAAGAAAGAAAAAAAAATTCAAATCACTGCAAATGTGACTAAGTAGTAGAACAGAGGCCTAAAATACAAAAATTTAAATTTTTTATTTGACACATAAACATATACAAACATCAGTGAAATGAAGTCTTAGTTAAACAAGAGTTTTAAACAAAATTTAAACTGTTCATCCTCATCCAAAATTTTTAGACTTTTAATCATCTTTAACTCAATAACTCTCTAGGGAGTGTAGTAACAGAGAATGGAATACATGATGAAATTCAAAGGCACATATGAATAACAAAAGATGCCTTCCAGAATCTAAACAATGAATACAGGAATAAGAAAATATTGTTAGAAACAAAAAAAAACAGAAAAGACTGCTGGACTCATATGTAATGTATAATATATGTTATTGCAGTGAATGCTTGACAATGTATTTACAGATGAAGAAAAAGAGATATGATTCTAGTAATGAATACTAAGAAGGCCATGGACTGATCATGTCAACCATGTGGAAATAAGAATGACAAGGGAAACTTATAGTTACAGTCAGAAAGAAAAATTTGAAATTTTTAGGACATATGAGGAAAGTTGGCCGAGAGAGTATAGCACTGAGAAGACATACAAGAAAAAGGATGGTAAAGGATTAAAAGACATTAACTGCAACAAAGGACAAGCTGTGGAGACCTATCATTGCCAGGAAGGGATATATTACATAACAGAACAAGTACAAACTACTGGATAAAATATAGAATAGTTAGTAAATGTCTATAATTACTTTCATTTTCTTTACTGATTTATTTTTGCAAGATTAATTGAAATTCTGCACTATTAGATTTATATATGCAATTCTTACTTAATTCTTGACTTGAAAGCTTTCTCTTTTGGCATATGAACTTTGAGAAAGGAGATTTGATCATCATTCAAGTGGTAACGGCAGGAGAAGTTTTAAATATCTGGGTTGAAATCAAATTTGTTAATTTTTTATGGTAAGTTCACACTATTAATCCAAGATCTACTTAGCATTTGAGGTAGAACATCAAAGACCTTTTCTGTAATCAGCCCTTAGTTCTACAGCTTGAGCCAAATCTACCAGTGACAGAACCATTAAAAGTAGTTATCTTTCTTTAGTTAAGAAACAAGCAGATTTTTCAAAAAATTCTAAAATGAACATATATATATATATATATATATTTTATTTCCATTAAATGTAAAGTAACCGGTATACAAAAAGCTGGAAGGACGTTAAGTGCTAAATGAAAGTAAACAGAATTTTTTGGTTCTTATCTGTTTAAATGAGTTTGCTCTTTCCCTTCTTTGCTTAAGAGAGTCTCCTCAGGGTATGGCATGTTTTAGAATAGAGAATATGTGTGCGCGTATAACTCTGAAGAGTGCTTTGAAAAGCCATGATACACTTGTAAGATAAATGAAACTGAACTTGAATAGTTCATTTTTTTTCTTTCTTTTCTTTTATATGGAGGTTGATTGAAAAGTTCACAGTCTAACTAAGGTGAATTTGACCCCGAGAGGTGGAGATTAAAATGTATTTTTCAATTGTACTCCCTTTGGATCCATATTTTTCTTTCCTGCATCCACATGAATAAAATGATTTTCTTCTCAATTGTAAGGAAGTCAAAAAAAAATCTTTAAAATAAATAACATGCCCTCTCTTACACTCTCAACAAATATACTTCTTTCTAATGGGCAAAACAGAAAACCAGCAGATGCTTTGGAAATGTTTTGATGTTTTCAATGTTACACTTCCTGTTTCAGGGTTTTACCAAAGCTGTTGTCTTCTTTATGGATAAAACTATTTTTTACAAAGACAGAGCAACTAGTTGATGGGGAAAGGTCACTGTCCTTCATGGATAATTCTATTTATCTTTTTCTTCTTTGTATTGGCAATCATGGCTCTCCACAATTTCTTGTCCTTTGCAGCTCTTAAGAAATTTTGTCTTTTTGTTATCTCTTGTTCTATCATCCATTTGCTCAAGCATGCTTGGTAGGTGATGTATGGTTTTCCTCTATCTCGCCTGTCTTCTTTATGTCCTGTAAGTATCAAATTTTCCAAGCCGCCTTTTCTCATTATGTGCCGTATAAATTCAGCTCTCTCTTTCTGATAATTATAAATGTCCTTTTTGCTTCCATTTTCTCTAAAATTTTGTCATTGCTCACATGTTCAGTTCATGATATTCTCAAAAACCTTCTTTAGAACTTCATTTCTGTTGCTTTGGAAATTTTGAACCACTTTCCCTTGCAAATGGCCTCCAAATCACTGATATATATTTACAATATGACAAACAACGTCAAATTGCAAATAAAATAAATATATTGATCAAATATAACCTAGCTATTTGAGATAAAAAGGATTTTGGTGTCAAACAAACTACTTATAAGATTTTCTCCCAAATCATCAAGTATGTTATGCATGGCTCTCTTCTTCACGTGTGAGGAGATTGATCAGCATCAACTGCTATATATGAGGATTGATATTACTTAAGTTCACTACTCTTTTTTTTGTTTCTTACAAAATTTTCTTGTTTCTTAATACTTTTCCTATCTTTTGGAAGGCATCTTTCACTATCCAAATGCACCTTCAAATTTCAGTGTCAAACTTTCTATCTTCTGTTAAAACATTTCCCAGATATTTAAATTGTTATAATTGTTTGATTCTGGTATTTCCAATTTGTAATTTGCATGTTGGGCTGTTCTTTTTTGCTAACAACAATGTAAATATATTAGAACTAGCAGCATGGCCCGGCATTGCCCGTGCTTGATTAAAAAATGATACGACTCATACAGCAATCGCTATCACTTGACTTAAAATATTTTTGCCCTTCCTTGTCTTTAAAGGAGTGCCCTTTGCCATGCTGATGTTGCTACATGCCTTACTTCTTGCCTATCTCACACTGCAAATTTTTTCTAAGCTCTATACTAAACATTAAATCTGTTATGAAAAAAGAACGAAACAAAATGAACACAAAATGATCAACTTTAAAAAAGGACTCGTAACTGGAAAAACCGAATGAAAAAAGAATTTTAACACCAAATACTTTTTCCCACCCAACCCGGTTCTGTGGAATCAGAACCAACGTTGAGTTTAAGCAAGCGAATGAGCCAATTGGAGTAAAGTGCCATGCAGATTTAAATTTTTCCAACTTGTGACGAATGCAGCTATCGATTTTTTTGGCATGTGAGCATGCTAATTAACATTCATGTTAGTCAGCTGTTGGCTCTCATGCTGACCAATAGAATCTTCCTGCCTATTCGTGGCAGCCAGCTATAGGCTCTCACTCTGGCCTGTAGAAAATGGCCGCAAACTACATGAAAACTGCTGTAGAAGCATGAAAAAATCGATTATTTCTACTATCGATGGGAGTTGGAAAATGCAAGGTCAGTCTTGGCCTTCCCACTAACTTGGAGCATGTGCATTTAAATTTTGGTACAAATCCATTGAAAATTGTCGCTGTGCATTCGTTACACACACACACACACACACATCCTTCCCACAGTAGGTTGCCATTTCTTTTTGCAGTAGACCAGTTGCCATCCAAGGCTATAGAACCTGGCCTGTCCTGTTATTTACTAAAAGCTGGGGGGAAAAGAAGAGGATTCATACTTTTTCCAAGTATATTAGCACAGAAGTGAATGTAATGGATTTAACTGGAATTCAAACTTGGCTCTCCAATTCCTCAGTCCAAGCCACTATCCATTACTCCACCGTATTTCCTGTTATGGATTATGGATGGATTAACACAGGTGAAAGATATTATCTCCTTTCCTGCTTGGTTAAAAATCTTCAGTTTTAACTCAGACTGATGAGGGTTTTAATCATTAAATTATATTTACATTTGATAAGCAGTAACAAACAATAGAATATAGGGTATCCCTGAAATATTGAAATATATCTAAGGAAACATACTTGAGGTAATTCTGTAAAAAATAAAAAGAACAATGGAATACCATTTTTTTAATTAATGCAGACATAAAAATTTGAAGCAAATATAATAATTACTCTAATAAGTCAAGTTTGAGTTCTTTGGAAAAAGGGTGAAATTAATAAACAGGGTAGTCTTAATAAGCTGGGTTGGGTAGGGTTGAAAAATCTTCTTTTTTTTTTAATCATTTCACTTGAAGCAAGGTGATAAAGCCACTAAGACACAAATTGTTACTGAGTGTGAAAGAGTCTAAGTAAAAAAACATTCTTAAAAAGAGAGGATAGTTAAATAACAGAATTATAGGAAACAGAAGATGAAGATTGACATTACATTTAAATACGAAAGCAAAAAGCCTGAAGAGAGAAGAGCGAGAGAAGAAATTGATAGCATATAAATTATGATTACATATAAAAATTTCAACTGTAAAAAAAGCTCTAGCAGCCAATCTAGCACTGGTTTAAATTTATAAAATCAAGATACCAAAGAGGAAAGCTCATCAGAACAATTAGCATGAAAATAATTATAGAAAACTCACAGGAAAGTTATGGAGATGGGAATGTGACTGGAACTGAGATAACAAGTTATAACTGATAACAGTGTAGATACTTTGGATTTTTTCAAGAATATCTGAATTCACAGAAGATGCACTAAAGCAAATGCAGAAATACAATATTCAATGCCTGGACAAATGATAAACTTAAAATGATTACATAATAGATTCTGGCAAGAAAAATTGCCTAGAACAATGCAGTGAACCCACTTTTTAAGCAGATGACCTAGCAATTGATTCAATTTCATTTCACTACATATCAGTAGAAAATGTTTACCCAAGAAGGCATAATGAATCACTCTCTTAAAGGTTAGTATAAGCTATACTGATGGAAGAAAAGAAGATTCTTTAAGTCAAAAGAGAGCAGTTTTGTTTTACAGGAATTAAACTTAACAAGCTATTTCTTGCCACAATTAACACCAAATTGAATGACATTTTTTTATTAGAAACAAGGATAGGGCTCTGTGAGACATTGAATTAATGTAAAAAGATCTTTAGGAATGACCATTTAAGATAATATTAACTTTTCTTACTCTGTATGTGACTTCATTCATTGTACAAAAAGTTTATCCTGCCAATGAAGATGACTCTGATCTCTGAAAAATAGTGTTTGAATTTCATAGTTGTGTTATCATATCCTTCTATAGCAATAAAAACAGCTTTGAGTGAAATTAACAATAAGGATATTGCAATTGAGAAGCCTTTAAAAAATGCAGTGGAAAGGGAAGTAATATTAATAATGCAG
Organism: Acanthosepion pharaonis; assembly: GCA_903632075.3. Lineage (NCBI taxonomy): Eukaryota > Metazoa > Mollusca > Cephalopoda > Sepiida > Sepiidae > Acanthosepion > Acanthosepion pharaonis. The sequence goes on from CAHIKZ030001890.1 coordinate 2,091,713, forward strand.
AGTGCAAAAGGTTAACATTCCTAAGATCATTTCTTTATTTGAGCATGTCATGAAATGAATTTTTTTTAGGTCTGTATATTTCTTTTGGTTTTAATTTTAAACACACATTTTTTTGTGTTTGTACCTCTTTGTGACCTATAGATTTTTGTACAGATAAGACTTAAAGAAAAGTTTGAAAAGCTAATGTAAACAAGAAAAAATAGACCTAGTTTTCTCATTGATATTGAAAATTAATGGCAGATAAATGAAACAATTACATTTGACATAGACTGAAGCCCAGATGAAGTTAGTCTTCTGTTTAGTTTTCAGTTCTAGTCATATTTGAGTAAGTTGAAGACCCTAGCTTTCCCTATAGTTTCCTAGATGATACATGATTTAATTTTCATGAAACCTATGGGCAGTTACCCATAGTATCCTGAAGGGTTTTAATTTCAGATGTTTTATATAAAAAAGTAGAACATTCATAAAATGAACAGTGCATAAGAAAAATCACATAGAAAAAGGAGTAAACTTTTGAAAATGTAAGTTCTCTTGAGGTCAATGTTCTGTTTATATTATATAAAAAAAGATATAGACTCAAGTTTTGTAAAAGCCTTGAATACAAAAAAATTGATGAAAAGAAAGTATTTCTAAGATGGAGTTGTTTACAAAGATTGTAGTATACAGACACTTATGAACAGTAAGCTAAAAAGATATGAGATAAAATAAAAGAAGCCTTTAATTGACTAATGAAGATGGCAACAGATACCTTTAAAATCAATGGAATCCCAAGGAAAAGCACGTGCTTGGCAAGAAACCATGTTGGCTTAGATGCAGCTGGTTTTTCAGAGAAAGAAAACAGGTCTCTTGATCAATAAACCACTGCTCATATCCAAGAATCAATAATACACTAGCTTTTTTCTTTTTCTTTTAGAGTTTTACTGCTGAAATATGTTAAGCAAGTATCAACAAACTAGGTCGTTTTTTTATGGTAATATTTTTTGCCGGATGTTATGTCATGATGATCAGTTCCATATTTGGCATTAGTTTTCTAATTCAGGAATATGCATGACATTCTCTTTCACCCCTTGCAGAAATGAATACTGCACAAGAAAGAAAAAATAGACAAACTATTTTTAGCTTGAATAATCACCAGTCTTATTAAAAAAAAAACAGTTTTCTGGAAAATAAATGTTATCAAAGAAATTGTATTGCTTATGAGGGAAGAAATTCTTTATATTTTCTTCTGAGTTAACCAATTGCTGGGAAATAACTGTCAACATATAAATAAATCTTTAAGAGGCAATTTGATATTGATCCTTTCTTTGCTATAAAAGCTCACAGAAATATACATTCAGAACTATAATTCTGTCAGATTATTCATTGGAAAAGGGATTTCCACAGAATTCAAGTTACTGCAAAGAAAACAACTCACGTAGGAATCAGATTGGAAAGTAATGGCTTGACACAAACAGAAATTATTCATCAGTGAATTCTTACTTGCTTATAAACATGACTATTTTTAGTTTATTTAACTGTATCAAGTGAAGATAATTTGTGAGATGTTCCCATGTGAGATGCAAGATAAAATGCCCATATGACACATGCAACTTTAATCCTGAAAATATTTATGCTGTACTGAAGATGGTGCAAATTGATTTTGGACCTTTATAATGAACCCAAGAACAACATGGTTTTGACAAAGTGGTATTTATTCCTGCCACTGTTGAATGGGATTAAAATAACTCTTAATAAGCAACTTTCTGGTGGCAGCCATGAAAAAAAAACACTAATGATGTGCTTCTAAGTTCTGACAGAATGATTCAAAACAATTCAGATAGTGATAAATGTATTGAGAGCAGGGTGTGTTCTTGAGCAACTGATGGGATATTTTACTGATATGATATACAAACCAGATTCTTTTTTTTGACAAATTCTTAAATCATACATTTTTTCATAAAAATGTTCTTTTAAACTCTTAAGTTAACCAGTGAGTATGGTAAACAATATTAAAAAGGAAAAACACACATTTTGGTATCATTAAAAATGTATAAGCATATAAATTAGCAATACAACTTGAAACAAAACAACATCAACTTAACGATCATCAAATTTCATTTGAAAGCTCAATGTTAGGACAAATATGCCTTACCTCTGAATTCAGAGTAAATCAAGTGGAATCTATGATTTACCGTTTTATATCCATAAAATAAAACAGATTTTTTCATAAATTTGTGATTTTTTTTTTTAAATAAGAAATATCATTTTTTCATCAAAAATAATTTCTCTTTTTTAGAACTTTGCACCAAAGCTTCTACAATGTTATGAATACTATTGTAATGCATATTTTATCATTATCAATACTATTTAGCTGTACCCTTTGTTTCAAATGTTAAAATGGAGTGAGCTTCTGACAATTTTGCATTGTTTTAAAAACAAAGCTAACTGACGTTGGGATCATAGAGTTATTGTTAATGATTTTTCATTGGCTGCATATTGTATGTGTTTTTCTATGGGTACATATGTTTTTGTTTTAATTCAATATTATGCTTCTTCTATACTTGTTACCATCCAAGGCTGAAGAGCTCAATTTGATCTTCTATTTAACTCATAGCTGGAGACAACCAATTTTGAATTTAGACTTTTCCTTCTAGGCTGAAGAGCCCAGCTTGCCCTGATATTTAGCCCAAAGCTGAGAGGAAAAGACATAGACTCATACATTTCCCAAAGGCATTTGCACATAAATTAATGTAATAAACTTGACAGGAATTCAAGTTCAGCTCTCCGATTTCTCATTGTGCACCACTATCCATTATACTACCCACATATCATTTTAAACTACCCACACATATTTTAAAACTTGGCCTCAGCTAAAGCTGATTCCAGAATTCAAGAAGTGGGGAAAAAATGAAACAGTATTTTAACATACAGCACCAAACTTATTTGAGCATTTTAAGGATAGTCTCTTCAAATAAAGTTGATGGGCAGCTAACTTTCAGCTGTCAAATTTGGTACTTTAAAATGCAACAAAATGGAGAACCTGATCACTAGAGCATGAAATCATTTAGCGCATCAAAACATAATATCTACTTAGAATAACGTAAACTTATAAAAAACATGAGTTTTTGCAAGGTTCTGCATGATTAAAACATGAAAATAGTTTTGATATGCTCCTATTGGGGAGATGCTATTGTTGTTGAAAATGGAACTAGTGAGTAAAGTTCAAATTCTGGTCAAGTCTGTTGGCATTCACTTTAAATAGAAGGTCTTGGAAAAGAAATGAATGACTAATACTCCTAACTTTGGTTGAAATAGTAGAACACACTGGGAGGAAAACCTGTTGCAAAAAAAAACAAAAAACAACTCAAATGTAAAATGAAATAGCCGGAAGAATTATGAGCTGCATCAGGCTATCTTGCTTTAGTCCCAATGAAAATACGATGAGGCGTAACTGAAGTTAAAAAAGGTTTGTAAGAATTCTGAAAGACTTGCAACCCAGAAGAATGCATAGGTTTTTTTATTCTTGGAGATTCAAAGTGAATGCCTTTTTGATTAAGTAGAATTGAAATCATCTTGGAAGGTCAAAAATCACAAATGACTGACACTTCATTTTGACCAATGAAAAATAATATTTGTGTTTATTTCAACAGACTTAATACTATACACAAAAAATCAAATTTGGAATTTTAAGTTTGTAAAGTCTTAAAAATTTGCAATTATTTAAAATATCAAAGAACAAAATGTGAATATTTTTGAGACACAAATATCTAGAGAAAAAGGACAAAAAAGCAATGTTGTAAAATTAAAAACAAGTACATTACCAGGCTGATTTTAACTTGAAACTTACCTGCAAAAGAAGAAAAGGAAAAAAAAATTAGTTTCAAGCCATAACAACAACAATAATATTTTACAAATAAAATAAACTTTTTAAATCAACATCTTGATTATGTTATTATTTGCTCATCTTGTTACATGATTTTAGTTGTTGCTGGTGGTAGAAATCTTCAAGCAGTGTGGTTTCTGTTAATTGGTAAAGTTATTTGTGTATGATTATATAGGGGCAGTCCTCTTCAAATTTCATAGTACTCATTTACTTGAATCCATTTTTTATCACTGTGCTGAGACAGTGGTTTTATATATTTGATTGTTTAGATATTACAGAACAAGTTGGACATCAGGCATAACATTCATATCAGATTCTCTATCTTGAAAGGATATTTAAGAACATGACTCAAGATTTTAGGTTTGGTCTAATTTTGTTGAATTTTGTAGTGATGGATAAAACTACTCCTAGTGTAGCTCATTCTATGTTCAATTACATTATCTTCTCTACTAAAATTGTAATAACTTATCAATACACTTAGGTCATTAAGGTGTCAATCTGAATTTTTATGATGCATTCAGTGTATGTGACATCACTAATATTTTCATTTCAATTCTAGATCACGGTCTCTTTGATTTTGGTGAATCTATAAAATTCCTGAATAAGTACATCAATAAAAAAAATATGGAGTAACATATCTAAGAGAATAGAAAATAATTTTTTTTTTTTTTTTTAGATGGCTAAAAAATATCTCTTGGGGCTTTTATTTAAAATGGTTGCCTAGTGTAAACAGCAAATAGGATGTATACATTTCATCCAATATAATGGTAAAGAAAAAGGACATCCCAATGCTAAAATCTCTTTTGGCTGATTTCATATTTGGTGGATTTTATTGCAAGAATTATTCATTCCAAAACAGATACTGAAATTCTTCATTTCCATGTCAGAAGTTTACAAAATATATATATATATATATATATATATATATATATATATATATATATATATATATATATGAAGAAATATAGTTTTATGATGTGGTGTATTTATGGGATAAAGTGCTCAATATCAGAGATAGAGCATATGTAAATATAAATGCGAACATTGAAGTCAAAACTCAGAGGTGACAGGCTGTTTCACGCTGGACAATTTCTGATGGAATTTCCTCTTTGTCTGAGAAGGATTATTCGTACTTTGGAAAAGATGATCATTAAGTTCAACATATATAATATATATTGATTTATCTTTCTCTCTCTCTCTATATATATATATATATATATATATATATGTATATATATATGATTTCCAAACTGGGATTATAGAGACAGACAACCGATATCATCGTCTGTTGGAATAGGCTATTCCCCATATTAGGTAATTTTTGCACTAATTTGTTGTTTCATGCTAGATACAATCGACAGGTGGCCTGACGATTGCATCTAGCATGCAACAGCCACTAGCACACCAGGGGTATGGAGGAATAAGGAAAAGCATAATTAGTAACGAGGAGAAAGGTAACAGAGCAATCAAGAGGATATTAGATAGCAATTGAGATTGCATTTAAATTTTTCAGATTAAATTTTGTTGAAAAGCATGAATCCAGAAGGGAGTTCCACAATCCAGAAGTGCAGTATAAAAACTGTTAGCATAGAAGTTCTGGCTACATCTATGATGAGATCTTACCACCAGTCTAGTACTGTGATTAAATTTATACTGTTTCGCTACCATAGTGAAGAGTTCATTCAAAAAATAACCATTAAAGTGTTTATAAAAAAGGCACAGAGAGGCAACCTTATGGTGGTGAACAAGTGACTGAAGCCAAGCTGCCAGATGAGTATTGATAATATAACTGATTCTTCTTTGGATTTAATCAAGGAGCTCCAGGCCATATATGGCAGTAATATTCTATGCATGGGCAAATGGTAGACTTATAGATATGCAAGAAATATTCTGGAGAGAAAAATTGTAATGCCTGATACAGTAAACAAACTTTCTTAGCAGCAAGTCTAGTGATAGATTCAATGTAATCTTTCCACATGTCAGTTGAGAACATTAGCCCTAGAAGGTGTAATGTGTCACTTTCTTGGAAGATAGCATCAGCCATGCTGATGGAAGGCAGAGAGTAGTCTCTCAGATGATTAATGGAGATAAGTTTAATTTTGAAATTGTTAAAATTGATATGCCAACTTTTGTCACCAACAGTCTTGAAGCCGTTTTGTACATCAGGTGCCATTTCGACCTCATCTGTTTGATCAGCCTTACTATTGAGGAAGTTGTAAATGGTAGTGTTGTCAGCGTAGATGCCAAGTTGAGAGCTGATGTCATTGGGAAGGTCATTAACAAAGATTAAAAACAAAGTAGAACCAAGAATGGAGCCATGGAGGACATCTGTATAAGCATGAAAGTATGAGTGGCTGTTCAGCACAACTTTCATTACACAATTTGATAGGAATGACAGGATCATCTCAAAAACATGACCAGAGATACCATAGCTTCTCAGCTTGTGGAGAAGACTTGAATGCCAGACCTAGTCAAAGGCTTTCAAAATGTCCAATGCTATAGCCAGAAGTTATATATAAACTTCTTACACAAGGCTTTGTCCTTCACTATGGAAGTGGAGAAGGACAATTGTTTGCCTCTTTTGGAGGTTGTTGTTGAGCGTAGTAGAGGGGGTTTTCTTACAAGTATTTATCGTAAACCTACCTTTACTGGCCTGTATATGAATTGGGTTGCGTTTGCACCTACATCAAGGAAAATTAATCTTATTAAAACCTTGGTGTACAGGACACTCAAAATTTGTTCTCCTACTAGACTGAACTCTGAATTTGAGAATATTAGGGAGATTTTCCTTAGTAATGGCTATCCGGAAGCTCTTATTAATTATATTATTAATAAGAAGACTAGGGAATTTCCATTTTCTAAAGTCTAGGGGCTTTCTAAATGTCTGGTTTATTTGAAGGTTCCTTGGATTGGGGATAAGGGCCAAAGCTTAGTTAAGTAAGTTAACAAGTCGGTTTCTGGTTGATTTCCCTTTGTTGCTCTGCGTTGTATTTTTCGGACTAGGTTTGCGTTTCTGTCGTTTCGCAAGGATGAAGTGCCCTACATCAAATTAAGTAATTTGGTATATGAACTTAATTGCCAGTGTGCTGCTGGTTATGTGGGGCGTACAACCTTGCATTTGGAAACAAGAATTAATCAACATGTACCTTCTAAAATACGATATGGCAAAATAGATAACATGTGTTATATATCTACAAATATGGAATCGGCTATTGCTCAACTCCTAGTAGAGAATATAGCCTGTGCCAAGCCATATATGAAAGAGTGGTTCAAAATTATTCAAATAGCTTGAAGATTTTGGAATCAATCTGTATAGGATTACAGAAACCTTCTCTTTGCCAGCAGAAGGACTTTGTGAAGTCCCTTAATTTGTTGGAGGATATTTCACTAATTATTTACACGTGATTTCCCCTCCCCTCATCATAAGTATATATACTTATATGTTATTGATTTTAGCAAGTTTCCCCATTTTTTTTGCTCTTCATTTTTGTTGTTCTTTTCGTTTAATTTATCAATTCTTCCAACGATTTTCTCCTGATAAGATGTTGGACGAAAGGGCCTAAGGGACTATTACCATTAATAAATTCCTTGTTTTTAAAACAGTATACAGATTTTGTACCTCTAAGCATTTGTTTATATATATATATATATATATATATATATATATATATTAAAAATAAAATTTACTTAAAATTCAATTTAAAGAATTTTCTATTTTTTTCTCTTTTCAAAGACATTTAATAAATATTCCAATCTGAAAATACGTTTTCTTGTGATAGAAGACAAAAAATATTTTAATTGGAATATATTTTTGCTTGAACACACAAGAAATAAATTCAAGTTTCAAGACTTTTCATGAAACAAGATTCAGTTTTATCAAATTTAATCCTGCAGTCATTATTGGAATTTTTTTCATCTTTTGTACATTTTTTCTTGAAAAAATTTTCCTTGTTAAATTTAAAAATCTGACAGAGACAATGAGGAACCTAAAATGAATAAAATAATTTTTGTACATATTTATGAGAAATTCATTAAAGAATTTAATGAGAAAGTTGACTGTTCACTCTTTGTTGCAAATAAATGAAATGTATACATAAACACAAACATTAAATTCATCTATGTGTGTCTATGTGACAAAATCAGTACATACACACACACACACACACACACATATATATATATATATAAATATATAGATAGATAGATAGATATGTATATATAGACAGAAATATATATATATATATATATATATGTAAACAATCATCAATACATATAAGTAGACAGAAATCAGCATATATATATATATATATAGAGAGAGAGAGAGCAAAGGTAAAAATCCATTGGTATATAATCCAAGTTGATATATATAAAATATTAAAATCGATCCACAAAAAAAGAGTTTGATGTATTTATTAATACAGAGCAATATAATTATCAACTTAGTGCAAAATTAACTTATATGGGGAATAGACAATCTGACAGAGACAATGAGGAACCTAAAATGAATAAAATATATATTTATGAGAAATTCATTAAAGAATTTAATGAGAAAGTTGACTGTTCACTCTTTGTTGCAAATAAATGAAATGTATACATAAACACAAAAAATTCATCTATGTGTGTCTATGTGACAAAATATACATACATACACACACACACACACACATATATATATATATAAATATATAGATAGATAGATATGTATATATAGACAGAAAATATATATATATATATATATAAACAATCCACATAAAGTAGACAGAAATCAGCATATATATATATATATATAGAGAGAGAGAGAGCAAAGGTAAAAATCCATTGGTATATAATCCAAGTTGATCCTAGTAATATAAAATATTAAAATCGATCCACAAAAAAGAGTTTGATGTATTTATTAATACAGAGCAATATAATTATCAACAACTTAGTGCAAAAATTAACTTATATGGGGAATAGTCTATTTCAGCAGACGATGATATCGGTTGTCTGTCTCTTCAATCCCAGAGTGGAAATCATAGATAGATAGATAGAAAGAGATGGAGAGATAAATCAATATATATTATATTTATTAAATTTAATGATCACCTTTTCCAAAGTACAAATAAGCCTTCTCAGACAAAAAGGAAATTCCATCAGAAATTGTCCAAAGTTTATTTGGTATAAAAGTACCAAAAATATGGTTCAAGCTTTCAACCTTCTTAAGTCATCATAAGAGTAGGTATAGAAAATTGGTGAGTTTAATAAAAGAAAAGACAAGGGAAAAATCTTTTGTCAAAATGTTTTATTCCTTGAGGAAATTTATCAAGGCAAGTGTGTGTGTATATATATATATATGGAGGGGGAATGAGAGTAAAAGAGAAACAAAAAGTGTGGAAAAAGAGCCAAACTGGACAGTGACTACCAGTTTCATGCCTTAAGTTATCGTGAAGGCATTTCTCTGAAGATCAATTTGGATATATGACTAGGAATACCCATGCAGTGTAGATTCCTATTTCTAAAGAAATAAATTCATTACCTAATTAATGAGTATATTTCCCTGATTAATACTGCATATTTCAAATAATATATACATATATACATATGTGTGTGTGATAGATAATGCAAGAGAGAGAGAGAGAGAGAACTTCTACAGGAACATATCAGTGACTGAAGCAGTGAAGTATTAACTGAGATTGAAAACTGTTGACCAGATTATGTGACATAATTTCTTTAAAACTGAAGTTCATAGGGATGATAATAGATAACTGAATGATAAAATGGAAAAAATCCTATGTGATGAATTTCGACCTTCAAATGGACTTCTTCAGAACAAATATTTTTTTATTAGTGGGATCAGGTATATGTAGGGGAAATAAATAAAATGCAAGTAAACATCAGTTATAATTATACATCAAGAGAAATGATACAAATTGGAAAGTGATGTTTGATGTGTCAAGATGCATAAAGCTGCTGATCTCAGTTTGCTTCATACTACTTCTAGTTTTTATTGCTGTTTTTTGTAAATGTCTCCTATTATGAATGGTGATATGCTGTATGAATCTGGACATGAATTTTTCCAGGATAATTCAGAAATTAGTACATTTGCTAAATATTTGCACCTTAACAAATTACTTTCTATTTCAAAATAAACTATATATCTTGAAATTCTTGACAAAATCTAAAGAAGGTTCTGTAGTATAATTGGTCTTGATGTGACACCTCAGCTTCAGTCACTTTTCCCACCATCATGACTTGGCTTCCTTCTTTCTTTTCTATAAATATATTCATGGAAATTGTTCTAATGAACTCTCCCCACTCACACCTTGACTACATGAATTTAAGTACTGGACTAAATAGGTAACTAGGTCTCATCATTTTACTGCTGAAATACCAAGATGCAACGTAAGTTCTCTTTTAACAGTTTCTTTTTTTAGCACTTAGAATCTTCAAAAAATTAAGTGCAATATCAATCACAATCTTTCTAAAACTTCTTTTCGTATGTTCTTTTCATTAATGCCTTTATTTTCTTTCACTCAAAAACCTTAGTGGCCCTATTACCTTGCATGAGGTCATAAGATTTTTAAAAAAATAACTACATTGTCCAAATAAAGATTATGTTCAAATTTATAGCTTATGTAGCAAGTTGTTTTATAAAAAAAAGCACTTTTGTATTCATATATTCTTTTACAGAAATTCCTACATGTTTCAACTGTGAATTTCTTGTGGCTTTATTATAGTCTATAGGGACTATTATGTTGACTAATATGACATATTAAGAGAAATATTGCAATGATAAGAATGTCAATTTATAATGAGTACAATGGATAAATTATCATCTAAATTACATAAAAATGAATATAACTCTGACATCTCATTTTAACAGATATATTTACCAAAATTAGAGAAAAAAATATTTTGAAATACTAAAGAGTAAATTTATTTAATGA
>CAHIKZ030001890.1:2105000-2150000 GCA_903632075.3 Acanthosepion pharaonis
TTACTGCTTGGACATTTATATAGTCTATGGGTTAGCTATGCGAATTAAGCAATCATTTACATATCATTACAAGAATAGTTCATTCCTGAATTCAAATAATTTTGGTAAAAATAATAATATATGGAATAATGACAAGCCTTTGTCTACGAAACTCAAAAATAAGCATTACTCCTACATAGATGTCAAAAATACAGTACAGAATAAAGCTTGAAGAAAAAAAGAGATAAATACATGAAAACTGAGAATTAGACTGTCTTTTCTTAAAAGCATTGCTAGCCTAAAGGGAGGTCTTGTCTCAGAATGACAAAACACCTGAGTGATATCAGTACAATTTAATCTGCAGTTATTTCTTTGTTTTTAATCACCACAATTTAAGAGGCAATGAATAGATTGGCTAAAGACATAAGAACCAACAAAATGTAATTAGACATTTCACTTGAATAATGAAAATGCTTAATCCCGGAAAACAAGTCAATAACATAGTACATTATATAGTGTCAAGTTTTCTTGTGTTTAGTTTTAATTCAACATGTTTAAGCATTTTTTAAAGTGAAGTAAATAGCTTGTCTTTTAGATTAGTCTGTTATTGCTTGATGTCTCTTGCTAAGTAATTGTTCACTTCAAGCTTGTGCTGTTAATATTTTTTCTCTCCACTAATGCATTACCGTTACGCCTGTAATGCCACACACAACAAATGGGAATGTTAACAATGTTCAAGTCTTTTAAAAAAAGTAACAAAACAGCTACTGCTAAAAAACTTAACAAAAGTCTGAATTTACAGACCTTGCCATTAAGGTAAGAAAAGTCAACTGGATTTATTTCCCTTGACAGTCAACAATCCACTCTGTCATCTTTCAAAATGCAAGAATAATCATATATTGTCTTTTCCCAATTAAATCACATTTTATACTGAGTGCCAATATGTAGCCTTATACCAGACAATCATTACACAATGTAATTAATTTCTGAAAATGGAAAACCTAAGCAAATTATTCTGTGATTGAAAATTAATTCATACAGAAATTATATAGTATCACCAAAATATAGAAGAATTGAAATTAATTCTGTAAACTCAAAACTGGTTGAGAAAACTTTTAATCTTTGCTTATTGCCTTGTTAGTCAGCATGGATAAAATGTTCCACACCCAACTTTAAATAGAACATTAAAGACTTTAAGATGAGAAATTCAGGTGTGGATGAGTGAAACCAGCATTGATTAACTATTTCAATCACTTGTCATAGCAATTTCATGATTCAGGAATTTTTGGGTGGGCTTCATTCCACTTTGCATGGCCACACAAATCAAAGTGCTTAAGTAGAATCCAATAATGGTTGCAAACCACAGCAAGTTGCTTATTCAAAATGAATGTTTAGTCTCAAAGAGAAGCTCAGTAGTTACAGCATCACAATTGGCAAAGCACAAATTTTCTCATAATATGCTGGAGTTTGCAAGTGCAGACAAGCATATCACATATCATCCATTGACTGATAGTGTACTTGTAAAAGATTGGCATATTAATACAGACAATAGAACAATAATAATCTACACCTAACTGCAAACAACTAAAGACCACCAAAATGCATAGCCATAATAGGTACAGTATAACCAGGGCTTTTGTAGCCCCTAGGGTTAATGAAATTATGGGGGCCCAACCTCTAATGGTGCCAACTTCTAACTCACCTGCACCTGTTTTGAATATTTTTTTACTTGTGATATATTTTAGCAAAATTTAAATACCTTGAAATAAAGTTATTGCAAATTCTTTAAATAAACTAGAATAGCTATCTTTTGGTTGTAAATAAAAATATTCTTTAAGCAATACTGTTATTCTATTTACTGCAAACCAAATTAGCACATATTTCAACACAATCTTAGTAAAAAATAAATTTTTCATAATCATCATTTTCACAATAAAACAATCAAAGTAAATATGAGTTTGTCATACTGATATTATTTTAGTTTATCCAACTATTTAGAAGAAAAAATTAAAATCACATCTTTATAAATATTTTCATGATTTAAACATTTTGAACTAAAACTAAACATACTATCTACTTGAAACAGAATAACACAAATTAAAACATCCTTTTTCTTGCTTTACTTCCTGCAAATTCAAATAAATATGAATTTGTTACATTGATATCATTTCCTTTTACGAATCTATTTAAAAATTATAGCATCGAGACAATTGAAATCATCACTTTATAAAAGCTTCATGGGCTCTAGGCTGTGACCTATACTAGCCTTAAGGATAATTCATTCGTGTGTATGGAGTCATTATAAAGCAACCATTGATGTTTCTAAAATACCATCATTAAAATAAACTTAATTGTACTAAATTGGGATCCAAGAAAATTTTCCAATTCACCAAACCCTTAATTAGTATCTCATATATATATATATATATATATATATATATATATATATATATATATATATATATATATAATAACAATAAATAAATATATATAGAAATGGTAATGATAAAATCAGGCATCTACATACAAGAAACATTCAGCATTCATTCACCACACAGCTTGCATTACCATCAGTTGAAATTTATAAATCCTTTCGTTTAAAACTGTTTTTCAAGAAAATAGATTTCTCAAGTAAAAATTACCACTCATTCTGATACTGATGGTAGTTTCCTACCTGATCTTTAGTTTTTGGTACTGTTGAAAGTTAACATCTTGCTTATATTATTATTCTCCTTTCTAGTTACATGTGATATCCATTTTATTTGTTGCTTATGCTGGAAGTATTCTTGTGATGTGTTTTTTGTTATTTAGTAAAACACTTTCAGATTTTGGAGCACCAGTATATAGGATCTGATAAAGGAATATCTTCATTAAAACCTAAAGAATTCATTTGTTTGAAACCATTTTTTAATCACTGATCTGAAAAAATTGTTGTATCTAAGATAACAAAGATTGGGTTTCACACAAAAAAACAGATGACCAACATATTTCTAGAAGAAAATGTTTTTAAACCATGTAGTCATTGTAATTACATTGCTCAATATCAAGTAATAAAGTATTAATAGTGATAAATGAAATGTTCACTGACCTAGGCCCTATAAGATCACTTAGATTTTCTTGCATAAGATTAAACTAACTATTGGTTTCTGGCAGTTATTGTGCAATAAATATGGATTCCAACGTAATCATTTAATATGAGAAAAAAATGAAAAAATATATGTTTTTTAAGATTACAGTTAGTATGCAATTAAAACCTGTCTCTTAAGCTAAGCTCTTTCTTTTTAACTATTTTAAATAATTTATTGTGTTATTTTCCACAGGAGCTTATCCTCATATCATGTTGAAACACTGTTTCTCATCCAATCACTGAAATTAAGCAATGTAAAATCTGGTTAATACTTCAGTGGATTACTGCTTAGGAATTTCAGGGAATGTAAGCTTGGATGTGCGTGTAGTGTAATAAATAATGTCTCCAAATGACAAACAGGAGATCCAAGTTCAAATTCCAATTGTGTTTTGAACATTTACTTATGTACAAATACTATTGGGAAAGGTATGTATCCACCTCTCCCCAGATATATTAGTTAAATAGTAGGACTTGTATCTGGAAATCATTATTATCTCACAAAATTTCTTAATACAATATTCACTTGCAAAAGAAAGAATTATTTTACAATCCAAAAATATGTTTCAACTTTAAATAACCTACAAAGATTGATAAGCTATAAAAAAAAAAACTCATTAATCAACCTACTTTCTACAGCTATGAAATATTTCTCCTAACTTAATCAAGAAAAGAGTACTGAACTGCTATGTAATATCAGTCATCATTCATGGCAGTGAATGCTGGACAATATACTCACAGATGAGAGAAAGCATGAGATAACATAGATGCCCTCCAAAAGTTAAACAAAGTATTAAGAAACAGGAAAATTTCATTAGAAACAATGAAAAGGGTACTGAACTGTTAATCAATCCTTCTGTATGGCAGTGAATGCTGGACAATTTCCTCACAGTTGAAGAGGAGACTTGAGTCAATAGAGATGTGGCTCTACATTAAAATGTTGGGAATAACATGGATAGAGCATGTGAGCAATGAGGAAGTTTTAAAAGATGGAAATGAAAAGGACACAATTGAAATATCTAGGATACATACTTGTTGTGAGGAGGAATATTTCTCTACAAGTTTGAACTCAGCCATCAGACGAAAGGCATAAAAATATTCCTACATCAAGAGGAGTAACAGGTGGAGCAGTAGCAGCATTAGCCTTTGCAGAAAACAGTCATTCACAGCTAAACATTCTCTTCCCTAGTTTCTATTCTACATTATGTTTCCCTGTCCAAAAGGTAATAAAGTGTTGTTAAACCAATTCTGGTTAATATGACACTCATAGGACATCCTGAAAACAAATGGGCGAGAGGGATATGGCATGTGACCTACATAATGAGCTTGTGCAAATGGATGGTAGTTCAAGAGAATGGGAGAAATAGTAAAAAACAAATACTGGAAAGAGAAAGAATAGGAAATTGTGGAGAACCATAATTGCCTAATTCTTGAAAGGCCATGGCATAAAAAGACGTATATCTATGCATATTTATTATTACTTACTAAGCAGCATATTTGGTTTCTATGTTATGTCTTTTAGTTTTATTTATTAAATCTTATTTAATAAGAACAGATGGATTCTGATTTTTGGTTATATGGTAGCCTGATGAAAGGACAAATAAAAGTTTGTATTGCACCGCTCCTCCAAATTCCTTCCTTTCCGAGAAAACAGCATTCAAAATCTTCATAAAACCCCCAATCATTAACAAAAGAGATCTCAAGCTTTGTCTGG
Organism: Acanthosepion pharaonis; assembly: GCA_903632075.3. Lineage (NCBI taxonomy): Eukaryota > Metazoa > Mollusca > Cephalopoda > Sepiida > Sepiidae > Acanthosepion > Acanthosepion pharaonis. Next base: position 2,109,818 of record CAHIKZ030001890.1, read on the forward strand.
CATGAGGTGATAATGCAGGAGCATCAGACTGGTTTCAACTCACAAGTCTTGCAAATGATAATTCAAGATTAGTTTACTTACTATTGTGCTACAGTTGGCATCGTCTATGTATTGAAGACTGTCTCAGTTCGAAAAGTCTTTATAACTGGTGAAAATTAATTCCTAATAACTTACAAAAATAACCTTAAGTATAATATTGACATGTAAAGATAAACATATATATTTGTTTCTGTTAAATAGTGATTGATATTTAATTATTCTTTTATAGTTTTCCTGATTTCATTGAAAATATTAAATGTTATTTAAAGACGTCATTCTTGTATGACAAAGAATTAATTTGCTTATTTTTGGCCATTAATGTTGAACTAGATTTCCAACATAATCAAACCTTACTAACCATATAATACATGCTCAGAAAGAATAAACTCACAGAGAATATGACTGTTACCATCTGACTCAATTTTTCAATGAGAAAGTATTTTTATTGGAAATAGATTTCTGGTGACACTTATTAGTCATTTCAATGTCAAGTCTTTTCAAAATGGCTTTAGTGGAATTGAGATAGACCTGCCTTCACCTGGGTTACATTGGTTTATTCAAACACATAGTCATTAAAAGCCAACCAACTGTGCCTTTCACAGGCTTAGTGGACACTCACAGTAATCGACTTCAGTCAAGTGAAACAAATGTGGGTAAGATGTGCAGGCACTGCATCCTGTGCCTGGCCTTTTGCCAAGTTCCAGTGTAAGCAGAATTCCATTTGTGCACTGGCAATTATATCTTCCAATTAACTCTGTATCTAACCAGTGGTATCCAAGTCTCAGAATGAAATAGAAAGATGGAGCCAGGAGTCTCAAGTGAGAAGGGCACATGGACTAAGAAGGAAGATGATTAGAGCTTCAAGCGATAATTATTCAGATAATGCACAATCATGCCTTCTCTGTTTTCTCTGACTTGAATATTAAAAAGAAAAAATGTCAAGTTTTCTTAGTTGTATGGTCATGAAATTTCAAATAATTGCATTCTGAAGTTTTTCTTTCATCTTTTGTTTTATTTTCAAGCATATTTTAGAAGAAAATTTCACAAAATCATATTGAATTCCTGCCTCAAAAAAGCCCCTAATAATCTTATAACTATTATTTACTGTAATAAATAAAATGCTCACTATTTACATTGTTCGAACTAACATCCTCATCTTTGTTGCCATGTTTATCACAACGTTCCAGCCATTGTTTACTTCGGCCTTCTTCAGGTGGTTGGAATGTCGAACTGAACCCTTTATTTCACTCGCTGGGGTAGACTGTTCTAGTTCCATGTGCCATGTCTAATGGATGTGAGTTATTAGTTATCTCCTGTTAATTTTCCCTCTGAAAGTTCTCCACTGCCTTAACAAGGTATTGAACTAACACTCTTTGGACAGAAATAAAATATATACTGAAACAAAATGCTATTTGCAATCTGAGAAAATATTTGTATGAGGTAATTTTTTTGTGTGTGAAATTTTAGAACAATATGCAGAAATTTTAGTTTCCACATGTTATTCTTCATCCAGAAATTTGTTTTTATTAAATGACTTTAATACTTACTGCTTGTAAAACTGAATTGATACATAGCAACCATTGTTATTATTCTTCCACATTTATGATATTAAAAAAATATACTATATTCATGTTTAAACTTGGTAAAAAAAAATATACAAGATTCTCTACAAGAAAATAAAATCTACATGTTACAACCAGTAAAAAAAAGAAAAATATTAAATTCTAAATTGAAGCTAAGTTGAAGAAATGCTACAGGAAGATTTTACACTTGTGACAAATGAAGGCAAGCCATAGAAAGATTCATAGAACAACTGAGCCTAGTGGTGCTCTACTCATATTCATCTAAAAAAGAAAGTTAAGATAGTATGTCCACATCTTCTCTTCATCATGTCTAGCAAAATCCATCTTTTAAGGAAGAGTACCAGGATACAGCAGATGAGAAAGGATGAGGAAACAACAACTGGGAAATGAATCAGCATGAACATAGCAGAAATGGAGGATAGACCAGAATGGAGAAGTGTGGTGGGCATGTCTTCTCCAGAGCCCCTAAAACCTAGACTAGGGTCAAGGGATAAGGGAAGTTAAATAAAAAGGAAGAGATGATATCACTGCTTCCTTTAGTGACAGTGCATTTTAAGAAAAATATTTTTTTTATTATTATATCTCTTCCTATTTGGACTAGGTCATATCTCATTAATTATTTTTCTTCTGTTTACCTTTGTGGACCTTCAGAACATGGGCAATCATGGCTCTCTTCAATTTCCTGTCCTTTGTAGCTCTTAGTAATTTTTTTCCAATGTCTCTTAATCACTGTTCTGCAAACCATTTGCAGAAGCTCATTAGGTAGGTTACTTCTTTACTCTGTCTCTCTTGCCTTCAATATATCCCTTGAGTATCTTATTTTCCAAGCCCTCTTTCCTTATGTTCCCTAGAAATTTCAACTGTCCCATTCTGATTCTATGCACAGTGTCTTTTTTGTTTCTATTTTCCTTAAAACTTTGCTACTGCTCACATGTTTAGTACATGGTATTTTCAGTATTCTTCTGTAAAACCATATATCTGGAGATTGTTCAGCATTCACTGCCATGTAGGAGGACTGATATTACATAATAGTTCAGTACTCTTTTCATTGTTTCAAATGAAAGTTTCCTGTTTCTTAGTTTTTGGAAGGCATCTATTTTATCTCATGCCTTCTCTCATCTGTGAGTATATTGTCCAGCATTCACTACCATGATTGATGACTGATATTGCATAGCAGTTCAGCAATGTTTTCTTGATTAAGTTAGGAGAAATATTTCATTGCTGTAGAAAGTAGGTTGATTAATGAGTTTTTTTATAGCTTATCAATCTTTGTAAGTTATTTAAAGTTGAAACATATTTTTGGATTGTATAATTCTTTCTTTTGCAAGTGAATATTTCTGGAGATTGTCCAGCATTCATTACCATATAGCAAGACTGATATTACATAATAGTTCAGTACTCTTTTCTTTGTTTCTAATGAAAGTTTCTTAATACTTTGCCTAGCTTTTGGATGGTATATTTTGTTATCCCAATACACCTAAAGATAAGCAAAGAGAGAAAAAAAAGACAAATCAAAATCATAACGGTAATGTTTTACACTTAAACAATCCATGTTTGTACCATTATAATATTTTATGAAATTTTTGTATCTATATGATGAGGTATTGCTATAAAAATTACAGAATATTCACTTTAGGCATAAAAATGTATTTAATCCAATGTATTTGTCAGTCATTGTGGAGATAAAAAAAAATAGCAGATTCAATATAAACATTTTTGAGTCCACAATGACTTAACACATTGACCAAATGTTGAAAATACTTAACCAATTAATTATATAGCCTGTCATAATGAAATTAGTAATTTACTTAATTAAGGTCTCAGGTAACGTAAGATTAAAGGCAATCCACAAAATTTCATAATTAAATTCACAGGATGTTGGCAATCTTTATATAATTCTGCTGGAGTTTTAATATGTGGGGCTTTAATTATCACTTCTTGAGTTTGAAATATTATGATTTTATGCTGGATACAGATTAATGTCTTTTCATCACTGACTTGGGCCTTTTTCTCTTCATGTCAATTTGATCATTGCCCGGTGTAATAACATTTAGTCAACATGAACTGAAGCTAATTTCGATTAACTGAATTAAAAAATGAAGATTTCTCTTAAATTGCATTTTCTCTGTTAATCAAGAAATCAAAGTTCCATATTTCAAACTAGGGTGATTAAGAGCCTTTGACCAAAATTTGAACCCTGACATTCGGTAACAAAACATACATACAATCAGTACCTGTCTTAGACTTTGCAATCATTACTTCCTGTTTTTTTTTGGATATTTGTAAATTGCACATCAATCAAATTAGGAACAACAGTATACAAAAGCTGTTCAGCTATTTTTTTATAAAACAACAGAATTTTTTTTGAAGCACTCTTCATTAATAATAATGCTTGCAGAGCAACTTCATAGCTTATGTGTTATATGAATTTTAACCCTCTACCACAAGTGGCCCCCAGCTCTTGTACAGGGTGAATATCATTGCTAACAAAAAAAATTATTTTAAATACTAAGATGTAGACAGTACTATGTTGCAACATATATTTTTTTAATTTTTATTGACAGATAATAATATTGAACTTGGGTTAACTACAAACATATTAAAAAGTATTTCATAACAAGAAAAAAGAAATTATAACAAAAAGAGGGGTTATATATATATATATATATATATATATATATATATATATATATAATGGTTGAGTGGCCGAGTGGTTAGAATGTTTGCTTTCTGACCATCAGACCCAGGTTCAAATCTCACCACGGTTGATTTGTCAGGAAGGAGAATTCCTAATGTTATCAATCTGGAGAGGAACAATCCCAGCATGCATCACTTTTGGAAAGTGCCTGAAAACCATTCCACATGTTGACCCAAGCCTTATGAGTGAAATTGGGTAGATGGAATTGGAAACATCAGTGATGTCACCTTGGGATTTAGGAGGTTTGAGTTTATCCAACTCCTGATTCCTTCACTCAAGTGTCATGGCTGGTGGGGATCAAATACCACCATATGTCCTTGAAACAAGCTGTGCAAAAATATCAATCACAGAATGAATTTAAAAGAGATTTTCAAACCCTAAAAAGCTGCAAATCAGCTTTCTACAAATTAAATTCATCCATGGGCACTCCACCCTTATTAGAATGGGAGTATCCTAAATCTAGGCTTTCCCAATCTATAAATGGAGTGGATGAGAATGATAAAAAAAAATGCTATACTCATCTATGCACACACATACACACACACACCTGTGGCAACCCACACACATAAACTCATGCTCACAAATTTGCTCTCATCTAAGAAGAAATCTGTATAAAGTTTTAGCTGTTTTTAATCATTATTCTATTTCAGTATTACCATTTTATGATAGTATTTCTTTAACTTTCTTTTTGTTATGAATTACTTTTAATATGTCTATTTTTATTCCTCTAATTAAATTTTAAAACTAACAAATAATATAATTAAAAAGTATAGAAACAGAAGTAGGTAGATTTATATGCAAAAATATATTAATATATAGATTGTTGTCAGAAAATAACATTTCTCAATATGAAATAATAAATATTAATAAGAAAAAAAGCAAGATATTTATTTACAGGATGTTGATGCACTGAAAAAGAGCTAGCACTAATATTAAAAGAGCTAAGTTAACAGTTCGGATTACGAAGAAAATGGCTTCAAGAACAAAACACACAGAGGATACATTAAAGGTAACAGAAGTAGGGGAATGCAGTTAGTAATCTACTTGAAAAAATAGATGGAACTAGTATTAAAAATGTAAAAAAGACAAAGAGCAGTTTTTAAAGTGCAAGTATTAATAATAGTGTCTAAAGGAAAAAAATGTGGAGAACTATTAATGGGACTCAGAGAAAGAGAGGAGGAATAATGGTAAAAGACATTAAAATATTGCATTTTGAATAAAATCATATCATGCTAGATGTGATTATAAATTTCAAGACTTAAGATGACTTCAAAATATCAGGTGCTGTAAGCTTGGGTGTGTGGTTGGTGTAATGGATAATGTATCAGAATTGTTAAATGGAGAGCCAAGTTCCAATTTGCGTTAGGTACATTATATTCACTTACATGTAAATACCCTTGGGAAAGGCATGAATCCACCTCTTCTCTCCTCAGCTATTAGTTAATTAGTAACACTTGTATCACTAAACCATTATTATCTCCAAAAAAATTCTTGCAATCTAAAAATCTTTTCTGGCTTTAATTAACCTTCAAAGAGTTGATAAGCCATGGAAAACAAAATCAATCATTCAAAGCTTGAATCCAGTTCAGGAGGCTAAAATATAAGAATTCTTCTTTCAACAGACCTCAGCAAATGCTATTTTTTCACTGTAAAAAACATTATCTTTTCTAGATGAGAGCTATTTCTCCTTCTAAAAAATATGCTACTTTTCTCAATAGAACTTGCTTGTCTTATAAAGGTCATAAAACAATGAGCATTATATTATATTTATTTCCTCAGTAATCTTTAATTATTTTTAGAAACCCAGGAGAATCTAAAATAACTCAACCTTCATCATAAAATTTTGACTCCTCCTTTCTGTAGAAATGGCGAGATTAGATGTTTCCATACAAAAAATATTCAGCATTCATTGACCAAACAATATAAATGTCACTTGAAATTTCTAAAGTTCATCTATTTTAATTGTTTTTCAAGAAAATAAACATTTTATGAAATACATCTGTTTGATGCTCTGGCACACATCATCAGTGATGTTTTTAGCTGAGGATCATTAAGGATTCCATGTTTTACAATAACCTACTCATTTTCCACAGTGATCCACTTGATACTGATTAGATAGCAACTTGTTTGCCAGCCAACAACTACATCTCTTCTCATAGTGTAAGATTCTCTTAACCCACTGTTACTGCTCAGCCTTTATATTTCAATCATGAACAACATCTGGTTTATTAGTATTTTCATTTTTCCATAAAAGAGGCAGCAAAAGTACTGACTGTTTTCTTAGTAAATATAATGACACTCTCAACTTGAAAGAGTAAGTAATGATCTTTCTTTTCATTCACTGATAAAAAAAAAAACTACTGCACTAATCAATATTAATTTACTCTCTTATCCTATTTGTCAATTTATTCAGGCTAATCACTTAACACAAAAAAATCCTCCCCATAAGTCAGTTGGGTAAAAAAATCTGTAACTGTGGAGAGGGAGTAAACAAATTCAAGATCTTAGCCAAAGATTAGCCGTCTCTTCTACTCCAATAGCTTCATGTCTCGCACCTCTCGCCTGTGGAACTCCCTTCCCTATTCCTGCTTCCCTGTGAGCTATAATCTCCAGCTATTCAAGTGTAATGTCAATCGACATCTCCAGTTGCCTTGATCTATCCACTACCCTCATCCTTTCTTCTATCACTCCTATCTGATCTTGCTCTAAATTTTCTGTAACCCCTTGCATCCTAGTGGCTTCCCGCCTTGCTTGGGGTGAAATGCTTAAAAAAAAAAAAAAAAAAAAAAAAAAGCAGAAGGTAATAATGGCTTGTGGGTAACTTAATTCTGTCCCCTAGTCAAAACTCCATTGTTGGATGTACTTTTACATCATACCAACACACACTTTTCAATCACCTAAAAAACAAAAAAAGAACCCCTCATTACTAAATATTAACAACAATTTTCCTACTCCTTGTTAACTACCAATTACTTGATCTTTTTTTTGAAACCATAACCACCCAGAGGCGGCTTCTGTTGCCATTGATATTGAGTGAAGAGCCTCGTGTTTTTGTAAGCCCTTTACTCCTAATTTTAAAAGCTTCTTGCAAAGTGACTACCTAGTGAAAGCTCTGATCTAATTTTAATTGGTTTACACTGAACCCTCCAACCCCAAATTTTGCCTTCCTCTAAAAATGGTAAATATTTCCCCAGCCTCCTTTTGTGGGCTTCATCCACATTCTCTTCACAAGGGACTGTTAAATTCTAACATGATGATTTGCTTGGTTATGACTGAATAAATAATCATGTCTGAACATCACTGTCTGTAGTATTTGCTCTGGGAATTTTAACTGCTTACCTATATCTACTTTCATTTGCCAGTTCAGGGGTACAAGTGAAGACTGAAGGTCTCTTCTTCTGTAGAGTTTTTACTTTCTGCCTTGCTCTGATGAAGTTAAACAGCATCTTATTAAGCTCATATTTATTCATTTAGAGACTCACTGGGACTATTGCTGTAAGACGCCACTGCTAATGGTCCTTACTTAATGCTTTGGTGCAATTGATCAATACATGTTGGAAGCACGTTGCTGTTGGAGCTCTTCAAGTGATGAGGTTCTTGTTATTTGGTAAAGTTCTTTGTTTGTGATTCTGTAGCACCACTCTATAAGACCTGATTAAGTACATTTTTAAGACTTAGAGGATTCATTTGCATGAATAGAAGAAGTAAGTATTTCACTAGAAACTGAAGGAAGTTGTTGTTTTAAAGCAGATGAGGGTCATTATGCATGTTATCCACACATGGAATGGAACTACACTGGGTATAGATTGTTGCCAACTACAAAAATACCAAAAAATTTAGTTACTAGCTCTAAAGAGAATCCAGAAGCCAACTGCAAGATTTTAGATCAGCTAACACCTCACCTTTGCAAAACTAATTACTCTTTTCAATCTTACTCTGAAGACAACACTACAAATATCTTGTTTTGCTTTTAAGTGACATAATCTTGCCAAAAATATTGGTGAAACACAGAAGCAAATATTAGAACATTGGTAACAGATCGCCCGATCACCATTCAAAATTGCTTGGAGCACTTAGCTAATGTAAGGACATAGCTTTGAAAGAGGCAGTACAGCTGATATAGTTCACATCATGCTAGTAATTGCAAGAACTTCATTATTCGTATAAGGCTCATCAAGCCCAATATCCATTATTCAATGTACACAGCACTCTGCAAATAACCTTTCGTATATCTTTATCCTCCAAGTTACTGCATATCTAGTAAAAAGCAATATCTTTCTGAAAGCTATCAGTACATCTCCTTGCTTTTACCCTCTACAGTTATGTTTGTACTAGTGGAAAAGGTAGAAGCATGCAAATAACCAAATTCCATTAATTTTTGACTGATCACCAAATAAGAATGAATCCCTTGAGAAAATTCAATAGTTTTTTTTAAGACAGAATATTTTCAAATAAGGTTTCTGACAGCTTTCTATGTAGAGTTATTTGTTAAAAAAAAAAAAAAAAAATCTTACTTTCCACTTGTATATATTTACAAGCTTTTAATTACCAGGATTTCTCCTTGGTGAATAAAGATCTCATTTATAAGTAATAAATTTCACTAAACTTATTTTTTAAATCCATTAGCAGAGATTTAACAAACAACTGAAACTATACACTATGTAAGAATATTGGATATTTAAGATAGAAATATAAATTATTTTTGGAGAGTTGTCTTTTGCACTATTTAAAACCATATATATCTATGTAGGAGGCACAGTGGAGTAATGGATTGCAGCTCAGATTGAGGGATCGGAGAACCAGGTTTGAATTCCAGTTAAATTCATTACATTCACTTACTTGTTAATAACATTGCAAAAGATATGAATCCACCTCTTCTCCCCCCAGCTATGGATAAATAGCAAGACAGACAGAGTTCTATAGACTTGGGTGGCAACCAGTCTAATAGATGCAAAACTCTGAATTCAAATCAGCCTGGAGAGAGTTGGGCTCCATCAGACTATCATGTCTAGATACACAGCTTCTACAGCAGCAGCAGTACATGCAGTGCTCCTATTATGTGAAAGAGTTACAGGACTTGTGATATATATATATATATATATATATATATATATATATATATATATGTAGATACCTTTCCTTATATGTAAGAATGTTCCACACTACTTCAAATAAATGATTAGGAAAGAACTATAATATCTACTGGATGTGAGAAACCTATTTTCCCCCAAAAAAATTGTTTTAAGAGAAAGTTTTACTAAATTTCAACTGACAGTAGTACTAGTAAATATACTGCTCATTTCTGAGTATGACTGTCTGTTGATATTACAAACTAGTGAGGCATATTTGTGTTTGTTCAAACCCACAATGATAACCTGTGGTTTTTATAGCAATTATGCTGTACAGACCTCAATTAAAGATTCTGGAAAAAAATACATAAGCCGGTGTGATCACCAGTTGAACAAGGCCAGCACACTGATACCCTTGGTTACAGGGACTTTTGAATATATATATTTATATATATAGAGAGAGAATAAACTAAGTAATCTGTGAAGAAAAAAATGGTAAAATCTAACACTAAAAATACCAAGTTTGCCAAAGAATTAAGCATAAAAAAAGAAATACAAAAAATCTAACTAAACAAAAATCTGTAGTCATCGATGTCTCTAAGAACCAACCGAGCCTATAACAGACCAATAATGACAGAAAACACCAGGGAAGTCTTCAATCTAAAAATGCAATTTTGAATTTCACATTAAAGCAAACTTCAGATGCAAAATTAAGAGGGCAAATAAAACCACATTAATAAATCTCAAAGAGAAAAAAAAACAGAGGGTAAAACCCTGTGAAAATAGTTACCCACATGGGGGAAAAAAAGGTCAATTAACAAAGATATAAATCCCTGTGGATGGACCTGCCAAGATTAGGCAACACTACTGATTACTTAAGGTGGTTTATTTCATCCTCCTTTTTGCTTGAAGATATCTTTAGTATGAAGCTTTGAGTCACAATTTTAGATCAGAGTGCTGGAGCACCTTCCTGGTGTGTGTGTGTATATATATATATATATATATATATATATAATGTTGTATGCATGGTGGAGTAATGGATTGCAGCTCAGATTGAGGAATCGTAGAGCCAGGTTTTGAATTACAGGTGAATACATTACATTCACTTAAATATTAATACCCTTGGGAAAGGTATGAATCCATCTCATATCCCCCTCAGGTATGGGTAATTAGCAGTACAGACTGGGTTCTAAAGCCTTGAGTGGCAACTAGTTTAGGAGAAGGATAACTCTAAAATCAAAACCTGCAGGAGGTTTTTTAGGGACCTTGTGCCATACTGTACACCAGTTCTCTGTATCTGGCTTTTCCATGAGAAAGTGTGGTTGGTTCTGCACAAGCCTTCACCACTATAATCAAATGATATATGTTGATACACTGGCTGTTGGTTCTAAGAACTGAGCTGCTTATCCTTTATATGTCAAAAATGATGGGAGAGCCCAGAATATATATATATATATATATATATATATATGTATGTATGTATTATGCATGCACAAATAATAACAAAGATTATGTTTTGCTGAAAAGAAAAGAAATGCAGCTAGATTATTTCTGGAAGATAAGGTTTTTAAGGCATGCAGTCTTTTCAGTTAGAGTGCCCAATATCAAGAAATAGACCATTATTAGTAATGAATAAAATCCAATGTTCACTTATCTTAATCCTCCTCACAGTTTCATGGAGACTGAATCCACTCCTCAGGGGACTTGTTTCAAAAATTCTAAAATCTTATGTTTTGCAATCAAATTCTCTAAAAAGTGAATGTAATTTCCACAAAACTCCAAGTTAGGATAAGTGTACATTTAATTTTGATAGAAAAGCACTGCACACATGAAAAAAATAGAAAATTTATATAAGCTTAAAACCCTGATATAACAATTATATAAATCTGAGTGAATGAAGACATGGGTGGTGATTTCATATCCATTGTAAGTCTGACTTTGGTTGGCAGGGCCTGCAGGAAAGTAAAGTCTATCATGGCATCTGCAGAAAATCTGTCACTATAGGAGTAGAGAAAGTATCATGATTTGCCTCTTCTCTGAAGTTTTGGAATGTAGAAAGTCCTCTGGCTTGCATAGTGGGGTTTATTTTTAAGGTTGGTGCAGAGTGCATATTACCCCACTTGTCAATTAAAATGAAGGGTTACTTGCATCAGTGAACAAATGGGACAATTGCAGTAAAGTCCTAAGGTCATCAATTTTCTGATGGAGTTTCTATCTCCTGGTCATCTGGCTAAGCAGGTTTTGGAGATTTGCCACCTGATAAAGGTGTAACTGATGATAAAGCTGTCTGGAACAGATTATATGCTCCAATCTTAGGCTGTATGTAAGAGTTAGTCAAAAGGTAATGCCTGTTCTTATTTCTTTACAACAGATTGAATATTGGAATCACACAGAACATATCAAAATGAACACCAATGTCTCAAAATGCTAAATCTTGTTCACAACATAGTTTTGATCTTATCAAGTATAGTATGAGGTTTGGTCACAAAGTAATACCTGTAGTTCTTTCATTTATATATGTGGCATCTGTCGGTCTCAATAGACCTTGGATATTTTTTTTATACAGTAAAGTTCACCTTGGACAAGGCATGGGGGCCACTTGAGGTAGAGGGTTACATTAAGGGATAGTTTATATGGATAGGAAGGGAAGATAACAGCTGACTTGAACAAGTTAAGATCGTAATGATCATGGAAACATCTTCCTTGGAGTCTGTACCATAGGGCAGTGGTTCACAGGAAGAAACTGTTTGAGTGGAACTTACTTCTCAACAATGGTAGAAATAAGGGTGTTTTGTTTCTATGTAAGTGGCTACCCTCATTCCTTCCATATTCTATCAGCAAGAGTAAGTTCCACTCGAACAGCTTCTTCCCACAAACCACTGCCCTATAGAACATCAGCTGCTGATTGTGGTGCAGCACATGTTATGGTTGTACAGGTCCACATGGGGTTAATATTCTTGATTGCAACGAATGCATGTGAAGATGGTCTCACCCAATGTCACCTCATTGTTTTATTTCCATCGTGCACACTTGTCCCCAGAAGAAAGCCATTGTTTCTCCTCTCCTTGCTCCAACCCTCAGTGTAATTTGCATTTCCAGTATGAGTGATGGGTGGCAATATCATCCCACCTCTTGATGTCCATGCCCATCACCCTCATGTTTCTTTTACAGATGTCCTTGAAGCAAAGGTGAGGTCACCCTCATGTCCTCTTGACAGTGTTCAGTTCCCCATAAAAGAAGGATCTACAGACTCCTCTCACTCAGTATGCTCTGGGCATGTCCAAACCAGTGAAGCCAGTGCTGTTAGAGAAGGGTATATAGTTTTTACCCAGTTCTTTCATTACAACAGATTTAATATCTGTAGACAAAGTTATGCTTGTTCTTTAATTGCAACAAATTCAATGCAACGATCACTTGATGCATACCAAAATAAACAGAAATATCTCAAAATACTAAATCTAGTCCCCAAAAGTTTCTTACTTTCTTAAGTGCAATATGACTGTTGATTGGAAAACAAGACTTGTTTTTTCATTAATAGAGATTTAAAAGCAGAAACAGAGAAAGCATACCAAATTGAACACAGGAGACTAAGTTTACAAATCTAGTCTTCAACTATAGTCTACTTCCTTCTTAATAGTTGTAGTCCAACCTTTGAATGAAGTCATGTATACAGGCTTTTTTAGCCACATGCAAATTGCCTATTTTAACTACTCCTCACTGATGAACTCAAGTTGCATCTCCAATGACTATCCCTATGCAAATTCAGGTACCTTTAGATAGTAATCATCATCTGCTTCTTCATAAAGCCTGTCACAAATCTGAAGATAATATCATAGCCCACCTGATGACTTTCACAATATTTTGCAATACTGTTTATTCTTCCAGTGAATAAAGAAATCATCTACCAAATTACCCTTATTCTCATTTACAGCAGCAGATGTCCTGCAAAGGAGAATGTTACAAAGATCAGTTTCTTCTTCCCCTCTCAGATTGGTATTAGCTCATCTCTTTAGGGTGTTAACATTGGGCAACATTTCCATAATCATTTACTAAACTGCTCTGAATGCTTACAGCACATTTTCCTTCCAAAAACAGAAATTCTATGATCGCTCTCTGCTTTGTTCAGAGGAACTGCCATTTTAAAAGAGGATTATTGGTTGGAAAAGAGAAATTAATGCCACAATTTTTTTCCTTGAGATTCTAGACACTTTATGACATATAGTTAAAACAAGACACTTGTAATTCTAATACATTTAAATTAAATTATAATAAGCAAAACCTTTTGCCCCAATCTCATTGTTTTGAAATTTTAACACTGCATAAGTTTTATATTCTGTTGATCTTTCAATTCACTTACATTTTATGATAAGCAATAACTGAAAGAATAAATAATGAAGACATTACAATTGAATCTCCCTTCTCCAGAGTTTTTATAGATTAACGTATGGTTAACTGGAACATGACAATCTAGACCAGCATTTCTCAACTGTAGAGTAATTTATGAATTACTTTTATATTTAAAAAAATACCTTTATTCATAAAAAGCTAGGGACACCAAGCACAGGATTTCCATGTCTAAGTTAAGTCATTGTTATTTGATATTTTAAACTGGATGCAAAATTCTTTAATTAAGAAGGAGTGGATAATCCTTTTTCTTTCACCTTCCTCGAGGGATTTAAATTGGTCATTATTGGCATCTTTAAAACAATAGCAGATTCTTCAAAAATCTCTTTAAATTAAAACTGTACTGCTAATCTTCACAAATGGTAATAGTAATATTAGTTGTTTCCCTACAAGGAAATATTTGATATTCATTAACTGAGTGGTTCAAATTTATAAAATCTCTCTCTCAAAACAGGTTTTCAGAAAACTATGTGTCTCAAGTTCAGTAGCTGATATCACCCTTTCCAATAATGATAGGGGTGCCCTTCCTAACCTTTCATTTCAAGTTGTGTGTCAACATCTTTATTAAATCATTATTTCCTCTTGGAGTTACATGTTCAATCTATTGTAGATGTTAGTGCCATTGGTAGTTCTCAAGTGATGTAGCTTCTGTGTTATTTGGTACACACATTTGTATGTGATTCTGTAGCATCAGTCCACATTATTCAAAGAAGAATCATTTTTTGCCAAGACCCTCAGCCTTTAATCACCCACAGCCTTTTTCACCATTGATCCTAGAAAAAGGTTTCATACAACTTACAGTTTAGATATTTCTGCTTTAGTATTATGCATGAAATCCATATATTTTTTTAATCATTTCATTACCAACAAGGTAGGAATGCCCTTAGTACGCAAAGTGTTACAGGGAATAAAAGTGAGAGAAAAGACTGAGTACAGGGAGAATTGAGAAAAGGACAAATTAATGGGATTCAAGAAGATAGAAGATGGCGATTGATGTTGCATTTATGAAAATCTCAATTTTATTATTTAAGAAAAAGACTTGTGTTTTCAGGTTAATGTTTTGGTTTTGTAGGAATTTATGGTTCTGGAAGAAACTACACCTGGTACTGTCTAATTTATGTTCAATTTATTTTTCTCCTATATTTAATTTGTTCTAACATTTACGACATATGAAGCCTAAATTTTTTTAAAAATTGCCAAAGCATACCTAGTACAGGTTTCATAGAAGCATAATTAAATATGCAATATAATATCTTAAAAATAAATTCTTATTTCATGAGACTTCATTACTATTTTCACATTTTCAAAATTCATGATTAATTTTTCTTTATTAAAATTTAAAATGCACTCCAGTGCTTTAGTTATTCTATAAGTGAGATAAAAATTGTTGAGAAACACTGATCTAGAGTAAAACCTTACTGTAAAGTTTAGTTTCACAATATAGTCTTGTAAAGCATTAAT
Source organism: Acanthosepion pharaonis (assembly GCA_903632075.3). NCBI lineage: Eukaryota > Metazoa > Mollusca > Cephalopoda > Sepiida > Sepiidae > Acanthosepion > Acanthosepion pharaonis. The sequence goes on from CAHIKZ030001890.1 coordinate 2,125,072, forward strand.
ACTGCAGGAATTCTGTGTTTCCTCATGCTCAAAATTTGTAGCCTTGTGTCAAACAAAAGTAAGCTGAGTAAATACTTATATTTACAACTGGAAGATTTTTAAGAATTAAAAGGCATTAATGATAAGTTTTGCGATTAAATCATAGGTATGGTCAATAAAAAAGAATAAATATGAAGTTTATAACGAAGAAATAGGTGAGCTGAGAAATTCTGAATTTTTAAGTAAAATATACTTTTACTTTTTCAAATTATTAATAAAAATTTTTTATACTTAAAGATAGGTTTGCAAAATATTCCAGAACAGTATGAACAAGTAATAAAAACAATTGCAGTTAAATCTATTCTCGTTACATCATGATTATCCATTCTGCCTGACTTGCCTTGAGGTGAGCGTAATCTGTTTATAAAGCGAGACAAATTGGGAATCGAAGGACAGAGGGCATGGAAACAGGGCCAAAGGAGATTGAGGAGAAATGGATGATGAAATAAAATGGGTTTAGATGGATGGATGGCAGAGTGGGGGTGAGTGAGTGGGATGATGGGTGTCAAGATGAGTGAAGGACATGGCGAAGGCCAAAGGCATTAGTCAATAAATGAATTATGATCACAAGTTGTTACTATGCAACTCCCACCATCATCACCCACTTTTGCTCCTTACTTTTAGTATGGGTTCCGGTGAGAATAGCAGATAGGAAAGAGATAGAAGGATATTATCTGAAATCTTTCTCTATCACTTTTCTTCAATATCAGTTTATCTCCCTGTTTAATATCCTCTTTTCCTGATTAATTTCTCTTAAATGCGAAATGTCAAGGTCACTGATGTACTTACAAGAGAGGAAGGCATCATAGGGAGGCTAGGAAGCTTAATTGCAGTGAAGATCTGACAGAACCAGAAGGATTGACTTATTAGTCAACAGTGCAAGGAAGCCAAACTATTCAACAAATGAAAGCCTGTTCACAACTGACAGATCACCAGAAAATGATGATGATTAGCATCAAGCCAGCAGTAATCCTGCCAACTCAAAGATAATGAACTGTTCACTGATCAGTAAGAAGCAATTCAGAATACATACAGATTATTAGATGGGTGATGCATCATCTCTGTTTAGATGTGAAGAAAGAAGTCTTAACAAAAGTAGAATTATAATCCATGTGCACAAAGACTTATGTCAATTTGAAATATTTATTATCCCTTGCAAATGAACCTGCATGTAAATGATTTCTATTTTCATCTTTTTGTTTTCCTTGGAATCAGAAGTTTTTCTATATTTGGCACTCAGTCAGGAAAAATACATTGAAGTTAAAAAATTAATTTAAAAATTTTCATTTGAGATTTTAAATAGAAAATGAACTTTTAATGAAAGCAGTTCCATGCATTCAGTTTTCAAATAACAGATACCAATGAGGTGAAAAATTAAAATTTAACTTTCTACCTACAATCCTTAAAGCAAATATTGACTGGTGGGGTTCAAGGAATCAAGCTCATCAGAACACATGCAATGGAAGAAGTGACAGAATAGCGAGAGACTTACAACATATTGCTTGTTGGAAAGTGATTGTAGGGTGGAAAATGAATTGTTACTCATAAGCCGCATAGACATGATTTAATTCTATCAAGACAGGCAAGTGAAGATTGGGCAGCTCAAGATTTGACAGCAATATTCTGTTTTTGGGTTGATCTAAAGGTATAGTATATCAGGGGAGTTAGATACTTCCTGGAACGGTACAAAAAACCAACTATTTTTCCTGCATCTTTAGCAATAGTGAGGTGAGCTTGAGTCCCAAGAGACATTCAGGACAACCAGCATGCTTGAGAGAACATCCATCCATCATGATATGTGAAAGGTCAGAGTTTTCTTCATTTTGGACACATTAAATTTTAAAATTCAATCCTTCCTCCATTGAAGCATCTAGGTTATGTCAGAAGAGAGATGAGCTACTAGGTACTGGTCATCTAGATTTTTGGAGGTACACCTATAAACTGTTGTATTATATGCACAGATATTCACTAAGTATTACTTGTTCATATGTTCATTGCTAATTGTAATGTGATCAAAAGAAGACATCTTTACAGTAACAGGATGTATCTATAGAGATATTGTTGATCCTGAAAGCACTGATCCTGACACCTGGTTTTAAATATGAGCATGGTTGATTAGGTGGATTCTTGATAATATCAGTCTGTAGAGATTATCACAGCATGTAGCACCTTGAGAACTGTCTAAAAATCATTCTATACCTTGAGAGAAAAATTAGGTTGAAAAAACAATTCAGAAGACATCAACTGTTGGTCTAGCACAAGGCACCAATTGTTGGTCAGTTCAAATACTTATCATGCTGGATAATCTGCTCTCTCCCAGAAAATCTAACAAATTCCTCTCAGCATTATTGAGGTCTAAATGATTTGTGGATACTGGAGAAACACAAATGTGTCTGAGCAGAAGTGTGCTATAGGGATTAGCTAGGTAATCACTAATCCATGGGTATGTACAGAAAGGATCAGTCAGACAAGGCTTATTACAGAACACTGTGATGGCAAGTTAGTTTTTGGCAGAATTCAATATAACTGACCATTTGAAGCTGATCTTTCTCCCAAATATATTGTACATAAAGAGCATCATATATCAACCAGTAATATATGTAAAACTTAGTGAACAATAATGAGAATAATTTTAACCAAGACTATTGTAATGGAATATCCCACACTCACCATGGCATATGTGGACTGACTATATCGGTAGATATATATAGTGTGCACAGGATATACCTGGCGGCCTTGCTTTAGGAATTACTAGCTTGCTAACCAATTCCTTGTTTTTCAGTAGTGTATTCTCTTTTACAATAAACATCACTTTCTTTCATCTATGTGTGAGCTGCTGTTCCTTTCACTCATGTATGACATTTATCTGTTTGTAACCTTCTATAAGGATACAACAGTGGCAACAAGGATGAGATGCAAACTCACAGTGAGAAAACCCCAAAACACTGTCTGTAAAACATACAACAAAGACTGATGAAAGTAACGATCATAGTATCATTGTGAACTCAATGATCCTTTCAAAATATTACATCAACAGACTGACAATCAATAAGTTTAATAACTTGCTACAATTATTACTACTTGGGTTAATGGGTTTTGATAGGTGTAAACTTTGTTTTTATTATTCTTATCTATATATATATATACAGGGAAACCTCTGAGGCAGCTTGTCACTCTAGGATAGAAGGTTAATAATGGCAAAGATCATCTTCAATAAGTTGGAAAATGATCCTGGAATGGTATATATTTGAACTTAATTTCAATCCTTCATGAGCCTCCAATCCTTATGTATAATTAATTAATGGTGAACAAATCATTTTCATTTATGATCGATTTCATCACAATTATTCTGTTAAGCTTGGAGATTAATTATACATTCTTATTGTTCTATAGTCCAATAGTGTTATAAAAACCTTGGAGAATTTCAGTAAGATATCTTTAATAATTTCTAAGATACAACCGTTCAAACCTAATCTAACAAATGGGCAATTTTGCTGTTACAGCCACTATATTCATATACATGCTGCAAAGTTTGAAGATCTCTTAAAAATATATATATGATAAAATACAGTTTTTAAGGCATGCTTCATTTACGGGAGAAACATGCTCAATATCATGGACAGAACATATTTAAATATATGCAGCGTCAAAATAGATATCAATGCATGCTTTTATAAATATATATATTATAAAAAACATATTTTAAGCGATGCTATATTTATGGGTAAAAATACTCAATATCAAGGATAAAGTGTATGTAAATATAGAAGTCTGTTCCATGCTTCATAACCAGAAGAGTGCATTCCAGCATTAAACAGCTTATTGATGCACAGTGTTGTCTTCAGTGTCCATTTTTATTTATATATATATATATATATGTGTGTGTGTGTGTGTGTATGCATAAACATGCACACATATGCAATCTCCAGTGTTCGATATTTAGTCATAATTTCCCAAAAACTATCTAAGAAAAACTTAATAATATGCAAGTGATGATTTATCCATACCTGTATATAATCTTTTTACATTTCTGCAATTTTTGATTGGTAATTATTATTTGACATTTTTATACAGTGCAACCCGGATATAAGAGAGTTGTCGGGACCAGAGAAGAAGTCTCTGATATCCAGGTTTGGTCTATTTTATATACATTAACACAGGCTCTAATTTGGGACCAGAGAAAATCTCTCTTATATCCGGGTTACACTGTAGTTGTATATATTTCATTCTAGGTTCATTATAAGACTGATGTATCAAACAGGCATGTTTAGTTGTTAGTAGTTTTCAGATGTTACACTTAAATGATGTAGATCATGTTTTGAGGATATCAGGCCCTCTTCTACATTGTTTTCTATTGAGTAACCTGTTCAATAGACAAATTTCTATGGCATATAGAGGCTTGCAAAATTTGACACTCACCAGATACATTGAGGGACAGAGGAAAACAACACATAACCTACCCAACAAGCTTGTATAAATGGATGGCAGAACAGGGTTTAAAAGAGACAGCAAAAAACAAAATTTACTAAGAGTTACATAGAACAGGAAATTGTTGTGAGTCATAATCAAAAAAAAGTCCTGAATGGACATGTTGCATGGAAGAAGAAGAAACTGTTCAGAAAAGGTCCTCAACAAGATCCAGAGACGGATATGCAATGGAGTTGACCCTGTTCTGGAATCTCGTTTACAGTTGCTCTCTCACAGACGTGTCATCACCTCCCTCTATCTTTTCTACAAATACTTTCATGGTAACTGCACCAATGAGCTACTTTTGCTAGTTCCCAAACTGCATGAATTTAAACTTACTACTAGGTTTGCATCTCAATCCCACCCTTTCAAACGGTTAAATGTAGCTGTCTCTTGTACTCCAATAGCTTCATGTCTTGTACTTTCCATCTGTGAAACTCTCTTCCCCTTACTTGCTTCCCTGATAGCTATAATCTCCAACTATTCAAATGCAATATCAACTGGCATTTCTAGATTCCTTGATCTATTCTCCATCTTTCTCTTCATCCATTATTCTATTACACCTCATTACTCTTGTTCCCACTCTCTGTAACCCCTTGCATGCTAGTGGCACTCCCGCCTTCCTTATGGTGAAAAGATTAAAAAAAAAATGTACAAGGACTTAAAGAAGACCTTCACTTGTGTCATTAGTTATCATCAGTGTGTGATAAAAACAACTGAAAGGAAAATAAAATGGCAGGTTAGACTTCAAGGTATTTTATTTTCTGAGAAAAATCACAGAACACATGTTGAATAGAAGAGGCAGTCCTATAAATTACAGGTTTTGCAAGCAATTAATTTTCATCCTATTTCTCAACATTCTCTAGCATCTACTCTGCTAGGATCTGCCTGTTCTATATTTGTCTCAGTGTGCCTTCACCACAAGTGAAATGCCTTTGTGATCTTCATTCATTAAGCCACAGTTTGCAATAAAAGAACATTTTGACAAAAAAGAAACTTACTCTGCTCTCTGTATAATCCTTAAGACATGTAAGCATTTTGATAATGGAAAAAATAATGAGACAGAAAACAAAATGTCAAGTTAGATAAATAATTGAAAATGCGGTTTCATCATTAACCTTATCAAATGTACAAAACAATTTCCAAGTTCTATGTGTTCTCTTTCTTGCCACTTGTGATATCATAGCTTCCAAGCAAAGAAGGCACATTACAGAAATGATGAACCATATTAATTTTAGTGGTTACCAAAGTTACAGTGAATTGTAAATCCCTGACACTACAAATGGTTGTTCAAGTGAACAAAGAGCAGTTCCTTAATGATGCCATCAAAGTCAGCTAAATTCATCATCATATTTCCTGAGTTTTTCTTTGCCAGGTGGAGAAAAACAGAAATAATTATTTTGCAAAGGAATGTGTAATTGCAATAGAGAAATGCCTCATCAGTACAAATAAATGTAAGAAATGTGGTGAAACAAATACAGCTTTCTCATTCATTAGCAAGTTTTCTGCATGTGCATTAAGAGGATCCTATTGTATTTTTTGGCCAATTCAGTGAACAAACTTATAATACCGCAGCCTCTTTAAGACTGTGTGATGTTTTTATCACAATAGTCTGTGTCAGAAAAAGCTTCCTCCTTTCTATGTTTTTACAAATTTTACTTCCAACCATACTTTTAAAAAATATCCTTAAATTCATGAAGTTTTTCTTTTTAAGAATTTTTCTCTTAAGACCTACCAGGATTTATTCTGATTAGAAGTATCCTTAACAAAATACACAAAAGAGATGACACTATATAGAAGACATATTCAGAAAGAAAACTGAAAAAAAAAACTATTGGTTGAGGAAAACAAAGGAAAAAGACCAAAAATGAAATGTAAAAAGACAAAATGCATGATTGACAACATCAAGAGCAAGGGACATGAAAATCAAGCAGCTGTGGAAATTAACTATTTGGGTAACATTCTGACAAACAAATCTAATAGAAATTTGAAGACACAGAGGGGATAATAGCATTGCCTTTCAGAGGATGAGAAAATTAAGAAAATGTCCTTAGAAATAAAGACATAAAAAATGCTGTAGAGTTTGCTCACAGAAAATATTTGATATGGTTCTACTGCCAGATGTTGAGAATATCGTAGACAGAGCATATGACAAATGATGAAGTTTTAAAGAGAACAGGTACTACAAAAGAAATGCTGCTAACAATTATAAGAGACAGATGAAATTTCTCGAGCAGATAATGAAGAAAGTAAGGTTGGGAAATTTAACATTATGGTCATATGGAAGGTAAGAGAAGATGGATAAAACAAGGAACAACCTATGAACGTTATTTTGTGATGCTACTGAATACTCGTTGTCACTTTTATAATGCTCATTGTAGTAGAGACTTTGTAATCACAGATACAACTTATAGTAATACTGTTGCCTTTGAGTAATCTTGCACTAATGGTAATTGCTTGATAATACTCACTCAAATAGTAATCTGTATAGTTATCTGAATAGAGAAATAGTATAGTGAATAGAGAAGAGAATAGTAGTTTGAATAATAATAGAGGATAGATTAGAAATAATAATCCATTTAGTATAGAGGATAGACTAGAAATGTGATCATAAGTCATCAGATACTTCCTATATATGTGTTTCCTCTATGGCCACGTGGTTACTTAATTCAATAATGGGATTGCCTGTGTTTGCTCACTGGTGATCTATGTCCAGTAGTGACACTTTATTCCGATATAACAGACTGTGAGTAAAGGGATGGCAGATGAATTAACACAAAAAGAAAGAATGGCATTAAAAGAGAAAGAATAAGAAAAAAAAATGGTTGTGGAGAACCATATTTGTATACATGTAAGAAGGACATGGCAAATAAAGTGAATTTCCCTAACCTTCTTTAGATACATTTTTTTTTTATATCTACACATTGATATTAAACTGTGAGGTGTTTTACACTGAGACATGCAAAAAATTGTGTTGTTTCATATTTTTTTTTTATTTTGCTAGGTTTCTTTGTTTAGGTTTTACTACCAAGAACTGAATTGTTTTTTTTAAACATTTGCCCCAACATGTTATTATTTTCAACGCTTAGTTTACTGATATTTACACTAGTGCCATATATAACTGTTTCTCTTAGTTTTCATATTTTCAAATATCATTCAGAAACTTTTATTAGCATATATGGTGTTATCAGTGAATAGGAACAATAACTCCTTCCAAAATATCAGACATTAAGTATTGTAATTAGAAAAATTTTCTTTGCTTTAATTTACTTTTCTTTCCTCAATATAAAGCAACCTGTGCTTCATTTCACATACTGAAGAAATACAAAAATATAACTAGAATTTAAAAGTTGCCTTCTGTTCGTAAAGAAAACAAAAATAGTAGAAAAACAAAGATAAAATATTCTTCTTTTACTCTGCATGAGTGAGCTATATTGTTCTAATCCCTTATTTGATGTAAATTGATTATTTTCTTTCATATTAGTTACAACTAATTCTTCTATGCTTCAGTACATGGACGATCATAGCTCTCCACAATTTCCTGTCCTTTGTGGATCTTAGTAAAATTTGTCTTTTTGCTGTCTCTCGTAATCCCTATTCTGCCAACTGTTTACACAGGTTCTTTGTGCTGAATGAGTGAACATGACTTCCTGTCCTTTGTAGCTTTTAGTAATGATACAAGCTCCTTCTATGTACCATGTCTCTTCAGAAAGTGGGCCATCATGGCTTTGCACAACTTCTTGTCCTTTGTAGCCCGTAGTAAAATTTGTCTTTTTGCTATCTCTCCTAATCCCTGTTCTGACAAACATTTACATTATTGAGTTACTACAACCATTAGTTAAATCCATTTTTAAGCTGATTCATAGAATTTACTTTATCCATAAAGCTTCTATCTTACAATCTATCAAAAATATATATATATATATATATATATATATATATATATATATATATATATATATATATAGTATATAGAAAATGGCATAAAACACTGCTATTTACATACATACTCTCACATATGCATGCAGATGTGTTAATTTCAATCTTGTAAGAATTATATTCTCATCATTTAATGAAAAAAAAAGAAATGGAAGTCTTTCTAAAATCCTTATATATTCAAATGCATCTCCTTTTATTGTCAATGAAGTGACAAAACGAGTTCCAAATCAATTGGTTTGGGGAAATCACAGGAATCTAATAATCTGTACAATGAATCCATCAAAAAGACAAGGAAACAGCAAACACATCAGCAATCAAATAGTCATTTTTAAGGCGCAAATGAAACAGGCAAGATTCTATTGAAATCTTAAAACTGAATTAAAAAAAAAAATGTAACTTTTTTGTATCTTTATATTGTTTCCATTTCTTTAACCTGTTTGTTACAGTGATTTTTTTCCTATCCATGTTTGAATCATCTGTTTGTAAATTTAAATTTTTAATTCACTTCTGCTATTGTTGTACTTCTTGTTTACATTTTCCCCTCCTCTTTCTTTACCTGTAAAATTCATTTGATTGGATTGGCAAAATCTTAATGCAAAGGAAAAATTCATACCATTTGCATTAATGTGAAATCACCATGGTTTCACAGTGCATGAGCTGTGATTGCATTACTGTATTATATGATCTTGACAGATGAAGAAAAATATAACTTTATAAGACAGTGCAATCATATCTTTTGTGAAGAGAAAGATGCAACATAGATTTTGTAAGAGTTTTGATTTTTATCGATAAAAGGATTTGGGAAAAAATTCTGTGTCTGTCAACAATAGAAGGTCTTTTAAGAAAATAACTTTAAAATAAAATGTTACATGAACATGATAAAACTTATGGATTTGATTTAGGGAAGAGCTTAAGACTGGCAGTCAGGGTAGCAGAGGTTCAGTTATAAGTTTATGAAATTTTACAGATATTGTGCAATCTTGATTTAAGTGTTTTAACAGATGTTTGAAAATGTGACACTAAAAGCAGAAGGCACATTGGAATAATAAAATATGTTTTCCAAAAACAAAAAGTATTAAGAAACAAAGAAAAAATGCTGATCAGTTACATAATATCAGTATTCTTATAAGACAGTGAATGCTGGACAATTTCAAGTGGCAGAAATGTGGTTTTACAGAAGGATGCTGAGAATATCATGGACTGAACATGTGAATAATGATAAAGTTTTAGAAAAAATAGAAAATAAAAGAACAGAAAATAAAACTGCAACATTCTAAAGGACAATAAATTAAATGTAGTCACAGAGAAGGATATTATGTTGAAAAATAAATATTTGTGGTACAAAGTAAATTAAATTTTCATCATCAGATTATTCATGTTAGTGCTTATATTACTTCACTAATCATACTGTACGCTTGTCATCTAAAATTTACTTCATCCTCTGGTTGAATTACTGTAGAGAAATGTCTGTATGCCTATTCTGTGACATGAGGCTATAAAATTCTGCAATTTTATTGGTCCTGACATAACAGGTGCCTTTTCTATAAATATTTTCATGGTAATTGTTCTGATGAACTTCCCTCTATGATACCTGAACTTTATGAATTTAAGCATAGTATTAGATTGACGGCAAGGTATCATCATTTTACAGTTGAAATGGCTAGATGCAACCATAAGTTCTATGCTTGCAGTTTCTTCTCTTGCACTTTTCATTTGTTAAACTCACTTCTGGCTTCTTGCTCCTCAGTCAACTTTGATCTTCTACTGTTTTCTTAATTCTTGTTTTTGTACTGTTCTCTCCTTAATAGTTTTCATTGTCAAATGATTTCTCACATTCAGTAACCCCTTATGTTTTAGTGAGTTTATTACTTTGCTTGGGATGAAATGATTAAATAAAACAAGTATATCTATTCACACACACACACACACATATAACACTTAGATACCTACACATGCACAAATATGTATGTATTTTTTAAATAGATATTCAGTATCAGCAGTGTGCTCACTTTTTGCTGATAGTAACAGCAGTGAATTTGTTTTTTCTGGCCCAAATCCATGACAGTGTTATTGAGCTGAATTCTATCATTTGTCTAAAATCATTACAGCCATTAATTTTCAAAATCCACTTTGGTTTCTTACATTTACTTACATGCACTTCAGAAAGGTATGAATCTATAACCTCCCATCAGCTATGGTCAAATAGTAGGACTTGTATCTAGAAAAGTCATTGCTACTCAAAAAAATGGTTAATGCAATATTAACTTACCCAAAAAATAAAATATAGAGTAATTCTTACAGTTCAAAATATATATGTTTCAGCATTAAATAACCCACACAGTGTTGCTAAACATTAAAAAATTCAGCCAGTTGATTCCAAAACATGATCTTCTGTATAAGTTTTATATGTAAGAAAAGGCTTCATCCCAGAAAAAAAGAAAAAAAAATACTGTGTATTTAAAGGGAAACAATAAAAATGATTACAGTCAGATAATAGATCTAAAAAAGTAACATATTCAGTTTATGAGAGATTAGATATAAAAAAATAATAAAAAATGTAGAATCAGGAATCTGTAACACTTAATATTTAATTTAGCACCACTAACCACTATTAACATCTGATTTAGCGCTACCCAATTTTTATTTTGTTGTGCCTTGATCATTCAGAGCTGTAAATTCTAAGATCTCTTAGATAGAAACCTATAATTATTCCAGATTTAATCTTATTGTTGTGATGTGAGTAAGAATTTATGAGGTCATTCTCATTTGCTGACTTACAATAAATGTTTAATTTCAAAGTGGTATCAGTTTGAATGAACAGAATACAAAGATAAGGTAAGGTGTGGTTTGTTTCTTTTTCATCCTCTCAAACTCAAAAGCTGATGGTAAATGATGGTAAATTTCTAAAATAAACTTTGAACAAATAAACAAACTTTGTCAAAAATTACCATCCCTATATACACTATTGGCAAAATATTTGGAGTGAACACTATGGATTTTCAAGAATTATCTTAGAATTAAAGGTTTTCAAAACTAATTTACTAGCTTACTTCAGGCCAGAAGGACTTTCTATTCCTTTATGTCAGGGATTCAATAATAATCAAGTCACAACTCATGCCATCCTTTCACAGGATTTAAAATGGTAAGCCTTTTTAGCAAAGTCTTGGCAATCTCAAGCACTGTACTGAGTAGCTAAGTTTTCTTTCAGGCCTTTTTTCTCTTTTTTTTTAGTATTGTTTTTTTTACTCAAGACTGTATGCGGATAAGAGTTTAGGTAAGTTGTCCATTGGTTCCCCCAACATTTTTTCTTTAATATATATATATATATATAAAGAGTAAGAGAAATAAATACAATGGGGAGAGATAAAGTTTGAATCCTAACAGACTTTTCAAAATGAGTATTCTGTTGATGTTTACACTGACATATAAATTTTAGGAAGTGGGTTGATCTGTGGACTTTTCAGTACTCCCTTTTAAAAGAGTTGACAGAGACAAAATCACAAAATATGCAAGAGTGGCAAGAAAAGGCCACTAAATAATAGAAATCAAAACAGTTTCATTCAACTGATTGCACAAATCCCATATTTCCTCTAATATTTCAGTGGACATTCATAACAAGTAAACAAAGAAAAAAAATGTGCTGAGATTAAATCAGTCAATCGAAAAAAAAAGTTATTTGAGTTCTATATCTCTTTTCAGTTGGAAATCTTCCCTCACGCTATCAATTATGATTGAGGCTGATAATGGATTCACAACAGGACTAAAATGACATATTACCATTGATCCAATTCTGGATTTTTCCCTTTTTAAACAGGACCAATGTGTAATTTTTTTCCCCTTTTCTTCTGTTATTCAAACAAGGAAAGCTAAAATGTAAAGATATAGTGCAAAAAAAAAAAAATCATATTTTCAGGTTAATTTCACTATTAAAGGAATTCTACTAAACAAGAAAATAGCAGGCCTGCTTAAAACCTAAAAACTTCCATAAAGCATCAATTTTAATGCATGACTCTCTCTGCCAATAACTAACCTCCATATATATTTAATAGGAGTGGATAGGGTCATCTCTCACCTAGTTCACATTTCACTCTGGTCTTTTGAAGAGTAGTACAGATTTCTTCCTAGTTTCTCATTTAGGATTGGATTTCTAGTTCTTGCTATAGTCTAATTCAATACTTCTAACATCTCTACCTAAACTTTGAAATATTATTTACTATTTATTTTTTCCTCAATAGGAGTAGATAGTTTTGCCTATAACCTGGTTCACCCTCCTCTTTTGAACAGGAGTAGATGCTTATCCATTTTTCCTGTTTAGGACTGGGTTTCTGGTTCCTCCTAAAGTATATTCCTTCTCTTTCATTTTTCCCTGTGTCTTAGTGGGATTATTGACTTGCTTGAGGTGAATTGATTAAAAGCATAAAAAATCCCTTTATTTTCTTTCACTTTTTCTAATTTTTATCCTCTATTTTAAACAGTCCATCCATTTTTCATCTTATATTATTTGAAAATTTACCAAGATTTTCATTGAAAGAATGTTTACTCAGTTTCATAACTTTTCCAGACAATAAGTAAAATGATCATTACCTGACCAGTCTCAAGTTTAATACACAACTGCTTTACCAATGATTGTATATAATGCAAAAAAAATGTTGAAATGATAAAAGAGGAATTCAGCAAACAAATTTTCTTGTAAATAACTAAACACTAAATCTATTTTATTGCTCTTACCTGCCACTGTTCTTAAATATCTTATATCATGAACACAAATGTAGTGTCTATTCATAAAAATCTAAACACAGAAAGAATCAATATCCTTAAACCATCCACCATCACATTTTTGGGACAGTGGGCATTAAAAAGTAGAAGACTATAATTAATACTGGAACTTTTATAAACCTACAATGAATACTATTTTTTTTAGAAAAGTAGAAAAAAGTACTTAATATCAGTTCCCCTATATGACAGTGAATACTGGACAATCTCCTCACAGATAAGTAAGAGACATGAAATATAGTTCTACAGAAGGATTCTGAATATGTGAACATCAACAAAGTTCTTGAGACTGTAGCAACAAAAAGGACAATTACACTTGATATCAGAAAATATAGTTGAAATTTCTGGAGCATATAATGAGGAAAGAGGGTTGGAAAATTTGATACTCACAGGGCAGATTGAAAATAAACATAAGCTACCTGGTGAGCTTAGGTGAATGGATTTCAGAGCAGGATTTAAGAGAAATGAGACAAAAAGAGTTGTGGAGAACTATTTCTGCCAATATCTTTAAGAGATATGGTACATAGAAGAAATCGATAAAAAAAAATAAAGGATTTTTATTTTATTTTTTGTAGTTAATACTGGATTCTATATGAGGTATTAATGAGTAAAATTGTCTGAATATCTGTGATGAAATATTTTCATGATTAATTTTTTACTAGATTTTCTTACATTTTATCTTTCCAGATTTTTTTTAGTCTTTTTTGCTTTTATGAAGTGATCAGAAAATAAAGAATAAGCCTCTGACTAGATTGGAACCCAGATAATGTAGACTTAGTAGCAACAATACAGTTTTAGAGAAATAGGAATAAAAAGGACACCTATACTTCATATCAGAAAGAGACAGTTGAAATATCTAGGTCACATTACTGAGGAAAGAGGACTTGGAAAATTTGACACTCACAGTACATATCAAAGGCAAGAGAGACCTAAGAAAGCAGCAGATAATCTACCTAATGCTTCGCTGCAAAGAAGAAACAGCAAAATGATAAAATTTACCTAAAGCTACAAAGGACAGGAAATTGTGGAGAGACATGATCATCAACATTGTGAAAAGACATGGCACATAGAAGAAACCTGACACACACAGTGCTTTACTAACAATTTTACAGATGACAGAGTTAATCAAACTACTACATTTTTTATCTCAGATTTTACTAAATGTCAATTCCATTTTTTCACATCTAGGATTAATGGAGGAGAAATTAAAAAAAATATTTACATTATTTACATTCGGACTATTGTCCTCATCTTTATTGTTATGATCACAATGTTTCAGCCATTATGTCCTACAACATTCTTTAGTTGTTTGGTCTGGGTAACATTTCAAACTGAAGCCTTTATTTTATCTATGCGGGGTATACTGTTTTGATTCCACTGTCCCTGTTTAAGGATATCTCATCTAGTCCTTATTTTGTACTGCTCAATTATTGCTCACCTTGTTTTGGCTAAGTCTAAGTACATACTACTTGGCTCAGTGATTGTAACAAATAAGAACAATCTACACCTGCAGATTAAATAAATTGTTCATTTTGAAGTTCCCTGAAGGTTACATGGACCTGCAAGCACCTGATGAGGGCTAGAGGGCTCAAAAGTAAAAATATTCTAATAATAACAACAAAGATAAGGATAATAGTTCACGTGTTAATAATGTAAATTAAGATATTTGTCTCAATATTTTCAATGAAGCATTATCATGAAGTCTTTAATTTTTATTGTTTTCTATCATTAATCAACACTTGATAAAAGGATATCAAAAATAACCTGAGTTGTGCAACAAAACAGTAACAAATATAGGAGAAAAAACAACAAAGTTAAAAAAAAAAATGAAAAAATACTTATTTTGTCTGCCATTAACATCAACAGTTTACCAATAACAAATTATCTTCTATGGAGAATATTTTTACTCAAAATATAATTTTTAAGCTTTCTATGAGTGTTGCTAGTAACATGGACATGAAAATGTATCAGGTGTGGAATTTAACTATTTGGGTAATATTCTGACAAACAAGTCTAATAGAAACTTGAAGACACATATGAATAACAAGTATTGCCTTTCAGAGGCTGGGGGAAAATGTTCTTAGAAATAAAGAAAAGACATCTCATCATCTTTAAGGAAATAAACACTGAAGAAAATACTTGATATGGTTCTACTGTTAAATGTTGAGAATGCCACAAACAGAGCATGTAACAAAAGATAAAGTTTTAAAGAGAAAAGCTACTACAAAGAAACTGTTACAAAATATCATAAGGAGATAGACAACATTTTTGGGGCAGATAATGAGAAAAGTAAGCTTGAAAAATTTATCACTTTATCGGGAAGGTAAGCAAAGAAGCAGGGCAGTGTCTACTACCGGTTGTGGGGGGTCATTTGCATTTAAATTTTTGAAGATCAAAGTTGACTGGAAATAAAGAAACCAGATAAGAGTTCCACAAGTGAGACATGCAAGAAAAGAAATTGCTAGCATAGAACTTACATCTAGCATTTTCACCAGTAAAATAATGAAACCTAGCTTACAGTAAAGTACTACACTTAAATTCATGAAGTCTAAGTATCAAAGAGGAAAGCTCATCATATATATATATATATATATATATATACACACACAGATGGTGAATTTAGAAGGAGGAAAAGCAAAACAAGAAATTGCTGATATAATTTTGCAACTATTTAAAAAAATAGAAAAAAATCTCATCTAGAAGAATCTGAGTAAAAAATACAATCAAACCTCCATTTTTGCTCTACTTAAAAAACAACTCTGTATGCATCTTTATACAAATAAAGACTATATGAATATTAAAATGAAAAATTTATAAAGATACAAATAAATCAATGAATGTATAGTTAAATTTAATTTTTTTCTGCTTCTTTCCCAGCAAAATCAATTGGCTTTGGTAATTTCAATTTTTCTTTTTTTAATAACTCATTTTGGCTTTGTTTTTGTGTTACGTAACAGAAAAAAATATCACATTCATGCATATGAAGAAGTATAACACAATTTCCCTAATGTCAAAATGTACATTATCATGATTTAGTGTATATCATGTATAGTGTATATCATATATGTTATTTTTTGATATATATATATATATATATATATATATGTGTGTGTGTGTGTATATATTCAGGGCATAGGCCATCATGATTTGCCACATATTTCTCTTTATTATGCATGAATTGTCATGAATTCTTGGGAAAGAGAGTGGAGCAGTTTCTCATTGCCTTCTCCAAATTTTGAAATTTAGAATTTTCCTCCTGTTTAACTGGTTATTACTCAATAATAGAGAGTCCAAGTAACCCTGTTACTTAACTGGTCATGAGCATAGATTTCTCAAGAGGATTTCCACAAAAGTAAATGCAACAAAATATTCAAGAATTTGACATTGGCCTGCTGATTCCTCTTTCTACACCAGTATATATTACACTACCTGCACCTTCTTGATGTAGAGAGGGCGAGAATAGTGTATATTGTTGCGGTTATCAATGCGGAAAATTGGACTAGCGGGCTGAGCTACCCTTCCAGCCAAAGCACTTAACTCTACTAATACCATTTGAAAGGTCTGACACCATCTTTACCCATATTTAAGTGCAGGGAAAGTTGGGCTCTCTATCCTTAATTGGCAACAAGTCTAAGAGTGTTCTTATTCTTGGTTCTTGGTTCTTAATTCAAAACTGGTTAGGCATGGAGCTAACAATTCCACTATGTACTTGTTCAAGAAACCACAGTATCACCTAGTGTAGTAGGTCTGTGGTCCTGTATTCCACAGAGGAGTATTTTGGACATATGTATATGATAAAATATAGTTTTTAATGTATGCTCTATTTATGGGTTAAAATGATCAATATTAGAGATAGAGCATATGTAAATATAAAAAAGGACATTAAAGTCAACACCCAGCGGCGACAGTCTGTTTCATGCTAAATACAATCATCAGGCCATATATATATATATATATATATATGAGTGTGTGTGTGTATATTAATTAAAAGTGGGGTGCTGAAAAGTTTTCAGTTCAATGCACTACCCACTGATCAAATATCTGAAAAATATATAATGAAAAGTTGAAAAGAATTAACACTTTTTGGCACCACCTCATAATAGTACATTGTATGGGAAATGTATATCAATAAACAATATAGTTTAGTAAGATGTTTTGTCCATAAGTTATTTCATATACAAGGAAGAGAAGGAAGCCTCCTATTAAAAAAACTAAACAGCAACTAAAATACAAAAAAATACTACTAGCATAAAAAGAGAGATTGAGAGAATGTCTCACAAAAACATTGTTCTAACATCATCAGCACAAAGCTTGGAATATTAACCACTTTTTTCAAAGTTATAGATGTGTTTTAGCATTCTTATTTATTCTTGTGCATATTATCATGTTTTTTTTTTGTAATTTATCATATGCCAGAATAGAAATTGACGCTCATGTCATAATAGACCATCAAAGGAAGATTTATGGTTATTCCTGTCCACTGAATGCAAAAGTATGTGACTTCACAACTGCATATGGTATTGCATGCATGATAATGACAATGTTGAACATATATATAAACAATTACACCAATGATGATGGGTCAGTCTCTAACACTATAGATGGAGAATTTCAAACTAAGAGGCAACATCAGGAGTCCCAGACAACAGACTGGCCAAAAGAAACTTATGCAATTTGATTTTTAATCAATTCATCCCAAGCAATTTGATAATGTCACTAATCAACATGAGACTATTAGGAGTGAAGGAGAATGAGGAGTCTTTAGAAGGAACTGTAAACCCAATCAATATGAAACAGGGGACAGACCTCTACACTTGTCCAAAAGATCAGGGGAGAGTGCGAGCAGGTTTATAGGCAAGTTTATGAGGAAAAGTAAATAAATAAAATTTCATAGTTTAGGTGGAGACGTCAGAATTATAGAGTTGAAGTAGACTTTAGAAGGAACTAGAAACCTAATCTTAAACAGGAAACAAAAGATAAACTCTATTCCTGTTCAAAAGAATAGTGGAAATTGGGAACTGGATGATAAGCAAATCTATATTAGAGTGAATAAAATTTTAAGTGATGAAGAATTGTATTTTCATTTGACTGACACCCAAATTTTCTAATAAATTTACTGTGTTATTTTGCAAGATTAATTTTGATCAAATTCTACTATACTGTCTGATATTTGTCATCTTCAGGGATATGTTAACTTCTAGCAATATGAAATTTCATGTTAGCAATACAGCAGTTTCAAATATAATGTCCAAAACTAATCAACATATTGACAATATTTAGAATATGCTTCAAATATTAACCAAGAAATTTGAAACCAAATAACTCAATTTTTCACTTTGACTAGAATTTTCTGAATTAAATCTGATAAGGTGATTTGCTTGGTGAATTCTAAAAAATCAATGTCCCTATTTCTAACTTTGGAAAGTAACTCTGATTTAGTTTTCTTATCAAATTAATACATGTTCTACTACCTGAATTTCTTTTATTTCTTCTAAAACAGAATTTTAGAAGAAATAAAACTATGTTATATTTTGGAATAAGCTTTTTTTAAAAAAATATTTATCATGTGCAAAAGTAATAAAATGTACAAGTAAAACAATGGAGAGTTTAAAAACTAAAGCCAAAATCCTCACAAAGATAAAATATTAGAAAAAATCGATAAGTTAGGCCAATAATAAACACTTCTTTGAGAGCATAAAACAAGGCAAATGAGGAAGAAAAAAAAACAATAAAGCTAAACAAAGAAAATCAATTGTAGAAATAAAAACAGAAGACTGGCTAAATGCAAATGAGAGAAAAAAAGGCAATGATATAAAAGAAACTAACTAAAACAAAATTGGCTGTTTAAGATAATTCTTGTGACTCCATTGTAATCCTGCACCCAATCACAATCTATTACCAAAAGCTGTATCCAATTATCAGCTATCTACATACTGCAATAAATCTGTATAATCTTTTCTTCGTATAAAAGTTGATAAAAAAATATACACCAGAATAAATAAAAATGAATGCATAGTCTCAATGGCTTTTCTTTAAGAAATAAACAAAAATCAAGTTATGTAACTTCCTTGACACTGAGTATTAGCACCTTTGCACTCATAGTAAATCTTAGAAGCTTCCAATTTCATATCATTTATAAAAACAAAAATCAGGATAATGTTATCATACTTTGTGAGAAGATAACAAGCAATGAGAAAAGAAGGTCTATCCCTATTTTGGGCAAAAAATGCAAGAGGAATGGAAATGCAAAGGTCACACACACAAAACCCCAAGAACTTCAGAAAAAAAATCACTGCTAAGTCTGTGGCAATAATACATTTGTTTAATGTTTTCTACTGACATAAAGTGGAATGATTATAACAAACCAATTTTCATGTGTTTCCAGATGAGTTGGTTCACTATGTCGTGCAAGGTAATTTTGCCCACCAGAATCTATCTTAAACTTTTCTGTCAACAATTTGTCTATGCATTGCATACTGTTGTCACAAGCAGACCCTAAACCTGTAACAATGCTGATGAGCAGCCATACACTCAAAGATGCCTACTGGCTCTAAAGCTCACTCCTAACCTCAAGTGGAATGCATATATATCACTCCAGAAAATACCTAACTGCTGCTGTCATGTTCTATCTTTATAAGAATCAGATTAGGCTAAGAATGGAATATTGCTGCCATTTCTGGACTGGTGCTGCTCGCAACCATAATCCCTCAGACAAAATGTCACCAGCCTATCATTACTATATCACTGTTACTATGGCAGATGTTCAGACAAGTTACATTCCTTAGTAACACCAGCTCAAACCTTCATTGGTAGGAGCCAGTGTGGCATGTTCAAGGTGGCAGGCTATTTCCATTTTCTTCATGTTCCTTTGATAAAGAGCAAGTTCCATTCAGATAGCTTCTTCTTCAGAACTGTTACTTTCCATAACAAACACCTGAAAAAAAAGCTTCCCTGAGAACTAAAACCTTACTGCTGCCTCTAGTTTTTCTCATCCATGGGGAAATTGTTGGGCATTATTATCATAGAATTATTTTTTTATCTACATTATATATATATATATATATATATATATATATATATATATATATACATACACACACACACACATACACACACACACACACACACACACACAAACTTCTCTCATGATCATACATATATACATGCGTGCACACATATCTCATACATGTGTGTGTGTGTGTGTGTATATATATATATATATCCAATTCCCTATTGTCAAGTTCATACCCTCCCCAATCTTTTGAACAGGAGTAGTTGATCCCTTGTTTCCTGTTTAGTACCAGGTTTCCAGTTACTTCTAAAGTCTGCTTCAGCTGTATACTCCTAGTGCTTGTTCTTTTATATTCTAATATAACTCCACACTATAACCCTCTTCCTTGAGTGGCTCTTGGGCCACGTATTAAATGAATATTAGAGCAAACAATGACTGTGAGAACTATTAAGCAGTGGTTAATGTAACCATAGTGCCATTTATGTCACAAGCCATGTTTGTACAAATGAAAGGTGAACGATGTACGAAACATTTCATGACAATGGCTTTATTAAGGGGAAATGTGGAAAAAATACTGTTTTGTACCTGAAGACTTGCTCTATCCAATGTTATTATTGTACTGCCTGTATGTTTTATCATTTCAGGAAAGTACATAGGACACATTACTTTTTATAATGCCTCTTATAGATGTATAATCAATTCAATCAATTCAGCAATTATTATTGATAGGCTGTCTTTATAGACAGAGTGCTTGATATCAATAATCAGATAAAGCATGGATAAACAAGATAAAACATCAAATATTAATTATAATGATCAATTCTAAGTTTTGCACAATTACCTGACAATCACTTCTTATCATGAAACCTAAATGTAGTTAATATTTATGTTTTTATCATATATATATATATATATATATATATGTGTGTGTGTGTGTTTGAATATAAAATAACACACTGAGTGCTAGTAGTAATAAAACAATGCTCGAAGTAATTGTCACATGCATGAAACTCAGAGTATTTAGCAGTTAAAGCGATCAATATCAGGGATAGTGTATATGTACATATGAAAGTGGACACTGAGGTCAACACCCAGTGGCGACAGTCTGTTTAATGCTTAAATTGAGTAATTGCATTTAAGCATGAAACTGTCACTGCTGGTTGTTGACCTTAGTGCCCACTTTTATATATATATATATATATATATATATATATATATATAGATACACCTAGTGAGTCAGACAAACCTACCCAGGTTTCACCTAAACGGATCGAAACCTGGGTAGGTTTGTCTGGCTCACTAGGTGTATCTAGGTCTGCTCTATGGTTGTATTGAGCTCTTTTTGTTAGTTAGTTGTTACTCGTATCGGGGTTTTTTCTTTGGGCTTCAGACCTGCATCTGTGTGATTTTTTTGTCGGCAGAAGTTCATGTTTGTAGCTCTTTCTTTTTTTAAAACCTTTTTTTCCCTTGAGATTGATTTGATTAGCAAAGCAAAAATTTGAATTGAAGTTTTCGGCTCTTGTTTTGAAACATGAGACCTCTTATGTAGCAATTTGGAATCATATTTTTAAATAAATAAATATATATATATATATATATATATATATATTTATGACTAAAAAAGAAAATAATTATAAGAAAATTATATAAAACCTTAACAGCAGAACCCTGTCAGTTGTTTTAAATGATATATATATATTATATATATATATATATATATATATAGGACTTGCTGAAATTATAGCAACAAAAATCATTTCAATGTTCCTATTTTATTACTAATTTTACTCTACCTTCTTCTACACTAGATTAATAAATAACACTATTACTACTAATTCATCATCATTATCCTCATCAAAAACAACAAAATTTTGTTTTATTTCTCATATTTTCCATATTTTTTTGCTTTCTATTTCCAAATTCTTGTTCCATACACTGCAAGAGGAAACAATACAAAAACTAGAAATAAACTGCTTATCAGATTGCATTGACATCTTACATCTCCAGGTCTCATTTTTCATGGATGTCATCTTAACAACTTTAACCCTAGAATCCTGATTATTCAACAAGGCAAAGATCTGCAATGAATCTGTATTCCGCTCCTATTTCCAATAATGAAAATACTTTACCTAAAAAGAAAAAACAAAACTTCAAAAGATTCTCTTCTATGTTCAGCTCCTTTAGCAGATAATCAAAACATCTAAATCAAGGCAGCTTTTCGTTCTGACAAACTCAAATGAGCAGGCCCTATAATCCCAAAAAAAATCAGCATATTAGTGAAATAGTGAGAGCTCTTGTAAATTCAACATTCTGTGTCTGCTGATGCAGATCATATGAACAGATCAATTTTCTCTGATTGATTTTCATAACCAATGAAATGATTCTGTTTAAACATCAGATCCACAATCTGTTGCCATAAATTATCAAGATAATGGCAGACTGACCCATCGTGCACTCATGCTAACCGATTCCTTGTGTTCAGCTGCCAAACATTTGAGTTCTAGTGATTCATGATTTGTGATCTTATCTTGAAATACTAGCATGAAAAAGATAAACAAGCTGAGTTTTAAATTTGAATAATTATGATATGGAATGCTGATAATGATGCCAATTTGTGAAACAACAGTTTTACTATTAAAACTAAATATTCTGTTAATAAATCATTAGTCAGTGTCTGTTGATAGAAAATATGAAAT
Source organism: Acanthosepion pharaonis (assembly GCA_903632075.3). NCBI lineage: Eukaryota > Metazoa > Mollusca > Cephalopoda > Sepiida > Sepiidae > Acanthosepion > Acanthosepion pharaonis. The sequence goes on from CAHIKZ030001890.1 coordinate 2,147,998, forward strand.
TATCGGTGAAAATATTGCAGCTTAAAAAAGAGAAAATTATCTTGTTAGTGAAGAGATTAATTTTTTTAAAATTTTACCAGATGTAAATCAAATGTTATGTCAACAAAACAAGTAAAATTTAAATAATAATGAAAATAATCTAAAACTGATCATTACAAATAATGCCTTATCTTCAAAATAAGAAATCAAATACTATTATAAGCTGTAATTTTATTTTAAGAAGCATACACAGTAAGATCTTATTTTACTCTCTAACAGCATAAAGAACAATAGTAAATCAAATCAAATATAAGGACTAAAATCTGAAAGAATATTAGAGTGATATTTATTTACATTATTCGAACTACTGTCCTCATCTTTGTCGCCATATTTATCACAACGTTTCGTCCGTTGTACGATCCGGCCTTCTTCAGGTGGTTGGAATTTCAAACTGAACCCTTTATTTCGCTCACTAGGGTAGACTGTTCTAGTTCCATGTGCCATGTTTGATGGATGTCAGTTATTAGTTATCTCCACTGTTTTAACCGGGTATTGAACTCACACTCTTTGGGTCCTGTCACTGGATCTAACCAATGCCATTATCCACTGTGCCATGTGTCCTTGAGGACATCTGGGTATGAATTTCTGGGTATTATAAACCTAAGTTTTCAGCAACCATTTTTACCAGTACTCATATTGCAACTTTGTTGTTATCATTGCTTTTCTCTGGCACTCCTTAAACCACCTGAAGAAGGCTGGAGCGTACAACAGCCGAAACGTTGTGATAAATATGGCGACAAAGATGAGGACAATAGTCCAAATAATGTAAATAATGTACACAATACCTCATCTCAGAAATATAGACAGACTCTAGAGTGATATTATTCAAATTTCTCTGATGAAACATTGCCAATTATTAATATTTGACTTGTATTTCTAATATTCATTGAATGACACACTAGAAATAATATTAAAAAGATAACTGAAATTAAGATGAAAGAAATACTAAGGTAAGTTTTAATGTATTAACAAAGAAAAGAGTAGTGAAAAATTATATAATATCTATCCTCTTGTATGATAGTGAATGCTGGATATTCTCCACACAGATGAAGAGAAGGTTGGAACCAACAGAAGTAGTGTTCAACAGAAGGATGCTGAGAATACAATAGATGGAATGCATACCAACAAGGAAATCTTAATGAAATAGGAAAGAAAAAAGAATCTTCAAATACTTCAAATTAAAAAGATACAGCTGAACTTTCTTGGATACATAATGAAGAAGAAAAACTTGGAGACTTTGACACTCACAGGATATACTGAAGGAAAAAAAGACAGTAGAAAGAAGATGGCCACTGACCAGATGAGCTTTTGGGAATGGATGGTGGAATGGTAAGGAGGCATGACAAAGAGACAAATGTTGCTAAGAGCTATAATGGGTCAGAAGTTGTGGAGAGGGTCACAGTACATAGAAGGTGATTGTCAGATGTTTATTAAGAAGGATCTATCAATATCAGTTGCAAAAATTCATTAGAAAAATGAATGCAACTACTGTTACATAATAGTAATTATATTTAGTATTTGAAATATGCATTCAAAAATTTCATGAGAAACAAAGAAAAGACTACTGGATTATTATCTCATATCAGTCTTCCTATATAGCAGTGAATGTGGAACAATTGCCTCACAAATGAAGAGGAGACTTGATACAAAGATGTGATTCTCCAGAAGAATATTGACAATGCCACAGACAGAGTATGTGAGCAACCTGGAAATTTTAAGAAAAATGGACACAAAATAGATACTTCTTAACTCTATTTATATTTGGATTATTATCCTCATCTTTGTTGCTGTTATCACAACATTTCAGCTGTTGTGCCCTCTGGCTTTCTTCAGGTCTGGGTAACCTACAGGGATTTCTGAACTGAAACCTTTATTTAAGTTTTTGTTCACTGATCATGTCCAGGGATATAAGAACTAGATAATATCCCTAAAAGATGGCCAAAATGTTGTGATGACTGCAAGAA
>CAHIKZ030001890.1:2155000-2242500 GCA_903632075.3 Acanthosepion pharaonis
CCTAAGGGCCAATCTAGTAGTATGCTTAAATTCATTTGGTTGAGGTACAAAGAAGAGAGCTGATTATATTTAAAAATATATATATGAAAATATTTATAGAATAGAAAGAAGGAAATCAGATTACAGTGGTAAGAAAGTGTCTGAAGTTGGGATGTCAGGACAGGAATAATAAGATTACAACATAAGAGTATAGATATTACAAAGCAGTTCAGCATTTTGTGAAAACAGTAAAATTTGTAAAACAAAAGATGTCCCCATTATAACAGATTACAGAGTGCAACTCAGTAAATTATTTGAATATTTTAACTTTGTCATAAAATACATTATATACATTATACATGTACATTATGAAGGTGATGGTTGCACCCATAATAATTAGAATAAATGAAACAGTTTCAAAGATTCTTGGAGAAAGAAAACTTGATGGGTAAGGTAAGGTAATGTTTACCGGCACATGAAGCTTTCATCCTGCATTAAGTAGTTTTTCATGTCAAGTAATTTTTAAACCTTTTTATTTTATTCTGTACCTGCTTTGTAGAAAGATTTTTTTGGGATGTGAATACATTGTGTTGTATTGTGTTGTTCTACAACATGTGATCAGTGGTCAAATTTGCCAATTGTTTGGGATATGACATAACAGAATTCATTATAACTTCATAGGCTGTTGAAGCTAGAAAGAGGTCAGTTATTTCATTTTCTACCCAACTTGCCTCATTGTCATTCAATTTTTAGCCCTAGCATGGGCTGCAATAAACCAGATCCAAGACTTGAAAAAATTCTGGTTTATCTAAGTGACTTCAACATCCTATGATACCATATTTTGTACTGGTAATTTTGTGTATGTGCTGTATTGACAAGAGCTTAAGAAGACTTATTTACTTTAGGTAGCTGAGTAACTAAGTGATGGGCACTTTTTTTTAAATAGTATCTCAAATTTTGGTTTATTTACAGCATATATATGTATATCCTTTGCATTTAATCATTATGTGTTGTGTAGCTAATTGATGTCAACAAAGTTTGCATCGTTGGGTGTTTTCAGCTATAAGGATGAGATATATGTGTTCAATTCAAACCAGAGTTAGCACAGTATCTTACCTTTGTTCAACCTGAGAAGGAAGAGAACCTATCCAGGTAAAATTATTGTTGAATTCAGTAAGAATACTGAAGTAAGCTCTTGTATTTTGAGGTGACTTGCTATCACTTGATCTCTTGTGAAAAACCCCAGATGTAACTGTTGGGAAAACTCATTTAATAATAATGTGTTAGATAATTAGTACAAGTCATAGAGATGATATTAAGTGTTTGTAAAAAAGATAAACATAATGCTAATATTGAGGCATTCTCCATCTTAATAATAATAATAATATTTGTACCCTAGCATCACACTGCTCCTGTGCTGTTCTCTCTCTCTCTTATTTCTCTCTCTCTCTTTCTCAATGATAATAATAATATTTGTTGTAAAAATAATGAACCTATAATAATGAGCAGCTATTTTATCACAGGCACTGCATGACAAACTCAAGTGAGCACACTGGGAATTGAAAGAAATTAAATACTACCATAGTATCATGTAAGGCTTTAATGTATTTTTAATGCAAAAACAATTCCCCATAGACCTAATGCCATTCTGCACTGCTCATCAAAGGAACCATTTAATCAATAGGCTCTGGTTAACAGGCAGTAGGCACTTACAAACGATTGGTAATGCTTCTCTGTCCAACACTACTAAGCTAGACCAAAAAAAAAAAGAAAAATGATAAAGGACCATCCAAACTGTACAAAGAGAATCGATACAGGACTTTTAATGATATGTACTAGGAGAAAAATAAGTATTTTGCAAGCAGAATTCTGCTAGTATTTTCAAATATTTTTGCTTAAAGTCTTTTAGTGAAGTGAATTAAAATTTAAACTATGAATTATAATTAGTTTCTGCATTTTATTTAAGATTTTATACAAACACACATACATAACTGACATAATAAGTCTATCATCAAATCCGACTGGAGGGTTTTTCTCAGTATTTAATGAACACTTAAGTCTGTAAATTTTACTAATATATATATATATATGTATATATATATATATATATATATATATATATATATAAGTATAAAATAAATAGAATAACACATATATTTTTTCTTTCTCCTCAGTAATTTTATAATTTTAAACTTAATATAGATTAAATTTAAATTTTAAAATGGGTAATTTTTAATTTTATCGTATAATTTAATATTTATTAGTTAGAATGAATTCTATTTTAGTCTAATCCCAACATTAAAGCATTAAATAAATATTATAACCTTAGTTCATTGTCAAGTTTTTTCAATTCTCATATATTTGTGTTTTCATTGGCCATTCCAGCTTATGTAACAGCGTTTCCATTAGCGAGGGGTGTTTGATTGACTTGAACCTTTTTAAACCCTTTATTCTGCATTCAACATCCTCACTTGATAAGACACCAGAAGTGTTGAGGCAAAATGGCTATTTTTGAAGTGATTTTATAACATATTTATGTTATAATTTTCGAATAAATAATTATATATATATATATATATATATATATATATATAATTATTTATTCCAAAATTATAACATAAATATATATAATATATATAATGGACATTATGGAAAATTTATATATATATGTATATAAAAATTTTCGATAATTTCCATTGTCCCAAGAACTTTTGGACACTTCTTCAGCCATTTTTAAGTGTGAGGGGGTAGGTGTTCTTAGTTTTTCTTCATGTTTTTGAAAAAAATAGAAAGATGCTCATTCAAATTCCAGTTGCACTCAACAGGCAAAGGCATAGAGTAAACACTCCTACTAGTATACAAGTCAATACAAAACAAAATACATCTTAAATAGTCAAAGCATAAAGAGAAACTAATAATATCTAAAAAATATACCCTTGAAAATGGCTAAAGAAGCATCTGAAAGTGCTTGGGACAACAGACATTATATTATGAACAATTTTTTACCCACTTACTTCCACCAAACTGGAAAACATAACTAAATAAGATATTAATTAAATTTTCCTTGTCTGTCATATCTAACAAAAGATGTTCAAAAGAAAGGTTGCTACCTATATATATATATATATATATATATATATATACATAATTGTTGTGAGGGAGAATGTTTCCCTATAAGTTTGGACTCGGCTGTCAGATGAAAAATATAAAAATACTCCTACATCAAGAGGAGCAGCAGTAGCTTTTGCTGAAAACAGTTATTCACAGCTAAACATTCTCTTCTCTAGCTTCTATTTTACATTATTTTTCCCTGTACCAAAAAGTAATAAACTTGTTAAACCAATTCCGGTTTTCTACTGTTGTTTTTGATAACTCAGTTACAACAATAATCATATAACCTGGTTCATATATATTTATACACATAAAAATCGAAGTGTTTGTATGTGTGTGTATATATATATATATATATGGGTACTGGAGTTAACAACTTCAGGTTTGAGCATTGCATTCAAGTATAAAACAGACTGTTGCTGCTCAGTGTTGATCTCAGTGTCTACTTTTATATGTACATACATGCTATCCGTGATATTGAGCACATTTATCCATAAATATGACATATTTTTTAACTATATATACAGGGTACAATGTATATATAGTTTTTATCTAAATGATTCATAAATGAAAATAACACTGACATTATATTTTAAAAGATATATTTACCGAAATTACACAAAACTATCTTGAAATACAAAAGAGTAAATTTATGCAATAAAATCCCCATTGGCTTCAACCACAGCCTCCAGATGACTTCATAATCTTCTGCAACTCTTCTGGATGGTCTCCTTGTTTAAGTTGGCAAATCTGTGCCTTTAGTTCATCTTTGATGTTACAAGGGGTTTTGTTGGTCTCTTGCTCAGCTGTGCCCCACACCTAATAATCAAGGGGGTTACAGTCTGGGGAGTTAGGTGGTCAGATGCAAGGGGGGAGGATCACAGAATTTGTCTGACAGCCATGACTGGGTTCTCCTGCTTACGTGGCATGGTGCAGAGTCCATTTGCCAGATATAGGGACCTAGTTGTCAGCCTCTTGACTTAGGATAGCACTATCCCCTCAAGGCAATTGATGTAGGCCTCCGTGTTAAGTCTGAGGCTCTGTAGGAAGATGAATGGAGGCACAACATCATCATTATTGGCGACCACTACAAACACCATGATGATTGAATATATCATTCAACTCTTTCCAAATCCTCTGCACTGTCCTCAGATTGACACCCAAATACTCAGAAATATTTGTATTGAAGCTTCTGATGTGAATGCGAAGTAGTAAAGCATCCAAATTTCTGGTGGAGTGAATTGAATCATGGTGCACTTTTTCTCACGTATGGTGCACAACTGATCCTACTATAACATATCAGTTGATAAAATCAAAAACCCACCATACACATGTGCAAAATTAAAAATATAAAATGGTAACAAGTTACCATAGCACTCTATATATGTGTGTGTGTGTGTGTGTGAGAGAGAGTGTCTGTATGCATGTATAAAAATTTAATGTTCATATTAAAAATTGGTATTCCACTGTAGAATATGGGAGCAATATATAATTATAAAAATATAAACTAACCTAATGAAAACTTCTCCTTCTATACACACACAAACCAAAAAGAAAACCAAAATAAATTCTAATATCTGGTCAATATTCTAATATCTGGGCAGATTTTGTTGAGAGAGTAAAGTCAGCAATTTTTTACCTTCCACTTTTATGTATACATCTTTTGATATCTATGAGCGAAAATATATATTGGGAGAAGAACAGGAAGGAAAACACATAAAATGTAATACAGTGCACAATGAATGTTGAGAGTGAAAAACACAATGCTTGATATGAAATAACAGAATGCAGATATACAATAAAAAAATTATATTGTTCTTTACCACATGAAGCTACACTGCCATGCACATGAAACTTTAAGTAGTATCATGTGATAAGGAACAAAAAATTATGTGTGTGTGTGTGTGTGTGTGTCTATAGACATTTACAAATGTGAATATATATATATATAGAGAGAGAGAAAGATATCACATACACAAGTGCATATAATACATATATATATATGTATATACATATATAAAGATTTCTTCCAACTATGCAAGAAACTGTATATATATATATATATATATATATAATATATAAAACATTAATTTTTGTAGATCAGTTTTTTATATTACTAGGATTCACTTGGATTATATACCAAAATATTTTTTACCTTAACTATATATATATATGCCAACACATGCAATGTATTATTATGCTACTAGAATTCATTTAAACAAGTTGTATTAAATTCAACTGGCAAAGTCTGTTTGTTGAAATGACAGGGATGTGGTTCTACTGGACGATACTGAGAACATTATGGACTGAACATGTGACCAGTTAGGAAATTTTAAGGAAACTAAAAAAATAAAAGGGCACTTATAATTACAATCAGAAAGAAACTGTTGGAATTTCTAGGATACATATTGAGAAATGAAGCCTGTAAAGGATATATTGAAAACAATTGAAGCAGGAGAGACAATGAGGAACCTAATGAATGTTTATGTTAATGAATGGTAGAACAAGGACAAGAAGTGGTGATAAAGAATCAAAAGTTACTAAAAGCAGCAAAAGTACAGGAAGTTGTGGAGAGTCATAATCACCGATATCCTGAGTGGACACAGCACATGAAAGAAGTTAGCATGAGTGTTAAAATCTTACATGCCCTAGATAGTAGTTTATTCAATGATACTCCATGAAAGTGGCCTCGTATTCAAGTTGACTAATTCTTCATACTCACAGGAAATATTAGTGTAAACAGTGAGTAAGCTACCTGATAATTCCTTGTGAATGGATGGTAAAACAAGGACAAAGTGGATGGTAAAATGTCAAAAGTTACTTTTTTTGTTTTTTTATTATCTTTTCACCCCAAGCAAGGCAAGAAAGCCACTAACATGCAGGGGGTTACTGAGTGTAAAAGAATATAAGAAAAAAAATCAAGGAATGGAAGCAATAGATAACCATTGATATTGCATTTAAATTTTTGAAGATAAAAAACGAGAAAGCAAGAAACCAGAAAAGAGTTCCACAAATGAGAAGTGTGAAAAATGAAACAGTTAACTTACAGTTACATCCAGTCATTTCAACTGTAAAACGATGAAATCTTACCACCAATGTATTATTGCATTTAAATTCACATAGTTTTGGTACCCTAGAGGAAAGTTCATTAGAACAATTACTATGAAAGTATTTATAGAGAATGCATGGGGAAGATACCTTATAGCCGTTCGAAAGTGACTGAAGCTGAAATATTGCAGATTCTTGGAATTTTATCAAGGTTCTCTAAATATATAGCAGGAGCACCAGACCACATATGGCAAGAATACTCTAAGCATAGACAAATGGTAAACTTGTAAATAGGTAAGATAGATTCAGGTGAGAAAAATTAGGGACCATGTATACAAAAGAAGAAACAAAGATGACTACACAATTTTTACGTCCTGAAATTAGTTTGCTTATTCAATGTTACTTCAAGAATTAAACCTTTTGTTGAAGTGAATAATTCAGTAAAAATTTAGTTACTTATTTAAAGGATGACCATAATCTTGAGGGCTCGTATCATGAATTTGTTCAACTATGATCAGTTTTAAGAAAGTAATACAGTGTTAGCTTGTCAAATTAGTAAGCCAATAATTACTGTTTAAGTTATCAACAAATTTCCCTGATCTCAGATAAGGATACTGAACTAAGTAAACTCAGAAATTCCAACCAGCTAGTCTTCAAAATATCTTCTCATTAGAACATTTTTCTGAGTTTGCTGTACAGATCTATCAGTACTACAACAGAGATTAAAAAAAGAAAAAAAATTGCTATCAGCAGAATTTTTACCTCAGGACAAAAAGAAAAAGTAAGAAATTTGAATTCTCCCACAAAACTTGTTTCCCTTTATTCATAATCACTTTAATGTTATAACCACATTCCATCGACTGGACCCCCTATTTTTGGGTGCCTTTTGGGACTTACATCAGATATTTCTAATCATGTTATCTACACAATATAAGTGATTTAAGAATGTCTGCAGCCTTAGGCAAAGCAAAAACAAACATGAACTACAATTTCAATATTTCTAAAAAAAAATGAGAATATTAAAGGAAATGGGCCAAGTCCTCAATCCATTCTACTGGATTAAACTAATTTCTGACAAATTAGATTTATATGATGGCGAAAAGCTGTTAGTGGAAGACATGACAGTATTTTCAAACAAGTTTATACCATTTTTCCCGTGAATTGCAAGATAAAGTAATTCTGATTTCTTAACTTTTGAGTTTTCTTTTTTAACCCCTTCCCAGGTGTAGACATGTATATAAGTTTTTAATGAATGTATCTTTTTCAGAAATGGACAAAGAAACACATCTAAAACATAACATTCAAAAACCAGCAACAGACAAATTTATACATTGATGTCGATTCTTATTATTTCCTTCGGATCTTGAAACGAGTCAAATTGTCAACTCATACATCTGATAGAGATGTTAGCCACAGCTCTGTTACTTCAATGTGTCACAGTTTTTTAGTTACTGTATTAAAAACAAATAAAAGAAAATTGTCTGAAAATGAAACGTTTTTCCCAAACTAATTGTTAAAATTATGGGTTAAATGACCCATGTTCCTTCAAGGTCATGGATCTCCACAATTTCCTATATTTTGTAGCTCTAAGCAATGTCTAGCCATTTATTATTCCTACCATACATTTACTAAAGCTTTTCAGGTAGGTTATTTCTTATTTCTCTCTGTTGCTTTTGCGTTCAATATGTCCTGTGAATGTCAAATTATCCAATCCTTCTGTTTAGCCCTCCAAGACATAACTTTTTGTTAATCATAAGTATTATTATCTTTTTCCTTCCAATTTTCCTTAAAGCTTCCTCATTGCTAACATGTTTCACCCATAGTATTTTCAACATCCTTCTGAAGGACCTCATTTCTGTTTCCTTCCATCTTCTTTTCAAGCGCTAGGGACCAGCATGCACTACCATATAGAATGATTGATGTTACATACCAGTTCAGTAGTGTTTTCTTTGTTTCCAATTGAATTTTCTTGAGCTTATATATCTTATAACTGGGGATACTTATGGTCATTTATTCTCCAATAGTTACTATTAGCATGAACACTGAATAAGTGAACATTAATAGTAATAATAAGAAAAATCAAAATCATCAGAATGGTTAGAATACTGGCTAGTGAGTTAATACATTAAGGAAATTTGCTGTTCCATGATATCCATTTTATAACAAGAGTACTATTAAGAACATACAAATTTAAAAAAGATAATAATTTCACTCCTCCCCAGGAATAGGTTTATCACTTATTTCCTGTTTAGGATTGGGTTTTTGGTTCCTTCTAAAGTCTCTTTCAATTACTTACATCTAATATATATATTTTAATTATTTTTCTCTTTAGTAGGAGTAGATAGGTTCACCTACTGTCTGGTTCACACTCCTCCTGTCTATTTTGAAACAGACTAAAGGTTTATCTCTTGTTCCCTGTTTACAATCATGTTTCTGGTTACTTCTAAAATCATTTGATCCTCTTTCATTCCTTTTAGTCCCTTGCATGCTAGTGGCATTATTGCCTTGCTTGGGGTGAATTTATTGAAAGTAAAAAAGAGGGAGCTATTGTGTACTGAAAAGGTTACTGCTTTTAGTTAATGAATAATAATTTTAATAGATCTTGTGGATTTCAATAACACAGTACTGTTTTCATATTTCTTATTTCAAGCAATCTGATACATGAGTTTTGACTATTCCCAAATGACAAACATTGCAAATGAATGTCCCAAGAACTGAAATAATTTCATCAAATGTAAATAAAGTAAAATCTTTATTCATGGAAACATTTGCTAGAAGCTGGTCTGAAAATTCTTTTGTGCTATAAATTAAATCTGAATAAAATAAGTCAATATTTGTTTTATCAACAAGTTTTTAACGCTCTTCTTAACATGAAAGTTTATTAATATTTTACCTTCTTTTTTCCTACAATATTTGACAGCAAAATTCCTTTATGACAAAGAACTGTCTAAAACCACCATCTTTGAACTTCACAAAATGATTATTTTTATTTCAGACTGTCTTTTATGATAAGCAGAACTACCAATCAATAACCTCAATAGATTTTACATAAATTTCCTTTTCCAGAATGTGTCTGTCCAAGACTTAAAGACTGACTGATTAAATTTTCTTTTTCTTTATTGTTTTATATTAATTTTATTTTTATGAAAGCAGTACTCATCAATATTTTTTATGAGTAAAAACAGAAAAGCCCCTTTCTCTTTGACAGTAATGCTTGCTTCTGTTATATGTATAATGACCAAATTCTGTCTGTAGAAGTAGTAGTATGCATCCATCAGTCTGGGGAGACTGGAATCTACAAGTCGGGTTAGATAATCCATGTTGCAGATGCTGGCTTGGACACATTTGTATTTCTTCACCAACCAACTTTTGGTTTATACTGAAACAATGCTGAGCAGACCTTAGTCACAGTTTCTGGGAGAGAGTACATAATTAAACATGATCAATAGTTGAAAAAAGCCACTATACTTGTGACTTCATGCTAGCACAAACATCAATAAACTCTCAACAATTTCATCTACTCTGTTTCATTTATAAGGTTTGTGTCAAACAGTAGTTTCACTTCCAGGCACTCAGCAAAGGCACTCAACATTGGGATCATCTTCCCAAGCAGATATTATCAAGAACTCATTCCCTAAAAATTGACCAATTGGAAAGATCATGTTCAAAATAGTTAGCCACACATCTGCACATACTTTCTAATGCTTGTATTAATTTTTAACCACTGAAAATATTTTTCTTCATGATATTTAATATGCTTCTATAGTAAAATCATTAGCAATGCCTTTATATAATACATATAATAGTACTATTCCCTGTCAGTAATGCTTCAATTAATTCCTAACTACTGACAATACTTTTTTTTTCACTGATGTTCCCTTTTCTTGTTAATGAACACTGTTTTTAAATTATATATATATATATATATATATTATATATATATAATGCAGCACTGTTCCATCCGTCAATAATACTTCTATCAATTCCTGACACTGACAATGCACTATTCTTTCTGCCAGTAATGGTAATAGTAATATTATCCATTTCCTTATAATGAAAAATATTGTTAAAAATAGTTTTAAGAGACAAATTTTTTACATCTCAACCTAAAGCAGTACTGACTGCTTGGTCAATGAATGCCAAGTATTTCCTTGTCTGGAAACAGATAATATTATCCTTACCATATAAAAAAAAAAACATTTGAAACTCATTAACTGAACAGCTAGAGCCACTTCTTTATAAAATCTTTCTCTTAAAAAGTTTTTTCAGGATAATAGGTTTTTCAAGTTCAATAGTCTTATCACTCTTTCAAGTACTGATGGGGGTTTCCTTCTTAACCTTTTTTTGAAGTAGTGGGGAATGTCAATATGTTGTTTATGTCATTATTTTCTCTTTGGGTTATATATGTTATCTTGAATAATAAAAAAAATCTTTTTCTCAATTTGTAATTCAAAGAATACTGTTTGAAAGTCAAAATGTTTTCAAAATAAATTTTAGATAAGGAATTGTAAAATTAGTTATTCTTATAATTTCCATTAAATTCTAGTACTATGGGCAATTTAGAGAAATTGCTTCATATGAATTATTATAGAAAAGACTTTTTTTAATTATTGTAAATTTATCTAAAGTATATATAAAGTAATGAACTTGACAACAAAAAATGTGACACTGATGTTGAAAGGCACATTGGAATAGCAATAGTCACCTTCCAAAGGATAAAGAAAAAAAACATGAAAATTTAATGAGCAACACAAAGAGAAGAGTGCTAGGTAATATCAGTTCTCCTATATGTCAACAGATGGCTGACAATTCCTTACAGATGAAGAGAATACTCCAGGCAACAAAGATATGGTTCTACAGTAGGATCCTTAGAATAACATGAAGGAAGAACGCAAACAAGGAGGTTTTATGAAAAATGGAAACAACAAGGACATGTATACATCAAATCAGAAAGATATATCTGAAATTTCTGAGAAAAGAAAACCTGGAAAATATAACACTCACACAACATACTGAAAGCAAGAGGGATATAGGAAAACAGCAAATAATCTACCTGACAAGCTTTTGTAAATGTACAGCAGAACAAAGAGATAGAGGGATAGTTAAAGGACAGTCTTTACTTAGAACTACACAGTGCAGAAAAGTTGTTGTGGGGCATAATCACCCACATCATAAAAAAACGTGGCATACTCAAGAGGAACAACAAATTCATGAATTCATATTATATTCCCTATATATATTCAGTTATTAAAAATTCAAAATTAAAATCAGATTTTATCTCTGCTTAATTCTAAAATAAGCTTTTAGCATTTAATTTGCTGCTATATAGGTCAAAATTAGTGTGAATGATAGTACTGATGTGTTTGTTTAATAGATCCTGGGGGGATAACTGTTTTGTTTAAAAAAAAAGTTATTGTTAAATAACTATTACGTAACTCAAAATATGGAATCAGCTTAAAATAGCACTTTGCTTCAGACGCAATGAATAGAAAATAATGTAATTTTTAAATATTTTCTCTTTATTAGCAAGTATAACATTGCTGTAGACTGTCATCTTTCCATTCATTTCCTTTTATTTCAAAAAGATTGAGATCTTTCAATGAAAATTTGATTCAAACAGAGTCAATGCCAAGCCACATCTTGAATAGAAACAATAAGAGAAGCAAAGAAAAAAAAAGCAAGAACAAGTTGAGCAAAGATCAAGGTTCATCAGCCATATTGTTTTTTGCATTCAGACTTCAAATGTTCTGCATTCTTTCCCAAAGTTAATGATTTATTTAAATCAGTCTACTCAGCTTCTCAGAGAGCTGAGTTTCAATTCTGATTGGGTTTGTTAAATTCACTTATGAATCAACCTCTTCTCACCAGCTATGGGATAAATAGTATATCTTGCATCTTTAAAAATTGTTGTTATTCTAAAAAAAAACGTTAATGTAATATTAACTCACAAAAAATAATAAATATTCATACAATTTTTCAGCTTTCAAGAATAATCCACAAACGTTGATAAGCCATAAAAATGCATATCAGTTAATTAATCAATCAATCAACTCCTCATTTTGGTTGATTTTGACAAATTTCAATTTATTTTTTAAGCAAATTGCCCCAAGCAAAGCAGGAGTGCTGCTAGCATGCAAGGGGCTACAGAGAGTGAGAGTAAGAGTAAAGAGGAGTGTCTGAAAAAAGGATAAAGAGTAGATCAAGGTCAAGGCATCAGAGAGCATCAGATTGGAGTTTTTCTTGTCTTCATATAATTTATCTATGAATAAACTTTTATATAATAAAACCACAGTTATTTGAGTCAGCACAGCTTTATGGTAAGCATACTAAGATTAAATATAATCATATTTACCCAATTAACTTAGGGTTATTGGTTTTGTTTCTTGTATTTTCTAAATCTGTAGATTTGCAATTTCACTATTTCTAGAATAGTGAAGAATTTTCAAGAAAAATGGTTCAAGAAGATTTTGACAAACACTGGTAAAAATCAATTCAGAATATTTTCATTGAATGTTTATAACTAAATTGATTCTGCGATTTCTACATTTCTGGATTTTTAATGAACTGAAATGAAAATCATGCATGAGATACCTCATTCTCATGTTCAAAAATAAAATAAGAAAATGTATTTGAAACCCAATTAAATGTTCTATTTTTGATAGATTGCAAACTAAAACAGATCTTAGATAAAATATATTTAAAACTCATTGTTCTATTTAAGATAAAATCCCAAACTAAAATAGATTATCAGATAAAATATATTTAAAATCCACTGTCCAATTAAATGTTCTATTTAAGATAGATCTGAAACTAAAATAGATCACAAATAAAATATATTTAAGACTCATTGTTCTATTAAATGTTCTATATAAGATAGATCTCATAAATTTATCATCACATGTAAAATAACATTCATATTTCTATATTTTGCGATGATAATTTGAACCTATAAAGTGTTTTATTAAAACTTCTGATGTCATTCAGTACATTTGTTAGCTAATGTTCTGAGGGAAAAAGAGACTATAATATTGCTGCGTTCATTTATTGATATTTTATGAGAACAAACGAAGAAGATTTCAAAAAGGTAACAAATTTTAAAATGAAGTTCCGAAAGAAATAAGAACAGTATAACCAAAAACAACTAATATGAACAGACATTATAATTGGATCAAAAATGTTTTTCTTAAATGATTCTTGATATGCATAATCCAGAGGACAAGGTTAAAGATAAGGGTGTTTACTTTATTACTATGTCGGGTATTTAGAGTTGCTGCCTGTGAAGAAGACTTGAGTAGAGAAAAGCAGGCTGAGAGCATCTTAGGGCTTATGCCATGATAATATCAAAGATCGAGATAACCAATGGTTGGCAATGTACCAACGGCTTTGTGGTTATTGGTAAGAGACAGGTCAACAGCTTGATTTTCTGCACTAACAATTCTTTTCATTCTTTGTTCTCCTTCCTCTTTTATTTCTTTTTCTTTCAATTATTCCTCTTGCTGACTTTCCTTATCATTCTATTTTATTCTACTTTTCTTATTTTTCATTCTTTTCCATCATTTTTCTTTAGTTCTCCTCTTTGTTTTTTCCCATTAATAACAGAGTTCTCAACCTGACTTATCTTTCATCAAATGAATTTCTTTGATTTTGTTGCGAACATCATTATTGATTTTTTTCACTTTTAAGCTTTTTAATTTATTTTCTTTCTTTTTTCCCCACCTTCTGAATTTTCATTTTCTCCTCATTTTATTAAATCCCTTCCTTCATTCTCATTTCCTCTTTCTTTTTCATTTAAATAGCTAATCCTTTTTTCTTCTTCACCTCAACTTCTTTCCTTCCCACTTTTCCTTCTTCCTCTATACTTTCTTCCCTGTTCATTTTTCGTTTTCTTCTTGTGTTTCAATTCCCTATTCTTTCCTCTTTCAGTTATTCTTCATCTTTATTTGTTCATATTTATCTTTCATCCTCCTCTTTTTTTTCTTCTTCAAATCAATCCAGCTGTGCAGTCATACTCTAATTGTAAGAGACTAAACTCTACATGGGTTCAACCCACACACAGTGTTATTGGCAAGGTTAACTACCAGCCAACTAAGCTCATGTGTATGTCAGTTTCATTTGCATAACCTTAACTTGCTGAGTCCCACCACATATATAACAGATCAATTTGACTACTTTCAAGATAGTTGTGTATAATTCTGTTCATAATGAAATCAATAAACCTTTCGTGTCAACTCAGCCTATAGTTTCTCCTAGAAAGTCTACAGTTTCTTGTGCCAAACTAAGATGCCAGCAGATATCATATCTATTCTATTGACTATAGCAATGCCATTCTGGGATTGTTGAGAACCTTTGGCCTATTAAATACTCTGACCAAACTTTGGAGAATTGCTTTTGAATAAATGCCAGAAGCCTGTCATTCTTTGACTAAATGTACCTCGAACAGAATGAATGTTTATAGCTGTGATAAAATATGTGTCTATCTCATTTTAGTCTAAAGACAGACTGGGATTCATACAGTTAAAGCATATGATCTTATATACCTTTAGTCAGGCAATGGATCATTTCAAGTAATATATGGGGATCAAATCTTGTTCAAAATCATATAAACAGTGATCTTTTTCTAATATGGGTTCTCAGGTGTTTTCCCACACAATCCCTTGTGTCAGAAATTGCTTGTGCTATTCTACTTCTGCTGTGTCATGTCACTTCAGGACATGGGCAATCATTGCTCTGCACATCTTCTTAGACTTCATTGTGCTTTGCAATTTTTTTTTTTTTTTGCTATCACGTTTTCTGCTATCCATTTACACAAACTTATTAGGTAGGTTGACCATGGCTCTCCACAACTTTCTATCCTTTGTAGCTCTAAGCAACATTTGTCTCGTTACTATCCGTCCCAGCACCTGTTCTACCATCCATTTACACAAGCTCATTAGGTAGGTTAATCACTGTTTCTCTCTGACCCTCTTTCTTTAATATATCCTTTGAGTGTCAAATTCTCCAAGCCATCTTTTCTCATGTGCTCAAGAAAGTTCAGCTATCTCTTTCTGATTCTAAGTATAAATTTTTTTTTCCTCGTTACTCATATGTTCAAGTCCATGGTATTCTTAGTATCCTTATACAGAACCACATTTCTCTTGCCTGAAGTTTCTTCTGTGAGGAGAATCCAGCATTCATAATAGGACATATTATATATCAGTTCAACACTCTTGTTTATTGCTATTCCACTATGTCTTTGGAGTTTGGTGTTATATTTTCTATCCTCTGTTAAAAAACACTTCTCAGATATTTAAATTAAAACTTAATTTTACTTAAAATTGTGAAGACATTGTCAGAACTATATTAGTGAGAAACTTTTAATAATGAAAAACCTGTAGTAACATTACTATCATTGCCTTGATTTTCACTAAGTTTCATAATCAACATCAGCCACATGGTTATATCATCATCATCTACAATATCATAATCAAAATATAAACAGAATCAAAATTTTCATCCACCCATAACTTTCATCAAACTTCAACTCTTCTTTCCAGATTTATAATTAAACATTTTTTCCTTTCAACATTACCAGATTTAACACATTTACAGAATGAAAGCATTTTTAATTATTAAAAGTTGGCTATCAAAAATTCTTC
The DNA here is from genome assembly GCA_903632075.3 of Acanthosepion pharaonis. Lineage (NCBI taxonomy): Eukaryota > Metazoa > Mollusca > Cephalopoda > Sepiida > Sepiidae > Acanthosepion > Acanthosepion pharaonis. The sequence continues at coordinate 2,170,774 of CAHIKZ030001890.1, forward strand.
TGTGAAGGGGTCCCAAAATATACCCTTTGCACATTTTCATGATATCAATATTTATACCTGTACATTAATGTCCTGAATTAAGAAAGCACATTATTTTGCTTGACTGGCTTATTTAAAAAAAAAAAAGCAATCATATTTGATTGCTTTTATTATGAGATTACACCTGAAATTTCTGGGACTCATAATGAAAAAAGTAGCTTTGGAAAATTTGACACTCACAATTTGACATACTGATAGCAAGAGTTTGTGTGAATGGATACCAGAACTGAGAGCCAAAGGGATAGTAAATAGACAAAAACTGCTCAGAACTAAAAAGGACAGAGTTTGAAGTGAACACTGATCTCCTACATCCTGAAGTGATACACAACAAAAACCTTAAGAAATTATGCATTATCAACCGACTTGTCAAGTATATATTGTATTGACTAACAGATAGGAAATGTCGCCAAATAAATCATTGAGCAAAAAAATAGCAACTAAAAAATCTCAGAATTAATATGAAGCTCATTTATTTATAGATAAAAGATTTGCTTTATGGTTGAGGTTCATATATTTTTCAATGGACCTAGCAGGCAGCATTTGAAACCAGAATTTCAAATTATGGCTCTTAAAGCAGATAAACCTTCTTGATATGAAGAATTAACACAATCTTCCTACCCACATTTAAACCCTAATTAGTTGTGTAGCAAAATGTACATTATTATAAGAATAGTTACAGATGTTCAATTACCCCACTTGCCTGTCAAAGAACTTCTGCTAATGACTGAGAGATAGCATTGCCAAAGTAGTATATATGAAAAAGGCACAAAAGACTCATCCTCATTTGCTTTACTCACAAAATGTATTACAGTTAAGAAATATCTCATTACTCTCTGGGGAACCTTTTGGTCCCAAGTGAACCTCATCACATCAAACACAATACAGAAGAGTACACAGCATATAGTTTCATGAATCAACTATATACAAATATACTTATTAATTGTACCAAACCAACAGATAAAAAACCTCTCCCAAATGTATGTATCTCAGTATCTTTCATAGGAACTTCACACACATAAGCCTATCTCTATATACACATCTTCATTCACCCTTTTATATTCATTGCATTTAGTTTACTCAGGCAATAAAATACCTGGGTTGTAATTGTACATAATTGTTATTTCTTTCTTACTGTCTTGCCTGAGGAAAATTAAATATATCCACTGACTAAATATTCCTCAACATCTATAACAGAGTAGTGATTGGGCAAGCCAGATTTAGAAAATATTTGTTAATATATTTAGTTTGTTTCTGACTTCAATAATGTGGCACTATATCAGACAAAGCTTTGTTTCACAGTGTGGAAGAGGGCACAAGTGTTAAAAACAAAATCTCAAAAAAATAATTTACACTCATCAAAAATGACATTATTTACAATTGGATTTTGTTGTTACTTTCACAATATTTCAGCCATTGTGCCGTCAACATTTTTTCAAGTATTTGTCAACCTGTGTAACTTTCTGAATATTTTGAAATGAAAACATTATTTAATCTAAATCTAATCTTCTGTTAATGTCAAGAAATATCTTGTTCTTTTTAGTACTGTTCACATATGAGACAGGAGCCTCGCAGAGTAAATCTTTAGCTTTGTTGCCAGAGTTCAATTCCTGGGTTGTGTAGTACAGGTACAGACTTAGTGTTAATAGGTCTAGTTGGTGTTGAACAGTACTAAATAAGATATCTTGAGACATTGACAACAGAATAAGAACCATTTACATTAGTAGATTAAATAAATTAATTAGTTCCAAATTCTATGAAGACTAATCACATTGACAGTCACCTGAAGAAGATCAGTAGACACAAAAGATGAAATGTTGCAAAAATAACAACAAAGATGAAGACATTCGTTGGAATGTAAATAATGATAATACCTTAGCCTACAAATTCAAACAGAAAGAAATGGCATTGTCTGAAAAACTGAAAAAAATACCCCAGGTTTTAGGACATACAAAGGTCTTAAAGCTTTATTTTTGATACTAAAAAAAACAAATAATGATTTTTTATCAAAAAAAGAAAATAATTTTGTTTAGATAATATCAATAAAATAAAAAAAACAATATCTTGCAATTCATTCCAAAAAAGTTCTGATTTTTTTTGCCCATTTTGTATTGCACATTTCTTCTTTTTTTCATACAAAAAATAAAAATAAGTTTGATTGTGTAACATGTCACATCCCAAGTGTAGTTGGGAAAAAAAATTCTATTCACTTATGATTATCGCTAAATATCTATGAGAAAAAGAAAAGAGTATTATTGAGAAAATCCCCAATTCACTGTCTCTGTCTTATTCTCACTGCAACAAATGTAGCAGAAATAAAAATAAAACTGTATATGCTTGAAATTCACTCAGAGACTTTGTTAAGTTCAATTTCACACTGGCTGCCTATTGAAACAAAAATAATAATGCAGAAAATAGCAAAGGTCTGATTGTAGACCTTTAACCTGTGCGTGCAAAATTGCACAATCCATTATTGCATCAAATACAGAAAATATAAATAACGATCCAGACATTTTGGGGAAAGAAAAAAATATTTAAAGAAAGCAAAAAAAATTTAACAATTGGTAATGGTGCCTTTGTTAAAGTAGATATTTTTTTTAGAAATATGGATTGATCTCAGGACATTATTTTCTAATTTTAATCCCAGGATTGTATTTTGATGATGATGCTGTTCTTTAGTAGCCATTTCTTTTTTTTTTTTTTTTTTTAGGAACCATTATTTATGATTCATTCTAAAACACAAACAAAGGGAAAATACTGCTTTTGACAAAATGAAATGTCATGAATAATTCGTTTCTGTTCACTGAAAAAACATGATGGGTTGAGAACTTATTTGTTTAAATTAATATAATCACTTTATATTTTCATTCAAAATAGACAAGTGGCAACAAAGTTGTGGTCCTCTAGAAGAAAGCTGAGAATATCATAGATCCTTTAGGCAATGAGGAAGTTTTAAGGAAAATGTGAACAATGAAAAACAAGACTCAGGGTTAATTGAAATTTCTGGGACAGATAAGGAAAGAAGGCTTGGATAATTGGACACTCACAAGATACACTGAAGGCAAGTGGACAAAAAGGAAACTGAGATTTTGTAAATAAATAGCAGAACAAGGAGGGAGAAGGGAAGTAAAGAGATACGCATTACTTAGAGCTGCAAAGAATAAGAAGTTGTGGAGAGTCATGGTCAAATATGTCCTTAAGTGAAACAGCAAATATAAAAAGAGTTGGTAATATCTTGTATAAAAAAAAATACATAGGCAAAACAAAAAGATTGTAGATACCAAAATGAAACAAGTACAAAAATTTAATGTCTGTGAAGTGTTTTAACAGAAGATGGAATGTGCAACAATGATATCTGAAGGTCCATTTTGGTCATGAAAGTAACCTTTCAAAAGCTAAGCAAAATATAAAGAAACAAAGAAAAGAGTCGTGAACTGTTATGTAATATCAGTCCTCATATATGGCAGTGAATGCTGGAACTCACAGATGAAGAAGAGACAGAAATGTGGTTCCACAAAAGGATGGTGAGAATACCATAGACTGAACAGGTGAGCAATGATGAAGTTTTAGAAAAAATGCAAACAGTATAAACACTTAAACATAAAATCAGAAAGAGAGAATTGAAATTTCTAAGACACATAATGAGGAAAGAAAGCTTAGAAAATTTGATGCTTGCAGGATAGTCTGAATGGAAAACTGATAGAGGAAAACAATGCATAATCTACCTAGCAAGTTTGAGTTAATGGCAGTAGAGCAAAGTTTAGGAAAGATTACAAAAAGACAAAAATTATTCAAAGGACAGGAAATTGTGGAATGCTATGATTGCCTATGTCCTGAAGGGACATGGCACATAGAAGGACAACAAAATTCTGCTAATTATCGGATTTCAATAATATTTTTGTACTTATTCCTTTATCAATGAGTTTCTTTAAGAAAAAAGGTATTTTGCCAGGAAAGTTTGAGGAAATAATTTTTAAGTCAATCAAACTTCCCTTATTTAATTTCAGGAAATCTCAAAGAAAAAAAATCAAAACAGTTAAACAGAGAAATCAAATAATTCAGGCAAAGCTAATAACAAATGGAATAATGACTTTGTCTCAGGAAACAAATGTATTAATTTCAACAATAATTATTTACTTTGTCAGGATATGATATTTAAACTGTTTCAATTCTGAGATTAAATATTTATACTGTTAATTTTTGGTTTGTCTTTTCTTCATCATATTGCATTTTATCACATGGAAGATAGAATCAGAAAGATTAGAAATGAGCCTATGGTAATATTTGACGTTTCCTTATAAGGAAACATTTGGTATTCACTGACAAACCAAAAAGCTCTTATAATAAAATGAGAGACCCTGGTCCAGAAAAGATAAATGCTTGAGTAATAGCAATATAGTTTGTATTTTATCTTATGTTACTCTCTTGTTTTTAAATCCCTGCAACATAATGACCAATGATTGGTTATGAACTTGATAAAAAGCAACAAAAAGATCAACAACTCAGGACTAAAATTAAATTAGGTGTAATAATTCACTTAAAAACACTCAAAAATCAATAGAGCGTGAATATTTAGAGTAGGGAGATAGAAATATGAGAGCAGATATCTGCTCATTGAACCAGAAGCATCCATGCCCGAGTTGGTTAAAATATCTTCCTGAAAAGATGTTCTCCCAGATCATATGATACAAATCCATATCTCAAAAACTATGATCTTGTCATTATTTCATATTATTGACTTTATTTTAATATTATTTAACTTTTATGAATGAAGGGTGTTTGACGGAGAAAGTTGTGATGAAATGGAATGATATGATGAAAATAAAAAAAAAAAAAAAACAAGCCAAAAATCAATATTAAAAATAATTCATCTCAGAATAGAAATAGCTTAAAAATTCTATCCTGACAAAATAAATAAGATTTAAGAGAGAGCACATTGCACAGAGGAGGCAGACGTCTAACTCATCTCTGAGTGAGTGCTAGGGGAGATAAAAGAAAATCATTATGTTGATTTATCAGAAATCTGATCATTTTCAAACTTACATCCCATATCTTGGGAGCAACAAAAAGATGAAAAAATACAACAGAAAAAATGTATAATGAAAAGCCTTCATCTCACAATTCAAATAACTATTGTCCGTATATAAACCACTAGAGCTAATTTAACTACATATATATATTCATAAGTTGCTTGTTAAAAGTTGGGAAAGATATTAGAATAATCCAGAACCTATGCTGAAATGGCTGTAAGACAAGGATGTGTCTTCTCATCAGACTTATTCAGCCTATATCGGGAAGTGATTCTGAGAGTATTAGAAGTCCTACCAGGATTCATTATTGGTGACCACAATCACAACATAAGCTATGCAGATTACACAGTAGTGATAGCAGGCATAAGAAGGAAATTACAAGAACTCCTACAGAAGGTAGTGAAGAAAAGCAAGAAGAAAGGACTAAAGATCAATTGCAAGAAGATAGAATGCGGGATTGGAAAATCTGATACTCACAGGGCAGACTAAAAGCCTGGGTGACAGAGTAAAACAATGCATAACCTACCTAGCAAGCTTGAGTAAATGGATTGTAGAATATGTTTTAGGCTACATAACAGAAAGACAAAATTTATTAAGAGCTAAAAAGATCAGTAAATTATGGAGAGCCATGATCACCAACATCCTGAATGGACAATGCACATAGAAAAAGATATATATGTACTTGACTGGCTCACCAAGATAGCTCAAAAATATGGATTCATGTATTTTTCAAGAGGATTAGTTTGACATGAGCCAAACAAAATCTGTCAGAATTTGGACTCAACACACTGATTCCAATTTTCATGTCAATAACAATTACTTTCTGAATTCAAACATTCACTGCCTTGTGGGTATATTCAGGTGAAAAGAGTACTTCCAACACAAATCCAGAATATAGACCCTAAGGCAGTCAAATGGTGTACTGCATCACCTTTTGGCAACTCCTTCAGCTGTATGAGTGCCAAAGTGTATTGGTTTATCATTTTCTTTGGACTCTTTTAGCAATGCTGAAAGGGGGAACTTGATATATGGAAGGCCCAAGATCAAAAAAACCTCACTCAGGGCCATAGCTCATTGGACTACACAATCAGCTCTTGAGATATGTGAATGTCCACTCAACACAATATTTACTAGACTAACAATCCAGTCAGAAATTACTGCATATTTTGTTAAATCATTAACATTATTGGAAAAGTTCATGTATATATTCAAATATATATTTTTCTAATTATGATATTAATATACTCTAGTTCTAAGATGGGATAAAATTAATTAATAATAATAAAACTGATCCCTCACTTCATGTCCAATAGAATCATATTTCAACACAAGTTTGCACATGCCATTAAAAATGTTGACATACTTAGTCAAGTCCTTACTATTGCTAATATAATTTTTTTCACAAGTGATTCTTCAAATATATGATATGTCAATCAGCAAAATGTTACAGACTTTACATACCAAAACAAAATTGTAAAATGTGTGTCTGGACATAAAAGGATTTCTTGGCAGCTGGAGATAGTTTTATCTCTTTTCCATTTGAACCTATAGTCCATGAATAACCAAGTTTTCAGAAGCTAATTTTTAATACAGGCATTTAGAAAAATGTGGTGATAAAATCTACCAATTTGCCTCAATATTTTAATAGGGAATCGGGTCAACCCAGTAAGAGACTCCAAGTTGGTTGCATATGGTGCTGTAAGCACCAGGAGTTACGACCTCTTCCACAATAGGTTTGCATATGAATGATACTGGACAGGTATTAGCTAATAGTCAGCATGGGTCTGGGATCAGGAGAGCTATATAACACTGTTTTTTTTCTCAGCCTAGAGAGTACTCTCAATGTGCAGATGTGTGAAAACCAGACAAGATAAACACAAATAATTTAGACTTGTACCATACATGATGCATGCTTGGACGATCATGTCTCCTTCAGTCCATGACTGACTAGGCAGAAGATTTTCCCGTAGTAGATTGCCATTTCTTTTGGCTGTAGACTGGTTGCCAACTAAGGCTACAGGACTCAATTCTGCATTTCAACCCATCACTCAGGGAGATAAGAGATATATTCATATGTTTCCCAAGGTTATTTTCATTTGAGTGACTATAATGTACATGACTGGTATTTGACCGGGCTCGCTGAATTCTCATTCTCAGCTGATATTCATTACAGCACAATATACATCCATACTAGACAATATTGAACAATAAATACACATATGAAAAAATAATGCAAATTCTTGAATATATATTTCAATATACCCAAGATTAAACAGGTTGTTACTAGATAAACATAGGTTGGTTGTTTTGTTTTATGGCATATCAACCTCAGTGGGTCATTTAATGCCAACAAAATTTTGAAATAGATTCATAGCAATAGTTTGTTTGGTTTGTTTTGTTTTATGGCATTTCAACCTCAATGGGTTATTTAATGCTGACAAAATTTTTGTTCCTGGTAATATTTTTTCCTTCATAAATCTATTTTTGGTAATATTTTTTCTTCAAAAAGTATTTCTGGTATTAAAATCTATTTTTACACTTTCATAGTGTTTTGACCCCGGTTTGAGGGTTAACTATTTGCCCATAGCTGGGACCCTAACAGGTGCTACCACCCCAGGTCAGGGTGTACCTGGGAACACCAGCAATTAAGAGGTAGTTCTATGCTCTTGAAAATCTCCTGATCAGAGGCCTTGCTGTTGGATGTAGTTTAACATCTTACGCAGGATACGGATATAGTTTATCATCTTACCCAGGATGGAGATAAATATAGGCATCATACATTAGTTTGTATGGAAAGAGTATATACAGGTTTATATCCAGTTTAACCTGCAATACTTAGATATGAAATTTATACTTAACATCAGAAAGTAAAAGTTTAAATTTCTAGTGCATATAACAAGGAAATAAGTCTTGGAAAATCTTTTATTCACACATTGAAGGCAAGAAGGATTGAGGAAAACAATGCATAACCTACTTAGTGAGTTTGAGTAAATGGATAGCAGGAAAAGTTTTAGGAGAGATAACAAAAATTTATGAAGGACTACAAAGGTTAGGAAATTGTGGAGAGCCATAATTGCCAATGTCCTGAAGGGATAGGGTACATAGAAGATGATGGAAGAATAATCCCATAATGCAATTTATATTCATTGTCATACATAATAATAATATATTATTCAGCTTGATACATGTGTAAATTTTCTACAAGTGTTTTATACAGCTTTTTAATAGTCCACAGATTTTTAGCTTGAAGATTACTATTCAGATACAACGATGGTCCTGAATACGGAAATGTGTTTCATGATTATAATCTAAAATAAAGAAAAAGAAACAGGCAAGAATTTGTATTCTCCCACAGAAAATATTTTTCATTGAATATTTTGCAAGATTTAATGGCTTATTTCCATGTACAAAAGTCATTCATATTTGCCAATAATGCCAAAGTTTTATTGGAATGTTGTTTGCAAACTTATTGATTCTGTGAAGACATACAGCACACGATGACTAGATTTTATATACTGAATGTTAAAATATGAGGAATAAATTCTTCATTTTGTTGTTTTTCATATAAGTTTAATAATCTATCCTTGCATTGAGAAATCATAACTTTTCTTTAAAAACTGTTTTTAAGTCAGTCACATTTCAAAAAGAAACCATTATGTAAGTACTCTATACACTCAAGTATAGCGTAAGTTTTTATAATGAGATTTTTATGCAAAAAATAGGGGGTCACTCTATACACATGTCATTTTTGTTTTTGAAGAGGTTAAAATTCATATATTTCTGGTGATTGGTTGCACTATACAGAAGTAAAATCTTTCTGGAGGGAAATAAAATTCATGCAAAAACAATTCAGGCATCATACTACAGAAAAAAATCAGCTTATACATGGGTATATATGGTAATTTTCTTACAGAGGAGAATATTGAGCAATAGCCTAAACTTGGCTTCTTCTAGTTCTGTTATTTTTTCCTCTGCATCTGTACTGATCTAAAAGTGTATTGAAGGAATTTCATCATTAACACTGATGTTTTTTGAATCAGTCATGTGTGCAAACATTGTAGTAATGCTTTATGAAACAGACTCCAATGTGGATGTTTCCCCAAATGCTACAACCATAACCATTTTAAGTCATGGGTTAACCAGTACCTATACTCTATACATTCATAATCTTCACTTCCTGTGTCCTACTTTTACAGTTCATTCAGTAACCCTCTACCTTAAGTGGCTCTTGTGCTATGTATTTTCTTAATTTATTTTAGTTTACCCAATACAAGGTCCAGGGGTACCCAAGGTAGAGATTGTTTTAAGGAATAAGAAAGTAAGAAATGCATATTATGAAGATATGTAGGATAGATATTGGTTGACCATGGACTTAAAGAGACCAAAATTGTAATTGTCAGGTCAGCATCTTCTTAAGAGTTTATTGCACAGAATAACAGTTCTCTGGTAGAAGCAATATTTGCTCCTTATCAAAGGAACACTAAGGGAGTGGGGTAGTTTGCCAACATGAACTTAGCAGGTCCTAGCTGTCAACATCTGAGCTGGTGAAACTAAAGAATATAACTTATTCAGAGATTTGGTATAATAATAGTGATAGATTAGTGAGAGGCTAACAATGATTTGTCTGTAGGATAAGAGTTGCAGGGTAGATAATTATCACACACAAGTCCATGTAAGTATTTTCTTATCTCTGTCAAGGGGGGGATAGTGAGGAGTGAATAGCACTAGCCTAGATATAGCAGCAATACTCTATTCTTGCTTTGATTTGATGCTTGTCGACATTAGATTAAAAAAATGAAAACTACAGTGAGTAGAGCATGTGACAAGGATTATTGTCTTCCCCAAATTTTAGTAAAGAGAATTAGTCTCTTCTTGCTGACAGAGAACCAGAGGTCAACTGAAGAGATGGGACCTTTATCTCCTGTGTATTCAAATAACTGTGACAAACAGGGTGACATGGAAAACAGAGGATCTATCAGGAAATATCTTGTATGAAAATGAACAAAATATATCTCCAATCTTTACTATCCACAAGAATAAATCTCACTGACAACCTGAAAGTTTCCAAAAGCCAAATCCAAATCACTCCTGTTACAGGAATCCTTTTCTGAGTGACCATTTCAGGGATGTAGCCACACTTGGTCAGTTGTTGGTTCATGAAGGTATTTAACCCATAGTTGGAAGTTTTGAATTCAGAGTTGTCCTACTCCTAGACTGATTACCTTCCAAAGCTATAGGACCCAGTTTGTTTACCTATAACTGAGAGAAGAGAAGGATTCATACTCTTCTCAAAGGTATTTGCACTTAAGTGAATGTAAACAACTTGACTGGTATTTCAACTCGGTTCACTGATTCCTCAATCCAAGCCACCATCCATTATTCCACTGTGCATCCAAAAGCCAAGCTTCAGAAAATATACCGCTTTATTTCGACAATTTTTAACTCTGGAAAACTGTGATGAAAATATGAATCTATGCCAAATACCTTTATATAGTTTTTATTCTTTGTGTTGTCCGATATCAGCTACAGAACAAGATTATATATTAATCAATAATCAATATAAGTGAGCCTAACAAATAAAGCAAAAAAAAAAACTCTCCAAACAAGTTTTCTTTGCATATGCTTAGCTGAATTATTCAACTTTAATGTTGTAAATGGTATTAAAAGCTAAAGTAATTGATGAGAGAGGCTTCATTATTGATATCTACTCACCAACAGACACATGATTATCTTTAATAACTTTTTGTTAAACTGAGCCAAATTTGAAAAAGGATTTCATTCATTAATCATTCTCCAAAGAACAATGTGGCTGGCAGTGGTCTATACAAAAGTCAGATTTATTTCATAATAACTTGACAAATACATTTGGCCAATCAGTGATTGGTCAACCCTATCCATCCACTATTTATTTAAACTCAAAGTTCCTATTAAAATATTCAGTAGTCAGAAAGAAGCAATATCTCTTCATATCTGGTTACTAAAATCTCATTGGCTTGGTTATTTAGTCAAGCAATACTGAATTAACATTTTTCACCAAAGAATATAATGTTGATGACAAGAGTACAGTTTAATATTCTCACTGATGCTTTGAACTTATTCATATAAATGCATATTACTATTTCCAGGGCAAATTTTCAGAGGAGCTACATTCCTTAGTTCTTCCAATCCAGATCTTTACAGACAGGACCTGCCATTCCTTGTCAAATCATCCTCATTGCCTTCATATTACACTGGTAAAAAGGAAGTTCTACTCAGACAATTTCTTCCTGAGAACTGCTTCTTTGTGAAACAGACTCCTGGATAGCTTGCTTCATTAGTCACTACACATTCCTGAGAACTACCACTATGTGGAACAGACTCACCAATTACTACAATCTTAACACCCTCAAGTTTAGGACCAATTGATATTAATCCTATAGATACTCATAACATGCAATCCTTGTAGACACATACAGCATCATTCTGTAACCCTCTACCTTGAGTGGCTCTTGCGTCTTGGATTGGGTTAATATCTAATTTTAAAAAATGTGTATATACATATTTGTAAGATTATATAAAAATAACTTACCTACTCCATTTTTAAAATCCCATTGCCCTTCAGTATGTAAATGATTATAATAGATTCCCTTTTTTTTATTATCTCCGAATTGTCATGCATTCTTCAGAAAGATAGTGGAGTGCTTTCCCATTGTTTTCTCTACATTTTGGAATTCAGTGTTTCCTTTCACTGAGAGTAGATACCAACCGAGACTAGAAAGACCAGTCTACCCTGTTATTTAACCTATAGCTGGAAGTACAAATGACAGATTCATGATTTTCTGAAGGGATTATGAAGTATGAAAGTAAAGGAAACAATGTAGTTTGGAATTTGAACTAAACTCACCAATTCCACTTTCTTTTCTTTATTATCTGTGACTTGTCATGACTTCTTGGCAAAGACAATGCATTTCCTACCGTTTTGAATTCAGAGTAGTCCTCCTCGACTGAAGGGCAATGGTACAGTATTTTTCTGGCCTATTAACAGATTTATATATACATATATATATATATATATATATATATATGGGTATGATAAAAAAACATCTATACACACATATACTTGCACGTATATATATATATATATATATTTTTCACAGGTGTTAAAAAAGCATTGCTCAATGTTATATAACAGAGCTATTAAATATATACTAGTGAATATATTTTTTTTTCTCACAGGTGTTAAAAAATATATATAAATATATATGTGAAAAGTGTATATAAATATAAATAAATATATATATATGCATAATTATTTATATATTATATGCGCGGTACTTATTAGAAAGCGCTCAATATCAAAGATAGAGCTAACATATTTGGTTGGGTTTGTCTGACGATCGCTAAAGCGTGAAACCCAGGGTCACAAACTCACATCTATCCAACCAATTATATAAATATATATTTTTTTCATAGGTGCTGCTCGTATCTTTATCTTCTCACCTGATTTCAACAGATATATAATTCCATCAATAAAAACATTATTTTAGTTCAATAAATTCCTTCTTAAGGATGAAATAGTATTATTTAAATATGGACTGGCACTTCTTTAAAATATTTTAAAACTAAAAAAAAAAAAAAAAAAAAAATCAATTTAGCATTGTGACATTTTCATCACTTTCATTTAGTATATAATTATAACCAATGTTAATGTTTATATTTGTATTGGTCAGCCATGATTACAGTTTTATTTTTGGGTAGCCAGTAATGGCCTCTGGTGTTACAGGCATTTATTATCCCTTGGTTAATCCAGCTATATGCTATAGTTGGCTGACATGCACAGAGCATATACCAGCCATCAACATCTTGTGAGAAAAACATCCAGTGGCAAGGATAGTACTACCATTATTTCAAGACTAATGCAATGGGTTACTAGGTGTTAAAGAATATGAGAAAAAGCCACTATTAAGCAGAGAGAACAATAAAATAACAGTAATTATGAAGAAAATTGGAAAAATAACAATATTGCATTTAAATATTTGAACATCAAAGTTGACTGGAAAGCAAGATGCTCGAAGAGATTTCCACAAGTGTGAGAAAAGAAACTGTTAGCATAGAATTGATGGTTACATTTCAACTATAAAATAATGAGACCTTGCCATCAATCTAGTACTGGACTTAAATTCATAAAGTCTTGGTACCATAGAGAAAAGACCATCAGAAGAATCACCATGTAAATATTTCTAGAAAAGTTACAGGGAAATGATGTTAGGTCAGGGGAAAAGAGACTGAAACCAAGATGCCAGGTCAGGACCAATAACACTACAGATTTTTCTTTTGATTTTATCAAGAATATATAGCAGAAACAACAGACTATCTATTGATCGATCTATCTATATATATATATATATATATATATATATATACACGCACACCTTTCTGTGTATGCAGTTGCCAGCCAGATATTATAAAACACTGAGAATAAATGATTACTTGCTGCTGGTGGTTTTCTTGATATTCAAAAAACATGCTGCTTTGGAAAATAATTCTTTGACAACTCATTCTCTAAAACCTTATATTATTATAGTTCAAAGAAAGATATTTTCCATTAAAATTATCTCTGATAATTCAAATTTTACACATTCAAATATGGATTCATCTGCCCACAGTACATTTTGCTAAATTTTGTATGAGAAACATTATATTTTGTTTTCACTATTAATCCCATAGTAGACTTTATGAGATTACTGAAATTTTCTTAAATTTTAATGCAGATTCTAATATTTTCATAGTTTTTTTTTTATTTATTTTTTACTTTTGAAATAATTTGCACAAAATAGGAAAATCAAAGCAGCTCAGCATTGATGTGAGAGCACAAATTGAAATTTTATTGAAAGAAGGCCACTGCCAAAGACAAATTGCTAAGAAGTTGTATATTTCCAGACATGGGGTGCAGTATACATCACAAAAGCAGTTAGAAACTGTAACAAATGTTGAGAGAAAAAGAGCTGGAGCACCAAAAGTGACAACTGCTACTGAAGATAAATACTTGAGAGCAAAAGAAATACAAAGAAAAGTGCTCCCAAGTTGACAGCTGAACTTAATTCCTCTCGACAGCAACCAGTGTCGCTCTCAACTGTGAAAAATCGACTTAAATCAGTGAGGCTCAGGAAGTGCATAGCCATCAAGAAACCCCTGTTACAGAAGGTGAATGAGCAGAAAATACAGTTATTGGCAAAAAAAGCATGAGAAGTGGACATTGAAAAAGTGGCAGAAGGTACTGTGGAAAAAATGTATTGTCCAAATTTGATCTTTTTGGAAGTAAGAAGAGAGTGTATGACAAGAGTAAAACTGAATTATGAATGTGTGGGTTCAACAGTTAAGCATGGTGATGGGTCTGTTATGGTTTGGGGTGCTTTTGGGGAGAAAGGTTTCGAGAATTGATTTAGGTCAAGAGAATCATGAAAAAAGAGCAATATCATTTGATTTTGCTAAGCCATGATATAACATCTAGTTTATGAATAATTGGAAAAAATTCACCTTTCAACAAGACAACAACCCAAAACACTCTTCTAAATTGTGTCAAAATTACCTCAAGTCTAAATAATAAGGAACAAAATTTTGGAAATTATGACTTGGCCACATCAATCTCCTAACCTTTCTCAAGGAATTGGATAGGGGAGTTCAAAGAGAACATCCAAAGAGGGAGGTTTAACTTTTTCATAACTTGAAGAATTCTTGAGAATATCTGCCATCTACTTTTTTCAAAAACTATTTTAAAGTGTGCCAAGAATTTGTAAAGCTGTAATTAAGGCAGGTGGTGTTTTCATTGACAAATACAAAATATGATGTTGTTATATGATTAGTTTTTTTCTAGTTAGGTGCTTATTTTTTTGGCAAAATAAAAGCAAATACATTGCAGTTAGTGAAACTTTAAAAAAATGCAAAAATATCTCATTTTATAGGTCTTTTTTAAAGAAATATAGAGTGACTCAAATTTTTAGCCTATGGCATATATAAGTAGACACAAGATGTAGTGAAAAATTATCGGCTTAACTCACTTCCCAAAAGCTGACCAAATGATGAAACAGCAAATATTTTGGTGGGAAGGTCCTTTTGGTCAAGGTTAGAACTTTTCAGCATTCACTGATACAGAGTTATTTACTAACTTAAAAAGCTCAAGACCACAGTTCTGAGACATCTAATGAAGTCTAAATTTATTACTATGTCTGTGAGACATGCTCTACATTGTGTGAAGGTGAGTGATAATATCTGCAGACACAGCCATATTTGTCATATAAAAAGCCAAATATGATATGCTTAGTTTATTTAAAAGAATAATATTCTGTCAAATTAACTTATTGAAAGCAAATGATAATAAGCCTTAATGATGTCAACTCTTTAAAATAACTTAGTGACAAAGCTGATAATTTAATTGACCTGAAACAAACAAAAAAGATTATTTTCAAAGTTAGGTCAGTTGGTCAAAGTGATTAAATCATTTTAAGCATCAAATCAATTTATTGAAGAAGCATTCTTGTTTGAAAGCAATTAAGATGACAATGAACTCCGAAATGATTTGACTTTATTTGTAACTGATGAGAAAATTAGATTTTGAATGAAGAGTCCATTTGTCAGAAGGTTTTCTGTAAAATAGCATCTGATAAAAAAAAAAAATGCTCTTCTTAGAATAATTGAAATTGACCATTTTTATGGACAGGAAAAATTTAATTTTATGACAATGGGTTTCATTCAAAATTTTATCATCTAATGAGACTGTGTATTTTCTAAATATATCCACATTATTATGATTAAAAAAAAACTTCCATTCATACTGTAAAATAAACGCACCTATCATTCTAACTATAAATTAATTACTAAAGATCAAATTCAAATACAAATTAACAAAATAATTGCTGTATTTGATATGCAGCAATTTCAATTTAACATGACCAAAATGTTTTATCTTTCTCAAATCTTTTACCCATCTTTGAATATACTGAGAATAAATGATGCCTTTAACAATCTTGCTACTGGGGCCAAAGTGAAAACTCTCATCACTAGAAATTAAAAATATTATTGAAGACCCTTTTGATATGTAACTTTTTTTTAGCCGTATAAACTCATTTATTTATTTAATGAAAATTGCACCTTATATAGCTTTTATTATTTCAGTTTTTATATGACCTTTTTTAGCATGATTCCAATGAGAAAAAAGAAAACTGGGGAGATATTTCTTTAATAAAATTAGAGATGCTTTCTTGATATAAATCCTTCAAGTTCTATTTGTTTGGTCAAGTTATCTTGTGCGTTTATGAGTCTATCATGCCAAACATCAAAATCCTGCATCAAGGTCATTAGGGAAGTATTCTGTGTCATAACATAGCAGGTCAATGTAGGTGATTGCTGGGTGACCAACTCATTTGGCTCCATGACTAGGTGTCCAGAACAGTAGATCATTTGCAAGTTCTTGTTTCTATTTTATAAGTATATATACTTTTCCTGGTACAAATAGTTCATATTTATCAAGAAAGAAAATCGTAGAGAGCCATGATTACATATGTCCTGAAACAACATGGCACATAGAATAATATACTGAATGTCAATAGATAGAAAGGATGGATTAAGTTGGTTGATAGAGTTTATGATATACCTAACCTCACATTTTTATTTAATAATAAAAATAATGTCTGAGTCTACAACCATTTATTTGGTTCAGGGACAGGTAAATATTGGTAATTTATATTTTTACATCTACAAGTAAATATTAGTTGTTCATACTTGAGCCTATAATTAAATACTGGTCTTTGTACTTGAGTTTGTTAGAATTTACTTAGTTCAAGGATAGGTAAATATTGGTTGTTTACATTTGAGTTTGTATTCATTTACTTGGTAGTTCACCAATTTTGATTGGAGTTTTAGCCCTCTGCAGGAGATTCAGTCAGTCTTTTCTAGGCTCTACCAAAAGGGAAGGAGCAGAAATGAGTACATACAAACATATTGGTTATTAAGAAATTTTAGAATTTAATGATGTGCATAATCAAGAGAAATAGTACAATAAAGTTGAAATATTTTAAGATAAGAGAGACAAAATAGATATGATTCTACAGAAGGATGCTGAGAATACTATGAAGAAAGTGGGTGAGCAAGGAGAACATTTTAAGGAATAGGGGAATGAAAAGTACTTAGAAAGAAAATAATTTCTGGGACATATGATAAAGAAAGAGGGCTTGAAATCTTTAGGACACACAAGGTATACTGAAGGCAAAAAAACAAGTAAATGACTTACTTAATGGGTATAGGTGGAGGATAGAAGAAGAACTGGGACAGACAAAAATAATCATTACTTAGAGCTAGGAAAAATAGGAAGTTGTGGAGACCCTGATTTTATTTATCCTTATGGGGGACACAGCACATAAAAGAAGTAAAGGTATATTTTATCAGGTATTCTAAGCTTAGTTTAATCTACAATCAAGATCACAGTGGTATTAATGATTATAAAGACGATACTGTCGACCATTATTCTATAATAAGACACCAAAGTTTATTTACTAAGTTCATATAAGTATGACACAAAAACTTGTGGAAAGCACCTTGTAAGGCCTGATTTCATAACAACAGAAATTGTCTACGAGAAAAGTTTGCTATCTTTGCTGCATAGTACGACATTCAAAAGGAGGCATTATCAGAGAATTTTTAGTTAATGTGAAAACAAAGTTCATGCCACAAGATACTGGGTACAGTTGTTAAGTAAGTTTTTGCAATAAATCATGTATTCAAAAACCACTGATGAAAGAAAACATTAATAAAAGTGTATGTGTGTGTGTGTGTATATATATATATATATATATATATATATATATATATATATAGCAGACACAGACATTTCTCCTGTTTTATCTATATATATTTTTTCTAATGCACACATGAAAAGAATAAAAATATGAAGAAAAATGCTGATATTTTTTGTTTCTGCCTGAATTCAAAGACAAATGCAAAATGAATGACAGTAATAACAATAGACAATGATAAACAATAGTTGAATTCCCCCATATAAAGCAAAAACCAATAAAAGTGACAATGAAAGAGACAAAAAAGACAAGAAAAATTTAGATTAAGGTTACACAAAACATATTATTTTGTCAACCTCTAAGGATTTGATTTTTTCTTTCTTTGAATATTACATTTTCTATTTTTTAAAATTTATTATAAATCATATATATTTATATTTTTTTTAAAGAAAATGTTTCTTCTTTTATTAACTCTGCGATTTACATGGTGTAGGCTTGTATAGAACCAGCCACTCTTTTTGGAAGAAATTAGAACAAAGAATTGTGCCACAAAACCTCCAAACAGCCCTCCTTAGGAGTTATTTCAAAGTTTTCCTTCTCTTACACTAGCTAATATCTGAGGAAAGAGAACCCTGTCTACCCTGCTATTTAACACATAGCTAGAGGAAAATGAATTTAGGCCTTTTTAAATGACATTAACACAAAGTGGATGAAACAAAACTGACCAGAATTTGAACCTTGCTTATCAATTCCATTTTCAGTGCAGACAACTATTATACCACCTTGCTTTCTTTATAGTTTTTAACATTTACCTACCTATCACAGAATACGCTGAAGCTCTACCAACTGAAGAACAAATTACCTTTTATTAACAACATTGAAATTATTTTAAATTGCAAAATTCCAACTGAAGTAAATATATAAATTAACACTAGTAGAATGTTGAAAATAAAATAAAGCAAATTTAATTGTACAAAACCTTTTTTCAGCTGGGAATTATCATATTTTCCACCTTACAAGACATACTTTTTTTGCTAAAAAATACACTGAAAAATATGTTTGCATCTTCCAAGATGAATGTAAGGCAACAACCAAGCTCAAGTAAGCTTGGACAGTCACCTGATTGATAGGGATGTGGATTTGTATGTTGAGTCATTACACCATAAAGTTAGCTATCTAATTCAGCCTTTTATATGATGTAACTTCAGTACTTAGCTGTCATAAGTATTTCCAAGACTATAAACCTTCCTGGAGCAGAGCCACAAGATTAAACATACTCTGTTTACTAGCAGTGGGGGGGGCTTTCTGCTGTTGACTAGTATACCATTGTCATACAAACAAAATTGGATGAGTGATTAAAGCAAACAATACATGTCACTAGTATGTGAGGGACACATCATGAATGTGTTGTATGAGAATGACTTTTTTTTTCTTAGAAATTTCTTTCCAATATTAGGGTGCAACTTCCAAGCCACAGCATCTTGTAAGCCAGAAAATATGGTAATTAATAATTAAAAACTACAATATTTAATCTCCTGAAATTATGTGACATGGTGATTGAAAATATATATTTTGTAAAACAAAGACATATTCAAAGTTCAAAATACTTCATTGAAATTATAAAGACAGAATATAAAAACCTTTATTAATATCAGAAAGATAATTACATGTATATGAATGTTAAACTGTAAAACTATGTAAAACTTGGGAAAACTCTACTAGTTTTTTTGTAATCAGCTCTTTGAAAATGTGTCGTCAGTTCTGCACAAGCCTTTACTAATATAATCAAAACATATGTGTGAGTAGTCTAGCTGTTCAGTTCTAAGAACTGAGTTGCTGTACCTTGATACATTGAAAATGATGGGAGAGCCCAGCATATATATATATTGCACAAATGACCAGGAGAAAGGCATAAATTCTGCTCTTCCTCCACCAGCTATGAGTTAAATAGTAGAGTAGACTGATCTCTATAACTTTGAGTAGCAACCGCTTCAAGAGACAGAAAACTGAATTCCAAATTTTGAAAAAGGCAATGGGAAACCACTCCACTATCTTTATCAATAATGCATCACACTTCATATATAATAAAGAAAATGAATCTGAGGAGAATCATAACATTAGAAAAAATAAAGATCCATAACAAGATATATATATATATATATATATATATATATATATATATAAATTATAAAATTATATTATATAAAATTGATTATTGATAGGTTTTAATAAAGACCACAGAAAATGCCATGTCTGCATTCAAGTGTAAAACAGACTGTTACCACTTGATTTTGACATCAGTGTTCATTTTTACATTGCCATATGCTCTATCTCTGATGAATATAGCTTACCTTAAAACTATATGTTTACCATATATATATATATGTGTATGTGTGTGTGTGTGTGTTTGTGAGCAGATTGTGTAGGTATGTTTATCTATGGGAGATGGGTTGTGAGAGAAATTAAATAATAATCTAGCAGTAAATTTCAGACAAACATAATGTAAAATGTTATCCTGCATTAATGAATTTGACATTAATTACTCCGATTTATGTCTAACAAAGAGGGTTTAATTAAGGAGTTCTAATTGATGAAGATCAGAACACAGAAATGGCGGGGGGGGGGAACAAAACATTTTATCAATTCTTATTATTTACATAATCATTTTGTTGGAGGAAGAAAAAAAACGAAATGGTTAAATATTATCTAAAATTCTGAGATGAGTCAATATCATTATTCCACAAGATGATTGAACCAGCATTTCAATATCTTTCGAATGTAATGAGAAAATTAGCACATGGTGATCTGTTTAGTACATGTAGCCTGATTTGTGAACAACTATTGCCTGCAGGAATTTCTGTCACCAAGATCTAGAAATATCTATAATAGAAACCTCTTCTTACTAGCTGAATTGTACAACTGATAAAAGCAAAAGTATTGGCTGAAATATAGCAATAAAACCACTAAGAATAAAAAAGCATCTGAACAATTCATGGAATAAATTAATGGGTGCTAATAAATTCCAAGAAAGACAGCAATCTTATTTACAAATATTCTTCTCTTTGTTTAGTTTGAAAACTTTCTCTTTTATTTATGCATTTTTCTGTTGGTTTAATTCTGTATGAATTTCACTTGATAACTATTTTAGATATGAAAACCAGTTGGATGTTTGATTTTTTTATTTTGTTACCAACTTTTACTTAATAATAACATCATCAGAATAAATGAGAAATTTAAAGAAAAATTATTCCATGGCAACCTTGCTACTTAGAAATATTATGGTTAATTTGAAACTATTTCAAAAATTCAATTATTAATAAGATTAAAAATAAATATTATTGAATTAAATATATGAAAGTTTATATTTCTTGAATTTCATTTATTAAAACTGAAAGGGCTTCCACTTTTTTCATGAAATTTTTTATAACTTTCTTGTGAGCCCCAAAAGTTACTTTATAAAATTATTTACAATTCAGCTTAAACACAGATTTTCTGTTTTGAACTTTTTGCTTAATATAAACATCATTAGAATAACTGAAAAAAATTAAAAATCATTTTCATGTCAGCCTTTTTTGAAAATTCAACTATTAATAAAATTTAAAATAAATATTTTTGAATAAAATATGTTAAAATCTATACATTCTTCATTTTCATCTATCAAAAAAATATGCTTCCTTTTTTTAATGAAATATTTTAGTCACTTTTTGTTAACCTTAAAAGCTACAATTTTATAAATACATTTATTCTTCAGTTTAATCCGTTTAATTTTTTTCAACTCCTGTATACATTTTAGCTTAAATATTTGAAGTTCATATATTTACATTTTTTTTATTGTTTTATTATAACTTTTATTTTTTATATCATAGTCTTAGGGTAAAGCAACTTTTGGTCCACCCTATATCAGTAATCTGCCTCTTTATTATAATTCTCATCCTAACCTAGCCAAAAATAAAAAAATGGGGTTCAATAATTTTTTTTCATTAATTTAAAAAAAGAAATCACTTTATAAGTAAAAGATAAAAATGTTGCAGATGTATATAAAAAAATAACACCATTATATTACAAAGAAGCTTTACTATAAGAAAAAGAAACTATGAAAGAAATTCTTAAAACAGAAATCAATTTGTTACTAAATTTTTCTAATTTTGTAATTTTATTTGCTTTTGCAATTTTCATTTTATTTTATCTTTGAACAAGAATAGAATTTATTTTCTAACACATTCAGTTTGAACTGATACAATGAAATTAGTTACCTACGTTTGACACAGACTCTTACAAGGGAGACTTGCATACAGGGAAAAGGCATTCCTTGGGGAAGGAAGCTATTAATGTCAGAAGATCAAATGATAGACATCAATTAATTGCATTATATTGATCAATAGTAACATATTTGTAAACGGTTCTATAGTGCCCAAACTAAAATCGATTATCTTTAGGGATGTGCTTTCAGAAGTCATCTTTACACTTGAATTTGAATGTTTTTACTTTGGCTGGAGTGTGAAATTAGTTTTTCTTTGCATTTGGTCAGGTCTTATAGAGTTCAGTCATGATTTAACACAAAATATTTAATATATATGAAAATTCTGGTTAAATATTCTATATGGGTAGCACAATGACCTACCATCTCTTATGATTATATAATGGTAATGGTTATATAAACCGTGTCTTTATGTAGAAACATTCAGAATTCATTAACCAAACAGCCAATGCTACATGTGGTTGAAATGTATTAAATCTTTATTTAAAAACAATTTTTCAGGAAAATAAGCTTCCTAACTCCATTAAGTGTTATCGCTTGTCCAATAATGATGGGAGGTTCCTTTCTTACGTATTGTTCAAAGTTGTGTGAAGTGTCAACATCTTGATTATATCATTATTTTCACTTTGCGTTACATGTGCTATCCATTTTAGTTGTTGCTGCTACTGAAAATCTTCAAGTGATATGGTTTCTGTTATTTAGTACAGTTCTTTGTTTATAATTCTATAGAACCAGTCCATGAAATTTGAAGAAGGATGATGAACTCTAGACCCTACAGACACAAAGCCATTTTTAATCATCAATCTGACAAAGCAGTTGAATTCAATTGACAAATTACATATTTCTAAATGATTTTGGTGCCATGCATGATATCCATGTGGAACTCAAAATCTGATAAGGCTATTTAAGAACATGGCTTAGGATTCTAGGTTAATGTTTTGGCTGTGTAGCAACTTGTGGCATTGGTTAAAACTACTCCCAGTACAGCTTATTCTATGTTCAATAATCTTCTTCTTTATACACATTACATATGTTTGGAGTTGGTGTGAGGTAGCATAATATTTATATATAGGGTGTGGCAGAAATACCTCCCACATAATGGTAAAACATGACCTAGATGAAGACACCATTGCCACTAAGGTCCATTATGTAGGAATTCAAGGCCGGTGCTAGGGTCTTGGTGCCACCCTAAAACTCTGTTACCCACCCACCACTCTACTAAATGTCACTTTCAAGGTTACCCAGCCTGGAGGCCACAAACCCCTGAAAGAAAATTATTGGGAAGGACAGTGCTTTTTTTAAATGACCAAAAATCAGGAAATTATCCAACTGAAATGAAATTTTCAGTACATATTTATTAATTATTTATTTTATAATGAATAGTTTTTCTTTATTTAAAAATTTGGGAAAATGTTATTCTTTTGTAATAACCACCAATATTTTCATGATTAAATTTTACTCAAAAAAATTGTTTAAGTCACAAATTTTTACATTTCTATAAAGATTAGTTACCAATGCTTCTTTGCAGGAAAAAAAAAAGTTTTACAAAGATTCCAACACAAGACAAACAGGATTGCCTTCAAAATTTGTTTTAAAAACAGTATTTCAGTTTTTGGGAAAATATTTTTGTTGAAACATTTAAAGATTTTTATTTTTTTAAGCGATTATTTTCTCAGTTTTATCTTTCTAGAAATGTAAAAAAAATAGGGACTAGAAATTTTATTTTAATTACTAGCCATGTACTTCTGGTTAGTATGACTATTGGAAAAAATGCATAGATCCTCCTTAGTGGATGATCTCAGAATAAAAATGATTTTACTATATATTACCCTCAACTGATTTAAAAGATCTGTTCAGAAAGAAAATTACAATTTAAATTAGCACTTCTCCTCCCACTCCCCAGTAGGCATAGGGCCCCTATTCAATTGAGCGGGTTGGCTGTCAATTATTATAGTTGATGATTGACAATATAACTTAGACAGAAAAAAAAAAGTAAAAAGTACAAAAAGCAAAAACCGCTGCTGAAACTAACTCTTTTGGGGCTACAACCATACCAGGGGTTCCTGCACAGTATGCACCAGCCATGCAGATATACAATGTATATTATTAGTTGATGACTGACAATGTAATGTTTGTTTAAAAATACTAAAAAAAATGGCGGATGGCCATGAAACAGTGCTTAACAAAAAATGGCAGAGGTCACAATGGGTGTAAGATAAACTGGCTCTGTGGGAAGTATTTCTGACACACACACACACACACACACACAGTATAAGCAATGTTTCAATTCTACATGAATCTCTTATTGTTTAATTCATACTATGTTCATTTGAAAAGCATGAATCTACCTCTAGATGCTATCTTATCAAAAGGTCTTGTTACTGCTATGTCAATAACAGAGAAGGGAATAAATGTGCTCTTCTTCAGTGGCAAAAAGAAAGAAAAAAATGAATGAAAGAGTTCAATTATATTTACTCCCAATTATCTATATATACATACATGTCTATATAAAAAACTTACATCCACATAATATCTTATATTTTTTTTTTCAATATATCTACTCATGTTAGAATGAAAACTGCTTTCTAATTCAAAAAAAATCTTTTATCATAGGTATCTGTATTTTCAGGGTAAACGTAAACAGGCTGATATATATCAATAACAACATGCAAACAGACTGAGAAAGATAAATACACTTTATGTTGATTTTACAAGTAAATGAATACTAAAATGATACATAGGATGATCATAGAAATTTTAAGAAAAATGGAAATGAAAAGGACATTTGTAATCGCAATTAGAAAGAAAATGTTGAAATTTCGGGGAAGCATAATCAGGAAGGAGGATTTGGAGACTTGGAGAGATGCGAAAGGGGCAAACATTGCTTATAGGGGTAAGAAGCTGTGGAAAACCATAATTATACTTGTTCAGAGGTAATATAGTAAATAAGAATGACCATGAAACCAAATAAAGATTTTTATTAACTATAGAATCTAAATATTTTTCACTTTGAAAAAAAAATTTAGATTGCTTAAAGTTAAAAATCTACATTTTAGATAACTTATGGACAAAAAGATAAATCTTTTATTTTCTGAGGTTTAACCCTCAATCCTAAAGTATAAATAACCATCAATCCATTTTTTTGTACTAAACTTTAGAAATCTACTTTTTTTAATTTTAATTAAAACATTACCTGCCTTATTGCTCCTTGTTTCACATGTAAGTAATATAAAAGATGAAAAGTGTCAAAGAAAAATATACCCATCCATATATAATATTTGAACTTTCTGTAGCTTTTTCAATCAATACATTTCACTTTAGCAGATTCTGTTTCTTATGTGAGTATCTCAGAATTACTGAAACATAATGTGTTCATCTTGTTTTTCTATTTAAATTGCATTATTCAATCACAATATATGTGTGTTTGTGTGTGTAGTTCTTAAAAGAAAACTTATCTTTAATTCTAGTTATCTCCCTTGAGGAATATAAATCTTTATGAAGAAAAAAAAGGGGAAAAATAGGAAAAGAACAAATATGGAAAATGGCAGAGAAAATAAAAATGAATGCTTTGTAATAAAAAAAGGAAATAAAAGCAAACATACTGAAAATATTATAATGATGATGAAACTGATAATAATAAAAATCAATTAGAACCAGAAATGAGTAAAAGAAGGAAATTGTGAAATGATTAAAAAAAAAAAAAAAAAAGCAAAAACTGCACAAACATATATGGGCAAAAGTAGGAGTATGAACAAAGATTAACAGGATAGTGTTAGAAATGTATCATCAACAGAATAAAGTAAAATAAAGCAAGTCTTAAGGAGTAAAACTAAAATGTTTTATCAGAAAAGAGGATGGATTAAATATACAAATGGGAGTTGTTAGGTATGTAGAAAGAAAATTATGAAATGTGAGTTAAATCAACTTTAAAAAGAAAACAAGTGAAATAATTAGAAATAAAATTTCCATCAAGTAGAAACAAAGAAAAAACAGCAAGAATATGATAAAACATGCAAACAAATGAAAACTAAAATGAAGTCATTCATGATGAAAAAGGAGATGTACAAAAGGATTAAAAGGCAAAATACAAACTCAGTAGATAAAAATCAAGTAAAGAAAGAGATATAAGAAATGAAGAAAAGAATGAATGAAGAAGTTTGGGGAATAAAAAGTAACTTGAAAGAAAAATAAATTGTAAGTAGAAATTATTCAAAGGAGAAAAAAGTTTAGAAATAAAAAAGATTAATCATTCAAAAGCAAAAAAAAAATAGCTAAAATTAGCTATTTTATTACTATGCTGTCCTTTCAAGACATAAGCTTTATTATCTGTGAATGTCGTGTATTCTTGGAAAAGAGTGGTTTCCTCTTGCTTTCTACATGGTTTTGAAGCTAGAGTAGACCTTCTCCTAGAGTGGCTTTGACACAAGTAGAGAGAGAGCAATTTAACCTCTAACTGGATTCATGACAAGGGTATCAGTTTTAAAGTGAATGCAACCATCTCTACCTGAATTTGAACTTGGCCAGCTTATTTTGCTTTCCATATCAAGATTAAATTGTGAAGAACAAAACAACTGGATTAAAGAAATTGAAGAAAAAAATCAACAAGAATTGTAGTCCTTCAAGACATAAGCATTATTATCTGTGAACTGTCATGTATTCTTGGAAAAGGTAATGGAGTGGTTTCCTCTTGCTTTCTACATGGTTTTGCAGCTTGAGTAGACCTTCTCCTAGAGTGGCTTTGAGAGAGAGAGCAATTTAACCCTTAACTGGTGTGAGAAAGCTGGATTTGTGACAAGGGTATCAGTTTTAAAGTGAATGCAACCATCTAAGGCAGAATTTGAACTCGGCCAGCTTATTCCACTTTCCATATCAAGATTAAATTGTGAAGAACAAAACAACTGGATTAAAGAAATTGAAGAAAAAAAATCAACAAGAATTGTAGCAATAAAGTGCTAAGGATCTATAAAATCCCCAAAAGTGAATGTAGTGTAGTATAGGGAAATACTGGGGCAGATGAAAATAAAATTCAAATTCAACAAGTTGAAACAAAAAGAAAAGAAAACTGAGCTGAAATTTTAAAAACTAAAACTAAATTTGTGACAGATAAAAATATATTGATTTTTGAAAAGCAATTTTGACTACCATAAAAAAGATAAAAAACAACAGTAATTTGTTTTAAATATCCTAAATTTAGAAATATATACATTTATCTGCCGCTAGAATAAATTAAATTATCTTAAAAACAATTTAAATGTAAGTTTAAACTGTTTTCAAAGCCAAAACATTAACCTGAAAACTTGAGTCATTTTCTTAAACAGCCTCATCAGATCAACACTTTCATGTTAATCTTATGTATGCCACCAAACTAATTCAGAAATATCTAAACTGTCAGCAATATACAAATGCATTCTGAGATTAATGGTTAAAAGTGTGAAGCTTGTGAGTCTTGGTGAAAACTATCCTTCATTTGAACATTCTAAACTAGTGTTACCGAATTTCAGACAAAGAACTGTACCAAATGACAGAAACCACATCACTTTCATCAGCAGCAAAACTAAAATGGAAATCACATGCAACTTGAAGAGAAAATAATGGCATAATAGTTTGATGTTCCACATCACTTCAAACTAAAGGTTAGAAAGAAAACCCCATCAGTACTTGCAAGTACAATAACAGCTACTGGACAAATTATAATGAAAATTGTTTTAAGAGAAATATATAATAAATTTCAAATTAAAGTAGTATTGATTCCTTGGCTGATGGATGCACAATATTTCCTTATAAGGAAACAGTGAACATTACCATTAATATTAAGAAATTTTTAACAAAATGCAAAGAATCTGCAGTGTTCTCAGTCCTGACCTAGCATCTCAGCTTCAGTTACTTCCCACCACCATAGCTGCCCTTAGCCTTTTCTAAATTTTTTCAAGGTAATTGTTCTGATGAGTTTTCCTCTTTCGTGCCTTGACTTCAAGAATTTAAGCACAGTACTAGATTGATAGTTAGGTCTCAGCATTTTACAGTTGAAGTGATTAGATTGTAACAACAAGTTGCTTCTCACTTATTGTATTCTTACTTTCTAATCAATTTTGTTCTTCGAAAATTTAAATGTAATGTCATTCATCCTTTTCTATATCCTTCAACCCTATTCTTTTATAGTCCTCACTCCTTGATACTGTTTTTTCATTCTTTCATATTCAGTAACCCCTTGCATGTTAGTGACTTTATTGCCTTGCTTGGGGTGAAATGATTAAAGAAATAAGTTTCATAAACCTATCTTTAATAACTTAGAACAAATTAATTATCCACAATGTCGAGCCCTGACTCGATTACACAAAATTCTCAGTTCAATTTGCTGTTACTTTCTTATACGGGAATTACTTGGTCAGTTCAAAATTTTGAAAAACATTAATTTCTGTTTATTAAACCAAATATATCTTTCAAAATGGATATATAAAAAAATAATTCAAAGAAAAATTTTGCCAAGAAAGGCTAATTAATTAGATTACAATGTTGTGACATACCAGTTTAAAAAGCTCTGAGCCTGAAAACAACGAGTAGATTTTCATTTCACAGTCAATGAACAAAGAAAAACTGATCTAATATTTCACTTTGTATGAGAAACTTCTGTGAATTTCTCTTGTTATACAGATGACTGTAAACCTATGTCCAGCACTATGTCCACTGATATAAATAAATTTATCTATCCATAGATTCAAAGATACACTAAAAAATAATTATATATGATGAAAAAACAAATACCCTGAACTTAATAAAAACAAAATTTTATCATAAAACTCTTTGTTATTATTAAGAGGAAAGTCCAAAGGATTTTTTGATTATTAAATTATGTAAGTTTCAGAAAAGTATATTTTATTTTTGAAAGATTTTTTAATCAAGGGAATTATGCTGTGCTGAGAAACTTGTAAATATGGCTAAAATCAGCCATTTTTAGCGATTTATAAAAAAATTAATTCCAGTCAATTTAAATTAATTTTGAAATGCAGCAAAGTATTTTGCTTATAGAAAATATTAAATTTAATTTATTAATTTGAAATTAAAACTAAAATAAAAGCTTCAAGAATAACTTTTCATTTTAAAAAATAATTTGAAACCTTAGGTATTGGCTTTTTTGAGTTACCTATATATACTATACTATGATTTCTTTGCAGTTTTGAAATATGATATATTCAAAACAATAAAAAAGACTTTCAACAGTTGCAACAGCAAAAATGAATAGCACAATGTAACTCAATGAGAAAATAATTATATAATCAAGAGGTTCCACACATCATCATCATCATCTCCCATGCGTAGTGTCCCTAGGAGTGGCGATCATGGCTCTCCACAATTTCCTGTCCTTTGTAGCTCTTAGTAAAGTTTGTATTTTTACTATCTTTAGGTAGGTTCATCTGAACTTCAGTAGGCATCTGACTGTCAAATTTTCTAAGCCTTCTTTCCTTATTATGTAGCCTGGAAATTTCAAGTGTCTCTTTTCAATATTAAATATTTCAAACAAAAGGTTAGAAAGGAAGCCCACATCAACAGACAAAAGAACAACAACAGTCCACTTAAATCTATTTTCATCCAAAAATTGTTTTAAGAAAATGATTTTATGAATTTTAACTGAAAGATTTTATAATTGAAACCCACATATTTCCTGACAATGAAATGACTAATATTACCATTAGAGATGAGGAGAACAGATACTACACTTGGTATTTACTTGTTTCCCTACAAGGCAGGTTTAAAGTGGAGAGCCCAAGCACATTATATGAGTGAAGTCCATCGATATACTCCCTACTCTCCCTCCTTGGTGCATTAAGGGAGATACTGCCACTGGTTTGGAATCCCAGGGACCAGGCATCCCTCATTTATTTTTGTACTCTGTCCAAAGACAGAAAAAAATTTGAGAGACAAAATATAGTTCATCCACCCAAATACAGATACTACACTTTAATCCCAGCCTGATTGCCAAGGTGCATAGAAGAGTATAACTTGAGTAGCACTGGTTGCTCAATCAGTGAATGTCAAATATTTTCATATAAATATACAGCTAAAATTACAATTACCTTTACTAAAGAGAAGTAAAAAAAACAAGAAAAGACAAAACTCCAATCATGTCAACAGTTTTCTGCACATCAATAATTTAAGAAAGAAGGAAATTTAAAAAAAAAATCTTAATTAGAAAGGAAGATGAGGTTTCGATTTTCATAATATTTTGATGATTAGCAACTCTCTCCAGGGCATGTTCATAAAACTATATTATGTTGCTGGTTTACCTGGGTAAAATTTGTAATAACAGACAAGCATTATAAACTGGAATAAAATTAATCAGAATATTGCACTCCTGACAGGAGATAACTGCTTTCTCTTCCAGAGGAATATATCAGAGAAGAACCAATTAAAACAAAAAAAAAAAAAAACAACAGTTAAATGACTAGATATTTTCTTCATCTTTTTCTTCTATGTGCCATTACCTTTCAGGAAATGAGCAATAATGGCTCTCCACAACTTTGTGACCTTTGTATGTCTTAGTAACATATATCTTTTTTATTATACTTGAAAGTCCCTTTTCAGCCATACATTTGCACAAGCTCTTTAGGTTGGTTACCCGTTGTTTCCCATCAGCTTCTTTTGCCTTCAATATATCTTGTGAGTATCAAATTTTCCAAGCTTTCTTCTTTCATTACATATCTCAGAAATTTCAATTCTATCTTTCTGATTCTAAGGAAAAGCCTCCTTTTTGCTTCCATTTCCTTTACAACTTCCTTATTATTCACAGATTTTGACCATGGTATTAAGAATATTCTTCTATAGAACCACTACTCAATTTTCTTCTCTTCTTAATCTGTGAGGAGATTATCTAGCATTCACAGTTTATAGGAGGATTAATATTACAGCAGTTCAGTAATCTTTTCTTTGTTTTTAATGAAGATTTCCTTTTTCTTAATAAGAGGAGTCATTTTTAAGTTGTTTTTTTTTCTCACAATAATCTTCTACAGCAAGCATTAAATAAGGATAAAACAATTTTGAAAAATAATGCATTCTATATAAATAATGCTTTCTACATCTTACATAAAATAATCTTACATAAAAACAATTATTTTTTGAAATGGGTTTACATAGAAAGCATTATTTTTCAAAATGGACATAGAATGCGTTATTTTTCAAAATAAAGACTATTTTGAAAAATAATGCTTTTTAGATAAGACTATTTGAAAAAAATATGAATTTGAAATTGATTTATAAAAATGAAACCATGGAAAGTGACAGTCTTCATAAAATATTCTCCAAAATTTTTGCTTCCATCATAAAATAAAAATTCTCATTTTCGCTTAATCTAAGTTGACAAAATATATTTATGTTTTATTTTTCATTCATTCTTATTTTCCTATGTGATTACAATTGTATATCATGATTCATATAAAAAAAAAAAACAGATGTTAGAATCAAATTCAATGTGCATCATAAACCTTTGATATAAGAGGAGTTGATATGTGGCAACCCCAGAATGTACTGGGCACACCTTAAGAGATATGAAAGCAAGGTTTATGTCTCATTAGAACATCAAAAAAGCTGTTTGGCACACAGGGTTGACCCTGAAGGAAAACTCCTAGACAACAAATGCAGTAGAGGGCCTCAAAGAATGTTAGTGGATTCACTGTCAAAAACAGGAAGTCAACTTAGTTGAATGTAGGATATACATGCACGACAACTGGATGACAGAAGTTTATATAAAAGCATGACATATAAAATATCATATATAAGAGAGAAGACAGAATTCCTCACATCCTCAAAAACCACATACCATCAACATCCGATATTAATTTTATGGGGTTCAAAACGAAATATGCAACTATTTTATAAATGAAAAAATTGGTCTCGTATTCTTATCAGACATTCTAATATATCATTATACTATCACAAACATAAATCATAATTAAATAATTGTTAGTATTCAAAATTATTATGGAAGTCTTGCTTAATAAATTATATATTAATTAAGTTCTGTTCATAAATAATTGTTTTTCAAATATTTCCATGATAAGAGTTGAATTTGTTCTAAGAGCTGAATATCTCTGAGAAATACATCTAAAGAATAGTTCCAAGACAGGTTGTACAGTCATAGCTAGAATAGGCCAAAATGTTCAGCCAGCACTGTGTGGAACTTCTGAGTCTGCTGTATTGAAATAAAAGCAGTGTGACTATCAAGATACTATTCACAGTCAGAGGACATTTTCAGTTTTTACTCACTTAAATAATATCATATCTATTTAAATGTTTGTTATCTTGGCCAAACAATAATAATTATCCAATGATGTATTCTGGATTGTTGGTTGTTATATATATTTCCATTATTTTCCATAACGGAAGCTCATTTGAGGATATGTGTTTTCATATTTTTCATCTTTTGTGCCTGTTAATAGTTATATATATATATGTGAATAAAAAATAATTCCAAGAGGATAGAATCCAGGTAGAACTCAATGTCCACGACAGAGTAAGGATATAATAAAAAGGCTTAAACACTAATATTCCATGGTCATAATTTATTCCATTGGAATCATAAATATGATCCAATTCATCAGACCTACAAATGTATTTATGTTTCCAATGGAAAAAATTATGATGATGGAATATTAGCGTTTAAGCCTTTTTATTATATATATATATATTTTAGGATATTAAAACAAAAACATGTTAAAAATTGATACACAATTACAATCATGTTTTAACACAACAAATGTGTTCTTCTTGGGCAATTTCAAACCACTGGTGGGCAAAAGATTAATTTAATTTCAAAAGCAGAATACTTTAAAAAATAGGCTTGTGGGCTTTGCTGTGGTTAACCAATCAAATGTAATCTACACTAAATTCAAACTCATCAGAAAAAAATTTTAATATATGGAATAATACTCCATTTGTTCTCAATTTACCTGGATATACACACACACACACACACACACAAATAAGAGTGAGTCAATGGAAAATATGTTGTATTTCTTGCAGCTAGCCAGGTTGAAGGGGTGGCAAACTCAAGGGCTGTCCTGGGTGGCATGCACTCTGCCCCAAGTATTATACATATGAGCTATGCCACTGAGGTCATGTTAAATCTTTGAATCTTTGTTCTAAATAAGTGGGCATATCTAAAAAAAGATTATGATGATTCATGCTTTTATGTTCAGACATTTAGAAAACTTCATGTAAAATGATTAAAAAATTTCTACCTAAAGCAGTTACTTTCTTGCACAAAATCCAAAATTCTCTTTCCTTCAAGAAAAAAATTCAGAGAAAGTTCTTTTGCCATTGACCAAGTAAAAGAGCAGCTTAGTGAATAAAAAAAAATAACGGTTTGATTAGAAACTTTTTAAAACCAGATCAATTTCAGGGTTAAAGAACTTTATTTAACTGAGGAAATAAAGTCTATTATAAATATGGGGCAATTTGAATTTCTTTCATGTCTGCTGAAAAAATGCTAAACTTTTATTTACCAGAAATTTTTAAAACATCAAAAAATATCAAAATTCATACAATTGTGATATTTCTATATTATTTGAAAAGTATTATTTTGTGCTGCTCTCCACAATTTCATGTCCTTTGTAGCTCTTAATAAATTTTGTCTCTTTGCTATCTCTCCTAAATTCTCTTCTGCAATATTTTTATTCAAACATGCTAGATAGTTTACACATTGTTTTCCTCTGTCACTCTCACCTTCAATTTATCCTGTGAATATCAAATTTTCCAAGCTCTCAAAACTAATTAAATTCTCTAGAAATTTCAAATGCCCCTTACTGATCCTAAGCATAATTGTCCTTTTTGTTTCTATTTTCTCTAAAACATTGCCATTGCTCACATGTTTGGTCCATGGTATTTTTTAGCATCCTTCTAAAGAACCACATTTCTGCTACTTCATGTCTCTTCTTCATCTGTAAGGAGATTGTCCAGCATTCACTGCTATATAGAAGGACTGATATTATGCAATAGTTTAGTACAGTTTTCTTTTGTTTCTAATGAGATTTTCTTGTTTCTTAATATTTTACTTAGATTTTAAAAGGCATCATTTGTTATACAAATGCACCTTCAGGTTGAAAAATAACTTCCTTTCAGAAAGTATTGTACCAAAAATAATTTAAAAGAATGTGAACATTTTGTTGTTATTCTTGTCTAGTTATTTTAGCTATGATTTATTATATAATCAAGATGTATAAAAGATTTTTAATGCATATTTTACTCTTCCCATCATATAATAGAAATACATTTCCATCATGGTTATAAAGTAGATACTTCCCAAGAGATTAAGAGAAAATTAATGCTGATTAATGCTAAACAGACCACATGTCAGAAAACAAGAGGTGCTCAAGCCAACTTGATGGAAGAAAGGATTTAAAAAGATGTCAAAATTAAATATAAATTAATTACTACATATGTTGTTTTATCACATTATTAAAATATGAATTGTAAAAAGAAAATGTCTTATTAAAATTTAATCTGATTTGTTTTTTTTAATCAAATATATGATGATTGAGAAACATCATCTTTCAATATGTGGCTTCAGTTATTTTTAGCCAAATATGCTTATTTTTGTTTTGTTTGATAAACAACCACTTATAGCATCGTTATTTTGAAATCATCAGGCAACAGAATTGCTGACATTGCCATACCAGAGATAAAAATTAAATGAACAAAATTCATTGTACTGATTATTTTACAATGAACCCTGCAGCCAAAATGCTGGGTATTTTAATTAAAAATGGTGAAATGAAGACTCATTCAAAAGGTAAATAGGAATTCTTTCCCAAAATTTAATAATTCAGGTTAATGACCTTCTAATTTTTTTTTTTTTTTTGATGCACTTGTGAAAAAAAAGATTCAGGCATGATTTTGAATCAGAGACTGGATAGTGAAAAATCTAAATAGCAAAACAATAAGGAGGATGTTGAATATTTTAAAATTAAGAGTACAATAATGAATGAATAAATAGTTGAATAAAAAGCAGACAGGCTAAAAATGGAAAGCAAAAAGATAAAAACAAAAAAAAGGAAGGAGAAAGGAGAAAAGCAAGAAAAGGAAAGAGAAAGGAGAAAAGCAAGAAAAGGAAAGAGAAAGGAGAAAAGCAAAAAAAGGAAAGAGAAAGGAGAAAAGCAAAAAAAGGAAAGAGAAAGGAGAAAAGCAAAAAAAGGAAAGAGAAAGGAGAAAAGCAAAAAAAGGAAAGAGAAAGGAGAAAAGCAAAAAAAAAGGAAAGAGAAAGGAGAAAAGCAAAAAAAGGAAAGAGAAAGGAGAAAAGCAAAAAAAGGAAAGAGAAAGGAGAAAAGCAAAAAAAGGAAAGAGAAAGGAGAAAAGCAATGAAAGGAAAGAGAAAGGTGAAAAGCAATGAAAGGAAAGAGAAAGGTGAAAAGCAATGAAAGGAAAGAGAAAGGTGAAAAGCAAAGAAAGGAAAGAAAAAGGTGAAAAGTAAAGAAAGGAAAGAAAAAAGTGAAAAGCAAAAAATGGAAAGAGAAAGGTGAAAAGCAAAAAGTGAAGAGAATAGTAGAACAAAAAGACATAGAAAGAGAAAGGAAGAAAGCAAGACAAAGAAAGAAAGAAAATTTTAAAGAAAGCAAAGTCAGACAGAAAGAGAGAAAGTAAAAGAAAAGAGTCAATGAACAGTTAGAAAGTATGTGAAGAAAAGGAAATTGAAATAAGGTGAAACTAAATGGGAAAGTATTTTAAAAGAATAAAAAAAAAAATTATTCAGAAATTGGAAATTAATGAAAACTGTAAAAAAAGAAAAGAAGGAAGAGAAAATATAGTGATGAGATTATGAACTGAACAGATTCGGTAATGTTTTTGTTTTTTTTCCATCTGTTTACTATATATCAAACAAGAGTGTTGCCTGTCACATGATAGTATTTTAATGTTGGAAGTGTATTTTTGCCAATGTAGGTAATATTCCTTTTGGACACATTTTGGTCATCAATACTTCAGCTATCCAATGAATTTCCAGAAAAAGTCACTAAACATTCTCTTGGACTTTGAAATGAGTTGACAGCTAATAAGCATCTGTAAACAATGATATTTTAAGTGAAATAAGATTTTTTTTCAGAATACATTTCAATAATCATTAATCTGACAGATTTTCACCAAATTCAGATATGTAGTGTAATGTAATGAATAGCAACTTGGAATGAGAAATCAGAGAACTAAATTTGAATTCCATTTTTCATTACAACTGCTTACATGCAAATACCCTAGGGAAAGATATGAAGCCAGCACATCTCCCCACAACTATGGGTTAACTAGTAAGACTTGTCACAGAAAAAAATCAATATTCCAAGAACTGTTAATGTAATATTCATCTGCAAAAAAATATTATTCTTACAATCCAAAAATAGATTTACTTTGATCAAATAGAAATATTTACTGAAGTCTATATCACTCAGATGGGAATGTGTAAAAATGAAGAGAAGGAAAATTGTTTTTCATCACTGTACCAAGTGAGGATGATTGCCTTTAATATCAGCCTTTTAATTCCTGTGATCTGTTTCTGCTCAGATACTGACTAGGAAAATATCTATAACTTTCTCTGTCACTAAGCGGTGCTCAAATCTCCCATTCAGATATAAAGAATTTATTGATTTATGTTTTGTCTTTGGTATAACAATGTTAGCAATTGCATTGTTTGATGATTCCAAGATAACTTTGTTAAACAAATTCAACTATATATATATATATATATATAAATATATATATATTTTTTGACAATTTTCTATGTTAATGGTGGAAAGAGCAAATCAGGAACAGAGTATTTGCTATGTGAAACGGTGTGTACATAAAAATCAACACTGCCTGATGATGGTCAGTTTCACACTAGAAACAATTTTCAGAAAGTAATTATCATCATGGAAGGGTTGAAACAGACAATCACCATGCAGTGTTGAGTTCTATGTCCACGCACACTATATATATATATATATATATATATATATATATATATATGAATGTTTTTCTTTCTTTTTATATGCCTCACATGAGTAAGGATCAAAGAAAAAGAAAGTGAAAATGCAATTGCTGTCTTTAAGAATATTTATTTAAAGTAAATTTACCATTTTCAAAGTTCGATGAGATGGAGAGATATATGGCTACGCTGTGATATGTCTTCCATCTCTCTCTCTCTACCAATAACATGACTCAGAGTTTCATCCCCAACGCAATTTTTACGTGTTAAGTATAGACTGGCCATTACGTAATTTAAATTTAAAAAATATATCTGGTTATTGTAATGTTGTCATCGATATATATTATACTGGGATTACAGGTTTTAATTTTTAAAATTATATATGGCATTTAAAACAAATGGGATTTGTATATATATCTAAAAAAATTTATTTTATAGTTGTGAATATTCATTTTTTGTATTATGAAAGGGAGATTATTTGCACATTTTTTATTTTTTATATATAAAAAAAACAAAAAAAATCCATAATTTACCTAAAAAATAAACCACAATTTATATTAAAAATTAATTTAGATGAACATATTGAAGCAGATATTTATTTTTATGTATATATGTAACCATTAATTAAGCTAGTGTTATTTAAGTGTTTTAAGTGAACCAATTTTTCAACAAGACATAAGTTACATTTATTTCATTACCTGTTATAAAATTTGGCTCTTGTTATAATATCCCAGTTGATGGCTGGTGAGTTGCCATCATTCTTTAATTGTTAAGAATAAGTGTAGAGAGCAGTGCTATTTTTGTATTTTATATTACCGCAAGTCATTGAATGACGGTAGAAACGGAATTTCCAATGATTTTCAGTGGAACCAAAATAAAATTTAACATCATTACCAGAATGTATGCTTGCTTGTTATATAATATTATCAGTGATACATTGACCATTTAAGAGACAGATCATATTTTTTTGGCAGTTGTATTTATTTTTTAGAAATATTTACATTGTCTTTGTTGGAAATATATTTGTTTAATGTAATAATGTTATGTTGAAATACAGTTTTATCTCTGTTATTAATGCATCTATAGCTGATTTTAACATTATTTTTAAAAAAATCTTTTTAGTGTTGGCAAATGTATAAAATACTTATAGATTAAATTTAGGAAATTTCTTCCGTTGTTAATTTGAAATTATGATTACAAGGTAGATTGGACCATTTTTATGTTTATGATATTTCTGTTTATTTTTACCTTCTTTGTTTTTTTTTCTAAATACTCTAAACTGACTTTATGATTGTTTAGTTTTTTTTTATTTAATTTTATTATTATCAAATATTTCATTATTGCTGGAACTGGTAGTTAATCTAAATTAGAGTTATAGTGCAAACTAAATTAGAGTTATAGTGCAAATTATCTAAAATTTTGTGGCAGTGGTTTGCTTCTTTACTGACATACCTAAATATATACATAATAATTCTGTTGTATTACACTGAGCACTGTTTTTTTTAACACCAGCACTATATATATATATATATATATATATATATATATATATATATATATATACATACACATGGGATGATTGAAAAGTAACTCCCCACTTTATGTATGGCAGACTCTCCCATCTTGTAAAAATTATAGTTAGACAGAAGAGTCCATCATACATAAAAAAGGGAGCTACTTTACTTTTCACTCACTCTGTATATGTAAAACCTCAACAAACTGGTAAAGTAAACACTGGGCAAGCATAATATGAGGTACTGTTGGAATGAGTGTGAGTAAAAATTACCACAAAAATATTGTACATTCTTTCTTTGGTAGATCATTTATTCCAATGTGAAGCTACTCAAAAAATTGTATTTTGAAAGCTAAAACCTTGAAAGTTATAATGACAGACACTCATTATTGCTATGATTTGAATATTCAGTTTAAATATCAAGCCTTTCTTCAAGCTCAATGCTACTTTCAAGGAAACATATTTTATTAACAAATAATGGCAATGGAATCATATTTTATTTACAGGTAATATTTGCTCTGTTGAACTGTTCCTGTTGTTGATTGCCTTTATTCGCTGTCCACAAAAGGGATGATAGAGCTGAATGCTTGTTCCTATAAGTAAAATGTTTTCTCAATGTATGAGGCCATTTCTAAACTTCTATTTATTTATTATCCAATGTTTGTTTCATATCTGCATCTTCATCTATTATAACAATATTTCAGTCACAGTGAATAAAAACATTAGTAACATTCATTAAAAACTTGAGTTCAGACCTCGGGTCTTGTAGTGCCAAAATACATCAACTCACTGAGAAAACAGAACTGCAAAACAAAGACTAAAGGCATATTTGTCTTTCTGCTATGTCCAATCATGGTCATTTACAGCTTCCTGTCTTTTGCTGCATTCAACAATGTTAATGGTAATATTAGCCATTTTCTCATAAGGAAAAAATTGTCTTTCACTGAGCAAGAATCCAGTGCTACTTTTAGCTGAAACTTATAAAATCTTTATATTAAAAGAGTTTCCCAGAAAAATAGGTTCCTCATGTCTAGTAAGTTATTGCTCTTTCTAGTAGTGATGGGGCATCCTTCCTATCCTTTTGCTTCAAGTAGTATGGAATGTCACCATTTTGATTATGACCTTATTTTCTCTTCAAGTTAGATTTAGTATCCATTTTACTTGTTACTGCTGTTGAAAGTCCTCAAGGGATATAGTTTCTGTTATTTGGTACAGTTATTTTTCTATGATTTTGTAGTGACAGTCCTTATTTCTCTATAGACTCTCTTTTTCTTTGTAGTGTGCATTCATTTATCAACTTTCTTAAAATTGTTAAGTAGGTTACCCTCTACTTCTCTTGTCATCAATGTACCTTATAAGTGTGAAATTATCCCAGTCTTTCTTTTTTACTATGTCAGTAACAATTTTGTAGGGATTATTCTCCTTAAAACTTCTTCATTTGTCACATGTGTAGTCCATGTTATTCTCAACATTAAAAGAATATCTTGATGCTTCAGATCTTTTCTGAATTTGTGATTACACTATCCAGTTGTCAGTGTCGTACAGATGATTAGATATCATATAGCAGTCCAACATTCTTTTAATTTAAATATCTGGGAAGTGTTTTAACAGAAAACAGCAAAGTTGACACCAAAAATTTAAAGGCTTGTGAGAATAATGGAAGATACCTTTCAAAAGCTAAGCAAAGTATTAGGAAACAGAAAAATTTCTATAGAAATAAAAAGAAATTTTTATAGAAATAAAGAGGAGTACAAAATTGTTATCTAATAACAATCATTGTATATAGCAGTTAGACAATCTCTTCACAGATGAAGTGATTTGAGGTAACAGAAATGTCACTCTAGAGAAGGATGTAGAGAATACCATAGATGGGACTTGTGAATAACGATGGATTTTTAAGGAAA
The DNA here is from genome assembly GCA_903632075.3 of Acanthosepion pharaonis. Classification (NCBI taxonomy): domain Eukaryota; kingdom Metazoa; phylum Mollusca; class Cephalopoda; order Sepiida; family Sepiidae; genus Acanthosepion; species Acanthosepion pharaonis. The sequence continues at coordinate 2,211,220 of CAHIKZ030001890.1, forward strand.
ATGGAAACAGAAAAGGATACTTACGTTTAGACTTAGAAAGAGATCATTAAAATTTCTAGGACACTTAATAAGAAAAGAGGACTGAAGTATCCAACACACTCCAGGATATACTGAAGGCAAGAAGGGAAACAGCAAGTAATCTACCTACCTAATATTTTTTTTTAACCCATAACTCTTTAAGATAATAGAATCACTCCATGTACTGCAACCATAGTAGCAACAGTGTATCCTGGGCAAGATCTTGAGGCTTGTTTTGAATTCAGAGTTTTTCCTTTTCCTAGACCAGATGCCACCCAAGTTTATAGGACCCAGTCTTTCCTGCTATTTACACATAGCTGAGTGGAGAAAAAAATGGAGTCATACCTTTCCCAAGGTTATTAGCATGTAAGTGAATGTAATGAACTTGACTGGAATTTGAACTCAACTCTGAGCCACTATTCATTACTCCACCAGGCCTCCATACTTACCTAATAAGCTTGTGTAAAGTAACAGAAGAACCAGAAGTGGGAAGGATAGTGAAAAGACAAATCTTACAGCTATGAGGGATAGGAAGTTGTGGAGAAGCATGATCTCCCAACTCTTGAAGGGATTTAACACCTAGAAAAAAAGTAGCTTGAATTTCTTAGATGAAGCTTTGTCTCTTATTAGTCTTTGAATAGGTTTTATTTCATCTTCAGGTTGTTTTTCTATGATACAAAACTCAAGTAAGCAGCATGCAGTAGAAAATGAAAAAGTTTGTTAATTATTTATTTCTGATTCATGCTGTTTACTTAATGGCTATAAGATGTGAAAGACAAGATGAAAAGAAAGTATTGAAAAATTAATAATAACAAATAATTTATTTAAAAAAGATTATGAGATTCAAGATAAAGACCTTGCCTAGATTATTGAATATTCATAAAATATATGTCATAAAACTACATTAAAAAAATATCAACAACCTGAGCAATTACCAAGCATTTGATTATTTCAGCTTGGCTCGATTTTGACTGATGTCTGATAAGTAGTATTGTATAAAGTAATTGTTAAGTTTTGCATATATCTCTGTGTAGTAGTAGTCATAGTACAGTTCTATGTGTCCTGAATAGCAACCAGGTTTGCTTGGCATAGCTCCCCCATGTTCACCAGTTGTTCTCTCTTTATTCTTGTCTATCTAATTTGCATATGATATTACATTAATATAAAAGGAAAAAGTCGAATTGCTCTTACTCTTTTTTTGCTCATCACCCATAATATGATCATGTCTTTTGCCCCTTCAGAAGACATCTTCATTCCCAGAGAATATGTTACATCTAACACAGTACTACCATGGTAATATCAAATCTCTTTTAACAACAACAACATATCCACTCAAACCCATGATATAAATATCTATCACCCTCAAAACCATGAAAATATTTATCATCAACAAACAAACCATTGTGCCACTACAAATTAATGATTCTTACAACAAACTGATAACCTAATGCTGTTACATGAGGGTATCCTTTTTAGGTACCAGGAATTTTTAATACTTTAAATGTCACTTCTAGTGGACATCCATATTTGAGTTGATACTCCGTTTATTTTTTAAACAGATTTTATTTTCATCTGAGATATTTGAGATAGCTTATTAAAGAAAAATGTACCCTCAAGCAGGATACGAGCCTGTGTCCCCCTTTCCAGAAATAACTATCATTCGATCAGAGGTGCATTAAGCAACACAGCTATGAAAAGCTTGTAGTTAAGTGAGTTTGTTTACTGCATTTAAGCACATACTTCTCATTTAGATTTCCAGAAGTTTATAACTGCTCTGTTTCATACCTGAAAATTAAACAAAGCAATAAAGATGCTCCATTTATTTTTTATCAGCTGTTTAAAAAAATAAACGGTAAGTCTACTCAAATATGGGTGCACTCTAAAACTAATATTTAAAGTGATAAAAATATGTGGGATTAATAAATAAAATAAAAAAAAAAACATTATTTCTTTACATAATAGTGAGAACAGTCTTTTTTACAAAAAATTTAATTACAGGTAAAAAAGATAAAATTTGAGGAATACTTTATAAAAAATTCCTAAGCTATCTTATGGAAAAACAAAAGAAAATTATTTCCCCACTCAAAACAGATGATCAGCAGTAGTAAGCTAATGATACAGGTTTGTCTCACATTGAGATAAGCAATGACAGAAAAACTACAAAGAACGTTTTCCATTACATCATTATTATTTCTTTCATCCTGGAGATTTCAAACAATAATTTACTCCTCAACAAAACCTAAATGACATGAACACTTACAATAATGAGGCTGTTCATTAGAAATCAAAAGCTTCTATCATCAGAGCTAGCTTCACTATAAAGTTACTAATAGGATACTAATAACGCAACTGGACTTAGTGGTACATTATTTTGAATGGATGACATAGAAACATATCAGACGATTGTACGCTTTCATATAAGCCGACAAACCACTCAAATAAATTGACTAGATTCAAATAATATATATATATATATATATATATATATATATATATATATATATATGTATACAGAGAGAGAGAGAGAGAGAGAGAGAGAGAGGAGTGAGAGTGAGTGAGACACACACACACATTATTTTCTGTCTTAATCTTTTATTGTTCTCTCTCCACAAGAGTATTTTTTTATCATAATCTCTCACACACATTTACTTGCTTGGGATGGAGCTATATATATATATATATATCTACATACATGCATGCATGCATGGATACACACAATACATATATTAGACAAAGAGTTGGAAATAAAAGGCATAAATGTCACTGAGAAGATCAACTTTCTCCTTTTCTCTTATGTCATTCATGTTGTTGCTGTTTTGGTTTATCATAAGCACTAAAGTGTACGGAATTATTTTCTGGGTATAAAATGACTAATTTTGTTTTGAAGTTCTTTGTTTTTCTTTTTTTTTCATCATTGTTCCTATGTTTTGTTGTTTTCCTTTTTGGCATGAATCAGGATAAACATTAAGTAATCAACTCTGATGGTACGAACCAAAGCGCAAGAAATGGACTTTTTTCTTTTTTGATTGGCCACTCTCTTTGTACTTAAGGATTTTGTTTGGAGGTGACAAGTTTAATACTGTCTTAGAGATAATACCCTTCAAGGACTTTACTGTCTGCCAATTCTGATTCACTTGCAACAGAACAATGTAATTGCTTTAGTCAGGTGAGTAGAATATCAATAAAAAGTATGAAAATAAAGATCAAGTCCATTATGATGATTGCAATTAAATTTTGACTCTAGTCTTGCACTTATGGAATGATGCTGGTTCATGCAGATTAATACCGTCCGTATAATTACTTTCTTGTCTCAATAATTTCACTGCTTTGTGAAACAATTATCAAACTGCCTACTTAACTTTAAGTGATAATCTTTTAAAGTAAGCATATTAAATATATGTTGATGATACTCATATTTAACTACTTTCAATATATTTTATGGCATATAAGACCCTCACCTAGTTTTCACAAGAAAAATTGATAAAAAATAACTCTAGGGTCATTTATGAAAAACTAAGGTATCTGGTGGGCTTATATTTTAGACATCAGACTATCAATTCTTCCAAATCCATAATATTTTAATAATTAATACAAATTAAAATAATAATAACATTACACTAAAACTTAAAGGAATAATTTATTCTATAACTTTAATAATTGCCACAAGGAATACATAGGAGAAACCTCAAGAAATTTAAATAAAAAAATTCTATGAACACAAAACAACACATTCAATGCATTAGTTCCTCACTATAATGGGACTGATCATAATTTTGATTTAAAAAATGAAAGCAATTTACTGAGACAAAAATTTATAGAATGTGCTTTAATTTCTAGATCATTCACATTAAATATACATCCAGGTTCTTACAACATTTCATTTTGTAGATTTTCTATTATTGCAGTGTAAAATATTAAATAACAAAAGTGGTAAAAACAAACAAAAGAAAAAGAAACTAAATGAAATCAGCTAGACTATATACCAAAAATAAATATTTCAAAAAAAAAAAAAATTAAATTAAATTAAAAATTACAGTTTTCCTTCTCCTTCATGCATAAAATTCTCCTGATACATAAAAATTTATATATCATTTTCCTATACTTTAATATCAAATGTAAATAGAGCCCGGTTTTAAATGCCATCAGGTAGAGGATATTTATTTAAAGTATGTATTTTATGTATGGATGTGCAGTTAATATAACAGGTATCAATGCATAACAAGGAATTTGTGAGCCAATTTCAAATTTTGTGCTAGTCAGTCACATTCACTTTTATACTAATGCTCTTGGGAAACATGAATTCATCTCTTTTATCCACATTTCTAGGTTAAATAGAGTTGTAAACCAATCTAAGAGAAGGAAAACTCTGAATTCAAATCATGGTAAAGGCAATGGGAAACCACTCTGTTGTTTTTGCCCCAAATCATGACAATAACAAAGATAGTCTGTGGAAACTCATGACAGCCTACATCAGGAAGTGACAAGGCATTTTATGTAAGGTGAGCTAAGAGGTAACATATCGGTGATCAAAAAAAATTCAAAGAGTGAATTTTGAATTCTAACTGAAGTTGATTGTGTTCATTCAGCACTAATGTTCTTAAAGAAGACATGAATCCACATCTACCTGGACTCTTTCCAATCACCATATACCTTAACATTAATGTCTCATCATTGGCATACCATGATGGCTGATATAAAAGGTAAGTAAACAAAATCAACTCCTCATAACAACTTTATGATCCAGATTGTAATTACAGTAGAAAACTGTTACATCCATTGCCACCCTTTTCAGTTACCACTCATTTTGTGTTAAATGCTAAAATCACTTTGATATGTATAGAAATGATGTCAGGGTAATTAAAAACAAATTATAATATAAAGGAAAACAATGATATTTAATAGAAGCAAATCAGTCTATTTTGTCAATATATACTATTATATACAGGAAATGTTAGATATTTTCAAAAATATACCGATACATACTTTTTTTGTACAGTAAGGTTCACCCTTTACAAGGCCTGGGGTCACTCAAGGTAGAGGGTTATGTTAGAAGGTTACGTGTGTGCATATGAATGGAAGATAATGATAAATCCTAAATTTGAACAGGTTAAGAGTGTAGTAATTGGTTCCATTGGAAGAAGCTGTTTGAGTGGAATTTAGTTTTTACTGATGGAATATGGAGAGAATGTGGTTGGTTTTCTACTATGTAAGTGTGTCTTGGCTGAGAAAGTTTGATCTTTATGGGACCAGGAAATATATTTTGTCTGAGCACTTTCCATGGAAGTAGTGATAGAGCAGCAAGAGGGTTGCCATATTCTGCATGTGAGAGAGAGGTTGAAGTGTGGAAAATAATTTGTCACCCACAGGGACTTTGAAATGCTTTTGGACTCTATTAAGACTGAAGAGTGAGGTCTAGGCAGCTCCCACCCAAATATGACAACAAAACTTTACTTAGAAAACAGGAAAAAAGGTTTATCTTCAATCTAACTAAAGGCAGACTGATTTTGTCCAAAAAAAATAAAAAATGACTGCATACCAAGATCAAGTAAGTTATCTCAGTCATATTAGCCATTAAGTCCACAATGGCAGCATTCAACAAGTACTTGTTTCAGTAGGGAAACTTGCTTGTCTTCCTCTTAGCAACAACCCCAGTAGTCACAGTCAAAGGTTTTCAGTTAGAAGAGTCAGAGGCCATATGATGATGGTGACATGATCATGAAAATTCTTAACCTGCATCAAATATGTCAAATCTTGACCACTGTATTCAGAATCTTGATATTAGCAGCAGCATTGATTTATGCAATGTAGTGAAGAAATATGCCAGCATAAAATGTCTTTCATTGATCATGACACTAAGGAGGATCATAGACATGAACTTAGTATGCATCCCATTGGGTACTCAGTGGCATCTCTACAGAGCTGCCTATTGTTCCTTCTGTTCATCTGTAAATTTTCAAGAAGCAGGTTAGCTTTTAGACACAGTGGTTGGTGGCTACATGTATTGCACACCTTTTCCTTTCTGTAATCAAACTGCAAACTGCGATATGAATGCTCTTCATAGTGAAATGAAAATATTAAACAGAACAAGAACAATTTATCCCTACAGACTAACTAAAAGGTTCAGTTAAAATCCCCCTGAAGGTTACTGAGATCAGCAAATACCTGAAGAAGGCCAGAGGCTGAAATCTATATATCTATAATTCTCAAAATGTATGTCTGTGTGTGTGTGTGTGTGTGTGTGTGTGATCAGATGTTGTTTATGCATTTCCCCAGTTTTCATCCGATTCCAATGAAATTTTTTTGTTTGATAGATAATTCTTCAGTGTCAGTGTTGAGTCCAAAATGTTGGCGACAATGGCTCTCCACTACTTCCTGTTCATTATATCCCTCAGCAACGTTTAACTATTTACTATCTGTTCTTGGATGTATATCTTTCATAAAAAATTTTCATAAAAATAGGTTTCAAATTATTACAATAATATTTATTATTATCATACAGTTCCCTTTTCAGCCCCCCACGCCCCAATTCCATTCAAATTGTTAACCCCCCATTTGGGGATGTGCGTCAGTTGCACCCAAATGTTATTACTAATATTGATTTTCAGGTGGGCTGACTTTAAACTTAAACTGCTCCAAATGAGCAGCAAAATTCCCAGTAATGAAAGACCCAATCAAAGATGGGTTTATACTGCTAGTGTCCTGAAAAGAGCAACAAAGAAGAGAATATTTGTCTGAATGCAAATAATGAAAACATTAAAATTTAGAAATGCTTCCTAACTTTACATCAGGACGTTTATTCATTTATAGCGAACTAAATGTGTTCTCAACAAACTGGCCCACTGTTTATTATAGCAAGAATTCATAGAATGAAAAGTAAAATTATGCATGCATAAATTAACATAAATTTCTTAGATATGTATAGAATATGAAATTTTATATTCATACACAATTTATATATTTACATATAATAATTAGCAATTACTGAAAAAATTAAGATACTTTTCAACAAATTATATATATCTATTTAATTCAGGGGCAATCTACAGACCTAGCTTGCAATCAATGTATTCAGGTGCCTAATCTGTTTAGCAAACCAAACCAATGATTTATTAGCATACAATATAAGTAAGGATGTTCTTTTACATCAATTTTAATGGAAATCACCAAAACTAGATATTCATATGTTTCATATAATTACTTAATAATATAGATATAAACATTCCATTTGTTGTTTTCTTTGTGCTCTCTAAGTGAGTGAGTACTTTATGGCCAACCTAGTATATGGAATTACTTTGTGATACTTTGGACATATAATATCATTCTATTGATTATATTTCCTCTTTGTTCAGAACTAGTTTAGTATCAATTCTAGTACAAGTTGATACTTTGTTTCAAATAAAACTTTAAAGTTCATAAATTTTGAAATTAAATACTGCAAAACTAATTTTTAGTTTTAACCCAAATACTACATATTTTCACATGAAAAACTCATTATATATGGAATTAGAAATTAGTGAAGCCTCACCAATGTTCTTTTGACACAATTCTGCAAAAGTGCATTTAATCCAGATTTATGCTTGACTGGTTCATTTGTGAAAATGATATTTAAAGACTATTCAATAATTTTTGCAGTAAAATACATTTCAGTTCAACAGAACTTAGACTTGACATCACTAAAAGGGACTAAAGAACTTTAGCAAAAGAAGGACAATGTTAATTCAAACTACTAATTCCTGATTGAATCCAAAAATAGTCTTTATATTTCTATTAGCACAAAAAGGAAAAGCTCTTTTCCATCTTAAAACCATTATTTGTCTCAAGATGTCTGAGGTAAAAAGAAAGAACAAAATGTGTCAGACAGACAAATTGGTGAACAGAAGAGATGAGACAGGCTTAAATATAAAGGCTCACTTGAGCCTGAAGTATTCAGTAACAAACTCTGACTTGATTGTTGATTGATGATACACTCTTTGTGTGAACACTCTAATAGCCATTTTGATTGATTATAAAGTCAAATAGTCAACAAAAAGAAAAATGCCAAATGTAAAGGTAAAATGTAAATCCTAAATCACATAAGTTGATGTACTAATCTATATTATCTACTGTGACAATAAACAATTCAATTGACTAACATCAGTATAGGTCCTCAGTGTTTTCATTTCTGGATGCAGGTGATCTTAGCTCTCCAGAGACGGATTCTCCTTATTATCTATAAATTGTTACACTTTCTAGGACAGGTGATGCAGTTTTGACTCATTGCTTTCCTTGTGAATGGGAACTCACAATTTTCCTTCTTTTAAGAGTTCAAGAGTTCATTATACCCTGTTATTTAACACAGATCTGGGGTTAGGAAAGAAGAGGTTAATTCTTGCTTTTTCTAAAGTGAAACTGAATATAACAGACACAGTCAGAATTTGAACATAGTTCCCTGATTCTATTTTCCATATCACCTACCATTACATTACCTGTATTTCCAGTTATTTTATTAGAAGTTTTCAGTTGAAATTTGAAGTAGGTTAATATGCAGAATGTTTTCTGCTATTAAGAAAGTTATGTGATATATCAATGTTTTTTGTAGTTTGGACAGCAAAAGAGATTCGCTAAAGGATATAATATATATCTTTATGATGGGTTTCATTTTTATATTAAGAGAAATAATTATCTCATTTAATGGTAAATAACACATCATTTTTGCACACTTTATAGTAGAATATTACTGGCAAGGTAAAAGTCATGGCCATCTATGCCATCTGGATAAATATTAGCTTACCAGATATCTCATTTTCTTATATAAGATCAAGAAAAAAATTATTAATTCTTTTTTTTTTATCTTACCAATATGGTGATGATTTGAAGAGTTCAAAATAAATTCCACCAAGAAAAAAATGGATTCAAATATTGTATATAGGTGTCTTCAGTTTCAGTTTTACTTCCTTTTTATGTACTGTGTACCTTCAAGACATAGAAAATCCTTAATCACCCACACACAACAAACAAGTAAATAAAACTACAAGAACAGAAGGGTTTACTGAGATTGAAGAAAACAGAGAAACATTACAGAGAAGAAAGGGCAATGAAACAAATAGGATCTAAGAAGATGAAAATTGACATTGCATTTAAATTTTTAAATATCATAGTTAACAGAAAAGCAAGAAGTTGGAAGACAGTTCTACAAAAATAATTGTCAGAGTAGAAACTATGACAAGAGAACTTATAGTTACACTTAGAACTGTCATCAGTAGAATGATGAGACCTAACTTCCACTTTAGTCATGAGCTTAAATTCATTATTAGTGACATGATAATATTTAAAGAAAAGACAGGGAAGCTATGTTACAGCACTGAGAAAGTGATTCAAACTGAGACACAAGGTTTCAGATAACATTACAGATTCTTGTTTCGATTTGTAAAGAACGTTTAAATCCTCTACTACTTGTTATCCTTCATAGCTGTTAGCTATTTTTGTCATCTTAATATCCATTCCATTTAAACTATTAAAATCTTCTGCAATAGTTTCTCTTTTTCTTTAATATTACCATTTTTGATAAATAGTTTTTGTCAATTATTTACATTCCAACCACCAAAAGAAAGCCAGAGTGTACAATGGCCAAAACGTTGTAATAAATACGGCGACAAAGATGAGGACAATAGTCCGAATAATGTAAAAAATGTACATAATACCTCATCTCAGAAATATAGACGAATACTGAGTTCTTGTCAATATATATTTAAGAGTCAAAGTAAATAATTATCAATAACAGTCATAATAATTTAAAAGAAGTAAGTAAAAAAAATCTATTGAAAAATTGTTTCTGATTTCTTTTTACTTCTAAAAAAGAGATTTGTTTAGACCATTTCAATAAAAATCTGTTTCTCTCGGCTAATTCAGAAACAGATGGCATTTTATACAATTCCCTTAAACACCATCTGTGCTATCTTGAGGTTTGGTGCAAAATTAATTTCCTTACAGACATTTCATCTCCATACTAGCTGTTTATGCAATTTGTGATATCAACGGAAGTACTTGTTAAATAAACAAGTAAAAATTTTAATCCAAAGGATTATACATCAATATGGAAAAAATAAGGAAAATAATAATTGCTGATGTATTTAAATGCAGACAACATTTGCTTTCTGTAGATATCAATCTAGTTTCAGTTTTTTATTTCAGTACTCACTAATTTTATTCCATCTTCACAATACTCTTACTAGGTCTTTTCAATTTTATGTGCTGACAAAGTAAATATAACTAGTCATGACAAAAGCAAGTCCTTAAATTGGCAATCATTTTTACATAAAAATAATTTAAATAAATTTCAGTAATCAATTTTTATTTACTCAGTAAATTTCAGTAATCTGTTTCTAAATGGTGCATTGAAAATAGGTCAAAAATGTATTGTCAGTGGTCATGAATTAAACTAAGTGCTGCTTTCAGACGGAGTGCTAAAAACTTATCAGTCTGATCAAGAAGATTGACTATAAAAAGCCTGTTTGGTCATTTACTTAGCTTTGGGATGTTGGTTGAAGCAAGAACTTTGTAAACTCTCTAGTAGCTATATATATATATATATATATATATATATATATATATATATATATATATATATATATATATACAATTTTATATATATTTGTGGTACTTATTGGAAAGCACTCAGCATCAGTGACAGAGCTAACATATGTAGTTGGATTAATGTGAGTTTGTGACCCTGGGTTTCATGATATTTGTGATCATCAGACAAAATGATTAATTTTTTTATAATCAGTTTTTCTGATGATTACAAATAGTGTGAAACCAGGGTCACAAACTCACAATATATATATATATATATATATATATATATATATATATATATATATATATATATATATAAAGACTAAAGGAAAACTTATCTTAGCTGATGGATTTTGTCCTCTGATAGAATTTATTCATATATTCTTTTACAGATATATTTTTTGTTATATCTTAAATTTTACACATGCGTCCATGCACAAAACACACACACACACACATATATATATATATATATATATATATATATATATATATATATGATGTGCTTCAACCTCTTGGGCTACAGAGTGTTAAATAGTGCCTTTAAATACAGATTTTCTCTCGAAGTAGACATATCTGCTCAGTTTCATATCCTAACATAAACAAAGCAATTTGTAAGGAAAGAGAGATTTTTTATTTCTTTATAATGATAACTGCTATCAAATTTTGCTAACAAAAATGGGAAGCTGAGTACTGATGTATTATAGGTAGAAAGCTATAATTAATACCAGATCTTTTATAAAAATAGTACTACTGCTTTTAATTAGAAAGTAGTTAAAGTCTATAAGTTTCTGTTATCTGGTACAGTTCTTTGTGTTTCTGTAACAACTGTTCATGCAGTTCATGCTTCACTCTAAGTTATTTCTAACCATTGATCTGTGAAAGTGGTTGTATACAGTCAACAGTATAGATATTAACAGATTTGACATCATGCATGGCAAAATTATGAAGGTATAATTGATATAAAGTATAATTAATAACAGATTTTTTTTATAGATACCCATAAATAATAATTAATTTTTATTTTTTGGAAGCCTTTAATACAAGATATTTTAAGAAACCTATAAATACTGAATTTTTATTTTTTGGAAACTGTTAATGCCAGATCTTTTTAGAAATCTGTAAATAACACTGAATTTTTTTTATTTTTAGAAACCTTACCAGATTTTTATATCAATTTTTTCAATTAATTTCTGATTTTATTGGATTAATAAGTTTTTGTATTCACTTGTATTTGTTTATTATAACACTGAAATTTCATCCCTGGTTTACCTAACATCCGTTTTAGATTTAAAATGAATTTAAGTAACATTTTAATAATTTTCAATAACATTATTTTACCAGTCTTTATTTGGAATAATCAAATTACCTATTATAAGACAATACAACTCTTCTTCTATCCACTCCTTGACAAACTTATCTATGCCAGTAAGTTCATATCTATCTATTAATTGTTTATGCAATTAGCTTATGTTCTGTAATAAATTTGTTATAACTGATGCATAAAGTGAGGTATTCAAAGTGCATACTATTTACTAATTTGAAATCCTGAATTTTTATGATGGATTCAGAATATATGTCATCACTGCTTTCATTCTAATTCCAGATGAATTTGAACTATGTATTTATACAGTCAAACCCCATTTGAAAACCATCACTATCATGAACTCTGAATCATGTTTAATTTAAATAACTGGATGATTTATTTGAAAAATGAAAATCTTAAGATTTGTATACTTCACCATCTATTGAGAGTTCATTGCCAGTAATTATAACATCAAAAACAAGGGAGAACTTCTGGAGAGAAAGAGCATTTTTATATCAGTCCCAAATATTTGTTTCATATAAAATTTCTTGTGCAACCTAAGCATATTTTTTCTGTCCCACTTCTCCAGCAGTGAAATATATTTTTGTGACAATTTAAAAGTTAATCAATATTTGTGAGATTTCAAGTCTTGGTTTTAGAGTGACTAGAATATAAGACAGAAAAAGCCACTCTGGCTAAGAGGTTTTCAGCCAGATGTCTGTTCCACATGATTAAATAAAAAGATAAAGATTTGATTTTGCTAACATGACAGACAAAGTAAGAATTCAGTTTAGCATTATATTTACATTGGAAATTGAACCCCTTGTTAAAAACTTCATACTTTTTAAAAATGTATCTGGAAAATAAAAAAAAAACATGATCCAGGCTCCCATTATTAAAAATAGAAAATTTAGTGGTCATAACTCTAACTATACTTATATTATGTGATAACAGACAAAAAAAAACATTTTGGGAATTACAGTAAGATATTTTCAGAGAATTAGAGCAAAGGTTGTTAAAAGAAAAGATTACTGAACTGTTATGTGATATCAGTCCTCCGATGAGAATGCTGGACAAACACCTCACAGCTGAAGAAGAGACTTGAAGAAACAAATGTGATTCTCCAGAAGGATGCTGAAAATACCATGGACTGAACATATGAGCAATGACAAAGTTTTAAATAAAATGGACAAAAAAGGAAACTTATACTTAGCATCAGAAAGACAGAGTTGAAATTTCTAAGGCACATTAATGGGGACAGGAGGCTTGGAAATTTTGATACTCACTGGATACCTTGAAAGCAAGATGGGAAAATGGAAGACAACATATAAGCTAGCTAGAAAGCTTGAGTAGATGGATAGTGGATCCAGGTTGAGGAGAGATAACAATAAGATAAAATTTATTAAGCATAGCAAAGGACAGAAAATTGTGGAGTGCCACGATTGTCAAAGTCCTGAAGAGACACGACACACAAAAGGAGACTAGCAAAGGTTGAACTGATGCAATCAATGATCAAAAGATATAAGCTGTTTTTCTAAACAAAATTTTTGGTTGCAACATGTTTCATTCTCAATATATGTGCATATATATGTGCATTTATATATGTACGTACAAAAATAGTAATATATATAAATATTTGATACATTCTTTTTCAGTGCAGATAGATAAAGTCATTTATATAATCTGTCTACATTATGATTAATTTGAACTCCTGGTGACTGTGTAAGGACAACAAAAATAGGAACTTTGGGCAATTTATCCACAATTTTGATTCTGATGTACAATAAAATAAAAATTATGGGAAATAATATAAAAAGTCAAACAGAATGACACTGTTGGTTGAATTTAGCAAATTTTTTTTTTTTATATATATATATATATATATATATATATATATTTTGATCCTAGCTAGAGGCAACTGGACATCTATCCACACTGATGAGCTGTGATACAGAGAAACAGACTGTCTGTGGATGACAATATATATGTGTGTGTGTGTGTAATACTTTTTTATATAGATGTGAATAAAAAATATTGCATTTAATTTAATTACTATTCAATTGCATGTTTTTAATTTGCTATTATTAATATAAAAATATTAGATTAAAATGTATGGACACTCTTTCCCTTGAGAAGTGCATTTATGTAAATACATCAGTAAGTTTGTTGCTGAATGATGATAAATATATTTATCTTACTGAAGAAATATTTATTTTTCAACATAATCTCCAAGACTGCCAAGTTACTTAATTAAGTGGTGAATATTAATCACATAGCTTAAATATCCTACAGTGATAATTTCAAATCAAAGTTCAGTGAATAACTGCATTAGATTATGAATTTATTGATCGACCCTCATAGATCTGAAATAATATGAACATGTCTCATCTACGATGACATATAAATATTATATATACATTATACATAAATATCTAGTTTCATTTAATGGAAAAAATAAGCCATGTTAAATTTTAAATGAAAGGATTTGGTTGAATCATATTGTTCATGTATTGTTTCAATTGTTGATCACTCTGATTAGACGAGTAAAATCCATGAAGAGCAATGAAGGGAAAAATCTTTACCTGTGAACCAAAATGGGGAAGTGGGTTTCTTCATTTGCACTAAGACAGGCTGGAATTCAGGTAGACAGTTCATTAGTGCCAAGACAATTCCAATAATAGCAGAAATGAGACAAAGATGGCACTAATCAAATCTGTACCAAAGGATTATAAATAATATCTTGGACAAAATTCATTAGCTGTCTGTTCACCAGATCTCTCATCTAATGGTTAATACTAAATCTGCATGTGGAAGCTATATTTATGTTAACTATTTTTTTTACTATCAATACAATCTTAAGCCATTTAAGTTTAGGGTGAACCATTATCTTTCCCACATGTCTGCATAAATTGTGCATTTTAATCAGTAAACCACTAACTTGAATGGCTGAATGTCTTGGCAAAGTCTATCCTTCTTTGAACATTGTGGACTGGCAATACAGAATCACAAAGAACTGTATGAAATAATGAAAACCACATCAACTGAGGACTACCAAAATCAGCAACAGCTAAAATGGATAGCACATATAAGTGGAATTTCAAACAAAAAATTCAGAAGGAAATCCCCATCAATACTGGAATGAGCGATAACTACTAGTGGATTTGAGAAAAATATTTTATTTATATTTTGTTTTAAGAGCAAGATTTTTTTTAAATTTAACTGAAAGCAGTAGTAGCTGCTTGGCCAATGAATGCCGACAGTTTACTTGTAGGGAATCAGCTAATATTACCATTACCAGTGTAATGGCTTTATACTCTCATGAGTTATAGCCGTGCATGCAAGCCACCAATCTGCCACTGGATGGCATGCCACTAGCATTCACTGCTGGTGGCCTGATGTTGGACTGCCGGTGCTTATCTCAACAATGTTACCACTGGTGAATTGTTAGAGGCATTCCAGTGGCCTGCTGGTGGCTGCCACCAGAAGACTGCAGGTATTGCCATTGGCGGTTTGCCAACAGGCCACTAGTGGCATGTGTGTAGGAATCTGGGGTGTGAAATTATTGTATTATTAGAAAAACTGTAATAGTCATAAGTAGTGCATTTAGTGCAATGTTATATTTAAATTTAATAGGACAAATATAAAAACACAGTAAATCTCTTCCATCATGTGTCAGTACAATGTGCATATAATTTGTGTGATGATTTCTTTTATCTGATATGCCATGGAGAATGATAGGTTGAAGACTGTAATTACCTTTATGAATGCATAGTTACTTGTCTCAGATATAGATGGCATCAAGTATTCTTAGTTTATTTTTTCTTCTGGATCTATGCATTATTTTTGTACTGTTTATAAGGTGCCATCTAATTTTACTAAAGTCTTTATAGTGATGTTGTTCAATAGAACTTTTTTCTGATAAATGGCATCGAATTATTTTGGAAAATGTGGTTGTGCATAAAATATTAGACATATATACAGTTTATGACCGGACAAATAAATTCATGAACAACATTAGTCTTATATAAGGGTTGGTGGTTTGAGAATTATTATAAAAAAAAATACTAGTTTTAATTTTTTTTATAATAAATGTTAAATTTTAAAATGTTATTTTTTCTATGGTTTTAATAAATCAGTGTATTATCTTTTTCATAGTTTTAGATATTTAAAATTTGTAGCAGACTTTTCAAAAAATTTAAAAAGAAAACTTCTTTTTTGACTTTAAAATAAAACTATATCACAAAAGAACTTTTTTTAGACAGATACTAAATTAAAAGTTTCTGCCTTCAGAAAATTTCATTCTTGGAGCAGAAATGTGTACCGTTCATATGATTTGGTATATATCTTTGCTTTTTTGCTACTTTAACTAAAACATACTTAAAATTCTAGATGCTTTGCAAACTTATGAATATAAATTATATCCAAGGGCCAAAAATGTAATCATCAGAAAAATATTGTTTAGGCAAAGTTAACACTTTTTCTTATGACTGTCTGCTTTCTATTAAGACATTTAATCATACTCCATCAATATACATTCAGAAAAATACAGAAAAGAAAAAAAAAAAAAATATATATATATATATATATATATATATATATATATGTATGTGTATATATATATATATATATATATATATATATATATGTATGTATGAATGAGAGAGAGACAGATATGGAAACTTAGATTAATGTCAGTTAATGGACCTACTTTCTAGTTATGTACTAGGTTGATTTATTTATTTTTATTTTTACCAGGTGATTTAGAACAAAAGTTTTAAAGTATCAATATTATTTCTACTCAAATATATTTTCTTTCCTTTCTTTTTTTTATTAATTTCACCCCCAGGCAAGACTTTAATGCTACTAGGATGCAAAGAATTACAGGGAGTAGAAGGAAATGTCAAGACTTTAGTGATGAGGAATGAAGATAAAGGACAATAAAAGAAGAGAATTCAGGAAGACAGAAGATGCTATTGACATTATGTTTAAATTTTTGAAGATTGTAGGTGGCAAGGAAGCAAGAAACCAGAAGGGACATCCACAGGCAAGAAAAGAAACTATTAGATTATAAACATATATAGTTCAACAGTAAAATGATGAAACTAAGTTTCCAATCTAGTAGTATTCTTAAATTCATGCAATCAAGGCATTATGGAGGATAGCTCATTAGAACAATTGCCATAAAAATATTTATAGATAAGACTGAGAGAAGCTGTGTCATATTGGTGAGAATGTAACTGAAGTCAAGATGCTAGGTCAGGATTGATTAGATTATAGACCTTTGAATTTTCTCAAGAATCTTAAGATATATATTAGAAGCACTAGACCAGATATGCCAGCTACATTCAATAAATGGACAAATGGTGGATTCCTAAATGTGAAAGATGGATTTTTATGAGAAACATTGTTTAGAATAACATAGTGAAACAACTTTCCTAGAAGCAGACCTAGCAATTGAGTCAATATAATCACTCTATTTGATGTTAGTGGAAAACCTAAGCCCAAGAAGGTGCAAAAGTTGCTCTCCTGTAAGTTAGCATCAGCCAATGATGTTTCTCATGGTTTGTTTATAAATTAATATTCCCTGCTCATTTTCAACAATAAAAATCCCTTTTTTAATTAGTAATTACCAACAAAGATTAAAGTAAAAAATTAATTACCCAGTATTTCTCTTACATTTGAATATTTCTTTGGTGGAGAAATGGATAGATGCTAGGATTGACGAATCAGAGAGCAGAGTTCAAATTCCAGTCAAATTCATTACATTCACTTACATGCTAATAAATGTTGGGAAAGATAGGAACCCTCTTCTTCTACCCCATCTATGGGTAAATAGCAGGACAGACAGGGTTCTATAGCTTTGAATGGCAACTGGTCTACTACAGAAAGAAAAAAATCTCCCTTGTCAGTCATGTATCTTTCGATACATTATTGCCTAAGCATGTATCATGTTTTGCACATAACTGACTGAGTTTAAATTAATATATGTGCCTTTTCTAACTGAACAATCTGTTATGAAATAAGTCTCTACATTGGTTTAAGTAATACCTGAAATATAAGTTATTTCCTTGTTTTTATTTATACTCTGTTTCTTCAAGGATGTGATTTTTTTTCTATTATTATTTTGTTTTTATAACCAGGATTTAAATACTGAACAAAACATATTTTATTTCTTTTTTTAGGAAATGTAATTTATGGTATATGCGGCAATATTTTCTTTGAATTATTTAAGTTAATATTTCTTCTTTACATTTTTTACAAATTCTCTTTGAGAATTTTTAGTTATTTTCTAAAGATATCTTCTAGTTTTCCATGATTCTCAAATTTTTTTACCTCCCAAATATCTACATTCTGAAAAAAATGCCTATTGTAATTATCAATTACCAATGAAGATTAAAGTAAAAAAGGAAAATGAAGTCCTCTGCTTTCAAAACTTAATATTTTTATTATGTAAATAAAAGATAACTCTGTACAGTATTTACATTAGTCGGACTATTGTCCTCATCTTTGTCGCTATATTTGTCACAACGTTTCAGCCGTTGTACGCTCCAGCCTTCTTCAGGTGGTTGGAATTTCGAACTGAACCCTTTATTTCGATCACTGGGGTAGACTGTTCTAGTTCCACGTGCCATGTTTGATGGATGTCAGTTATCTCCTGCTGATTTTCCCTCTGAAAGTTCTCCATTGCCTTAATCGGGTATTGAACTCACACTCTTTGGGTCTGTCACTGGATCTAACCAACACCTTTATCCACTGTGCCATGTGTCCTTGAGGAACTAGAACAGTCTACCCCAGTGATTGAAATAAAGGGTTCAGTTCGAAATTCCAACCACCTGAAGAAGCATACAACGGCTGAAACATTGTGACAAATATAGCGACAAAGATGAGGACAATAGTCCTATTAATGTAAATACTTTACATAATACCTCATCTCAGAAATATAGACAGACCACAAAAGATAACTCCCTTTTGAACTTACCTTCCTTATCTGACAAAATATAGACAATCTAGTCAGAATAAAATGTCTAAGTATATCTGTTTAATTAATACCTTAAATAGAAGTTACTATATTTTTCTTTATTCCCACTATAATTTTGCATGAAATTATTATATATAATTAATACAGAGAATTTTAATTCTAAAAATATTTTTATTAAATCCAATTCATGGTATGCTGCAATTTTTTTTTTTATTTATTTAAATTTTATTTCATCATCATTGTTGCTTATCAGATTTTTTCTCACAAACATTTATTATTTTAGAAAGACAAATTCATTTTTTTCCATGATTGTGATAATTTCTACCTCCTGAATATCTATCTATCTATATATATATATATATATATATATTAAAAAAAACCTTTCTATACTATATTAATAATAATTTATAAACTGTCCCCTACTTGAATATCTCCCTAAATCTCTTTCTGTTAATTCCTTGCATCCTTTTTATCTAGATATTTTAAATTTATTTTTTGATTCATTTTTTTATTTCTCTTTTAATTTTAAATTAAAAATTCATTTTTTCATATAACTCCAAAATGGTGTCATAAGGTTAATATTCCGGTTTATTTTAATAAAACTTCTTCCCTTTAAGACAGATACCTTCCACCCTCCCCTGACTCCTGTCTCATGCCTTTTGTCTGATTGAAACATTGAAATGTATATATTCTATTTTCAGCAAGTTGGATTTGGGTTGATTTCTTAACTTTCACAGTTAAATTCTACTTCCTGCCTGATCTAACTTTATAGACATGAACTCATTCCACACCAGGGTTGATAAGACAGATGACCGACATCATTGCCTGCCAAAATAGGCTATGGCCCATATGAGGTAATTTTGGATTTATTTGTTTATTAATTATATTGTTCTATATTAATAAAACATCAAGCTCTTTATGGGGATCAGTTTTAATATTTTATATAACTAAGATCCACTTGGATCATATACCAACAGATATATATTTATAAAGGTAAAAAACAATAGGAAAATTGTATTATTAGCCGATGTATGTTGTCCAATGTGGACTTTTTCAGGGCAAAAACAAAATTAATTTTGCCTTGAAAAAGTCCACTTTGGCCGAAATGCGTTGGCTAATAATACCAGTTTTCCTACTGTTTTTTAAAATTTATAAATATTGTCTTTTTCTCCAGGTTAATTCTGAGAAATTTTTCATATGTATATATATATATATATATATATATATATATTTATATTTCAACTTATTCGCTCGTATGAAATATCTTAATTGACAACATATTAAAACAGAAAAAAATAAAAGTTGAATCTAATTTGATTTCACAGATCTATAAAATCCTAAATGCATACAAAAGATTTTAATGGGTTAATTATTAATTTAATTAAGGATGGTAACAGAAAATGCAGGATTTAAAAGCTACAGTTGATATTACTATTTCTGGATAATCAAATTCTACAAAATCAAAATAAACATATACTAATTATGAATTGTAAGTAATAATGATAATAATAAAAAATCTGAAAAAAGGTTAAGGAAGAGAGAAGAAAAATCTGCAAAGATATTCATCCTGATTATGAAAATTACAAACTTATATTTCTGAGGCAATGTTATCAAAAACAAATTATTGATCTTATTTTGTTTGCCAAAATATACTGAACAAAAAAAGATCAAAAAAATTATGAATAAGAATGTGAAGATTGAGGATCATGCACAAGTTATTGCAGTTATTAACTAACGGACCAGAAAATAAGTGGGAGAATATGGCTTGAAATTTTATGTTTCCATTGCTCACCTGACAGGCATTTGAAAGCATTTAAGGTTTGCATTTATGCAAAAGAAAAAGAAAAATATGTCTGTAATATTAAGGAAGCAGGCAAGAAAGAAATGCCATAAAGAATAAAAAGCATAACAGATCATGGAGAGTCATCTGGCCAATTGTCCTACAGATATTGCTCTTTAAGCCAGCCAATCAGAATGTATGACAAAAATGATAAAACACCAATGAATGAATAAAACAATCACAAATGCTTCATGAAAAATAGAAGGGAATAAAATCTGGAAAACAATGATAATCAAACTATGAGGAGGTGCTGAAAAATTTCTCATCCCAAAATCTGACCAAATGATCAAACATCAAAATTTTTTTTGAAATGGTTTTTGGTCATGCTGATATTTTTATGATGGAGCTAAAAAAAAATCTTCTGGCAATGTAGGGATATAGTTTTCAATGAATAGTCATATGACCGGAGAAAAAAAGAGAAAGGAATTTGCGAGCAAAAATGGTAGAAAATTTTTCAGCACCCATTTTTTAATGGATGTAACTGAAGAAGAAAGTTCCAATGTGATACTGATGGAAGAGATATAGTTGGGAGAGAACTGAAAAATTAATTTTGGAACAAAAAAGGCTGACAATTTTTCAGCACCAGATTTTTTAATAATTAAACTGAATTAAAATCTTTCTGCTAGCAATAAATTGATGAAAAACAGCTATAGTAGGGGAAAAATGAATTTTGCGGCAAAATAAGATAAAAACTTTTCAGCATCTCCTTGTTGATGTTTTTATGATGAGGCTGAAGAAGAAAGTTTCTTATAGCAATGTAGTTATCTGATTTTGATAGAACAGAACTGGAGTAGGGAAAAACAATTTTAGAGCAAAAGCTTTGTTTTCAGGTGAAACCATAGAAGAAATTCATTACCAATAATTTAGTATAGACTAGGCGAATCTGATGGAATGATGCAAATTGATTTTGACAGATTACTTTTATTGGGGAAATATGAGGAGCAGGTTAGTGCCCTAAGTTTAGAACAAAAATTCCTGGATTTGACAGAAGATTTCCTAAAAGCAAGAGTTTCTGAATGTATTAGGTTGATTTTTATTGGATGTCCTTCCATGGCAAATACTGGTTTCCAGGGTTCAATAAGAAATAAACAAAGCATACAAAATTTGGTATGAATATACAAACAAGAATAACTTTTGATGAGAGTAGAAGATTCTGGCAACATAACAAATGAGAAATATATTCAATATTTCCTTGAAAATCTTCTCACAAAGACTATTTCAAATAAAATTTAAACTTATTCAAATATTTACTTAAGATATTAAAAATATATTTAGTCTGTATCCACTGTCCACCTCTCTGGTCAAACAAGAGCCTTGGTCATACTGGGCTGGGGTAATAAGAAGTATAACAGTATATGCTGTCCTTTTTTTTTCTTTTACAAGGCCCAGGACACACTGAGGTTTAAAAACTAAGGGAGACAGGTAAGGAAGACAACAGATGACACTAGACTATAACAGGTTGAGATTTCAGAGATCAGGAAAACATCCACAGAACAGTGGTTGATGGAGAAAAGCTACTCTTGTGGAATTTATTTTGCACTAATAGAATATGAAGGGAATGAGGGTGGTTCGCTACAATGTGTATAGCATGGCAGGTCTTAGCCATGAAGGTTAGAACTAGTAGAACTAAGGAATGTAGTTCATCTGACTTTACATGGAAGTAATGATAGAGCAATGAAAAGTTTTCAACATCTCATCTCTGAGAGAGGGATTGCAGAGGGGGAAAACAATTTGTCACCCAGTAGGACACAAAGATGCTTTCACCCTCCCAGCATCCCTTAATTGTCTGAAACAAGAGTAGGATCAAGTTTAATCCCTGTTGCTTGAAGCGTCTCCAAGTCAATCTAAGCAGTTTTTATTACCTACAACATGTACATAATTGAATGTATTGGTAGGCCAGCCACTAAGTAAAATGGTTCACTGTGTTGAGCTAAACAGTTTTTCTCTCCAGAATCTAACTTATCAATAAATCTACCATTCGCTCATGCTTAGAATATTGCTCCCATATAGGGTCCAGTGCTCCTGCTATATATCTAGAGATCCTTGATAAAATCCAAAGAAAAATTAGCAATATTATTGGTCCTGATCTGGCTGATCGGCTTCAGTCACTTTCCCCCCCAGCATAAAGTTGCTGCCATGTGCCTTTTCTATAAATACTTTCATGGTAATTGTTCAGATGATCTCTATGCTAGAGTAACTAGACTTTATGAAGTATTGAACCGGTGATGAAGTCTCCTCGATCAACAGGTGAATTGACTAGATGTAACTAATTTCTGTGCTAACAGTTTCTTTTTTTGCACTTATTGCTTGTGGAACTCCCTTCCAGCTCCATGATTTCCAGCCAACTTTAATCTTCAAAATTTTAAATGCAATGTCAATCCCTATCTACTGTCCTGAATACTCTTCTTTTTTTCTCACTCCTTAGTAATGTTTCTGCTTTCTAATTCTTCCATACCCAGTAACCCCTTGTGTCTTAGTGGCTTTACTGCCTTGCTTGGAGTAATCGTGATTAAAAAAAAAATCCCCCCTATAACAACTTAGTAGAAGAGAATATTTATGAGTGTTTGGTAGGAAATTAAGCTTGAAAATCTTTTATACAATATATAATAGATACTTTTGTGTACTTGAAATGCCTGTAATAAGCAAAAAGGTTGTATTGAACATATTGATCGAATATGCATATGCATCTTTATCTTACCACATAGAAAAATATCCAAATATCCAAAAGAAACAATTTATCCAAGACTAAATGAGAAATAAATAGAGAAACAAATTTTCTGCCATCCTCTATTTGCTCAGTCTCATTTCACAAGGGATACCAGTATGAGTCTACTTTTGTAGTGTAAAAGATAATAGAGAATATTTTTTAATCATTTCACACCAAGCAAAGCAATAGAGCCACTAAGATGTAAGGGGTTAATGAAAGTAAAAGAAATTGAGAAAACATTACAGAGGAGAAAGGGAAATAAAAAGAACAGGATTCAAAAAGGCAGAATATGATGATTAAAGTTGCATTTAAATTTTTGATGATTGCAATAGTCAAGAAGGTAAGAAGCTGAAATAAAGTTCCACAGGTAAGAATTGTAAGAGAAGAAACTATTAAAATAGAATTATGGTTACACTTGGCATTTTCAGTAGCAAAATCATCAGACTTAGCTGCCACTCGAGTAATATGCTTTAATTCATTGCTGAGGTACCAAAGAGGAAAATACACTCACCATAAAAATCTTTAGAGAACAGGTACAAGCATGAAGAATTAGTCTTTTGCTAATGAAAAATTTATCTCATTAGTATTTATATTTTCTCTTCTCTGATACAAGTAAAATTTTAAGAATATATATATAATTAGCATCTATTCCTTGGCATTATACAATTCCAGAATCTAGAAAGTACATTTGGTCTGAGCATTGGTTTTGAATTCATCTTATTGATTGATTGATTCATTTTTTTACAGTTTATCAGTTATTTTCAGGCTATTTAAAGCAAGAAAATATTTTTTAATTGTAAAATTGTTTTTTTTTAGATAATGATTCAGTGATACAAATCTAATTAACCCATAGCTAAGGGGGAGAAGATGTAGATTCATACTTTTTCCAAGGGTATTTCAGTGTAAGTGAATATAACAACCCCAACTGAAATTGGAACTTGACTGATTAACAATTTCAAGCCATTATCCATTACACCAATCACTAGTACAAGCTTACAGCACCTGTTATTCTCAAGCAGTCATCCTTCTAGGTTCTAACCAGGCTCGATATTGCTTAACTTTGGTGATCATAAAGGAAAGATGTGTTTCAATATGATGTCACCATAAACAGGAACAATCTATCTCATTAGTTAGCATGTAATCACTTCTCTGCCACAAGAAGAATTTTAAGAATCACTGTATATTAAGGATCTATTCCTTGACATTATACAATTCTAGAATCTAGAAAGTACATTCAGTCTGAGCATTGATACTGAATTCATCTTAGTTTCCTCAACTAGATGTCTTGTTTTAATATAAATATCTTCTAGTTTTCATCTTAGAGGTTAATAACAGCAGGAATGTTTTTTCTTTTGTTTTTACTGCCTGTATTCTGTGATCAATAAGAAAACATCTATCACATACAGATGAGGAAATAACTTTTCTTTGTCATAACGGCAACACAAGCTGACTTTTATCAATTTTTGTAACTTCGCTTGTTTTGTAAGACCATAAATCTACTGGGGGTTTTTTTTGTACTTAGGAATTTGAACCTGAATATGACCAGAGAGAAATTGAAAAATCTTAAAAAAAATGTTCAGTTATGGAAAATATACAGAAATAGAAAAGCATGCTTGAAGCCAAAAATAAATATCCGACATGTTGCAATGACTGGTGTGCTATATTAAATTTATATAAATTTCCAAAACTGGTGATTTCTTACTTTATTAAAAGATACTTTTCCTCAGTGCATTCTTATTAAATAGTAAAAGCAAATTTGAAGCTATTAATTTGGCTGTCACTTTCCTTAAGTTCAAAAATATTATTAATTGATCTTTGAAATGTAATAAAGAAAATTAAAAATTTTTACCTCTATACTCATATATAAGCTGACTTAGTGCATAATGTGTCAACTCCTAAAGAAAATAATTAGCTGTGTATAGCATAACCAGTCATCAAGAAAGCATGATTTTTAACCATTTAAAAAAATAAAAGATTGTGCAAGCCCCTATTTTTTGCATAAACAACTGATCATAAAAACTTGTAATATACTCAAGTATATATGGTACTTTGCTTTTAATTTAACAATTTATTCAGAATGTTCGGGAATTAATTGAAATAAAATTAATTATATTTTGACAAACTGGAACAACGATTGATGCAAGAAAAAAATATATTCAAATTCTAAGTCTATATTAATGTACTGAATGACTCAGCTGACACCTTGGATATTTTCACATTTGCAAGTACTCTGAATTTCAAAAACAAAGCTATGATTTTTAAAATAAAATGATTTAAATCTATCAGCCTTTTTGGGGATTTTAATTATTAAATCTCTGAACTCCTGGCCGAATTGTTGAAAAATCTGAATATGTGAGATTAGTGCAATTTAACTGATATATTTCAAAAACTGTTGAAAATCAAGTGTCATAAGTTTAGTTTTTTATGCCAGTAAATTGATTTTTCTTTCAAATATCAATTTCAATCTCCCTGGTATTATTGTTTATAAGTTATGGTTTTGGAAATTTACAACTTTGTAAAAGTTATAGATTTCAAAAAGGTAGTAGATTTCTGGTATCTCTTGTTGATCATCTGATAGGTTTTCATGCTGTATATTGAAATACAAAACTAGGCAATTGCTGATGCATTTAGAGGTGCACATAGACTGAAAGTGAAATTTGTAGATGCAATTGGGCACTTGAAGGGTTAAAGATATAATAACTAAAAAAGACTGCTTATAATGTTGTTCCATTGCTCAAGGAAGGTAATGGGGATAACTATTTCCAGCATATGAGGAAGTATAGTAAGAGAAATACTAACTACAAGAAAACATAATGTAAAAGAGAGAGCTGAAATTTCTAGAAATAAGGAAAGGTCTGAAAATGTTAACACTCAGAGAATGTACTGAAGGCTAGTGAAGAAAATGGAATGAGCAAGTAACCTGTTTTAATGTATTTATGTGAATTCAGGGGAAAAGTGAATAAAAAGCAGATATGAATATCCTCAGCAAGATCTTAATCTTAGTTTCTTTTCTGTACTGATAGTTTTGCTTACAGTCCTAGATTACCATATATGTTGGTGGACAAGCCAACAGGCACATATGACAACCCCCAAATTTTTAAGTTAAAATGTAGGTTTTGGTTATATTCACCATACAAGATGACCCCACCAAATCATATTTTAAAATGTATCGTATTGAATTTATTAAATAAATTCAGTAAGTGTATACTTTATTTTCACTCAAATTTTTAATGAGAACATGGTGGGAAGATATTGTCAATTAACTACCACAATCTACAATTCATCATGAATGCATGCTGTGTTTTTGGTAGGCTGTTGTGGTTCCATGAATGACTTTTCTCACTTGTTCCACTGTTCTTGATTGCTATATTTATACAGCTTGCTGAGACACACAGCCAATTGTGTTTTTGTTCAACATCATCAAAAAAATGAGGTGAGGCAGGGGTCAGCTTACTATCAAAAATCTCCCACGCTAACAACTTACCATAAACCACAGGATTTATGGTTCACATTTTATACCTGGAGTATAAGACACCCTTCTATTTGGGTGTGGGGGATTTTTATGGTTAAAAGGTTGTCTTGTACACAGACATATATGGTAAATAAGAGACATTTTTTGTTAATTTCAAATTGTCTTACCATTTCTGACAACAGAGAAAATCAAGAAACAAAGATATGAGATAAGATATGCCATTTCTGAACAACTCAGATGTATTGCATGGTTTTAGACAAGTATTTATGATGTGTACTTAAGTCATATAACTAGCTTACATACCACTTTGCCTTCATTCAGTAATGTGTCACTGACATGCCTCTTGAACATGCCATCTGAACTTTTTATTTAAGCTAAGCCCAGTTGTTTTATATGTTCATATGTACGTATGCATTTATTCCTACAGATCTTCCATTTGATTTCATTCTTCAAAATCTAAATTATTAACTTGAGTCTATTTTATCCAACTGAGATTCCTATCACAGAAGCATGGTTTCAACCTTATCTTCAAGTCAGAGTGAACAGCTGCTTGCTGATAACCTCTTTGTGTCAGATTACAAATTACGGAGAATTTTGTTTGACACTACTTGCTGCAGATTTAAAGGCTGTGAGAAATGCAGGAAGGGCTTCCTGCTGTTGCTGAAAATTAAAACTTGAGGGTTCCTTTAAATAAGAATAGACCAAGACATATGGGAAAAATCAAATCTTTACATAGTTATTAAACTGCTTAAAAAACCAAAGATATTTTGATAAATTTTCAATTTACACTAGATTGTCTTGTATTACTTTTAGCAATACAAGTCTCTCAAAATATTCTTAGTATTTTAATTAACAAAAATGTCCTTTTAATGTTTTACAGTGAAAGTATTACTGACAAATTTTGTAATAAAATACATTATATACAAATTAGACAAAACCAAAGCAGATGTTTGAAAACAACTCTCAAAAAACAAAGAAGAAAACATTTCTTTTGGAAGTAAGATGAGAGGCTTTCAACAATAATAATGATTGTTTGCTCATATCTGAGTATGCCTGTTTATCTGTTAGGGTGGCAAGCCAATTCCTGTTGCAGATGCCTGATCACAATGACTTGTGACTTTGTGCAAGCAAAACCATCAATGGCTCCCAATTTCACTCACAAGGCAACCAGTGGTATGGTTTTCAAGCACTTTCTAAAGGATGTGCAAATCTCAAGAAGCCGTCTTCTATGGTGAGTTTCAAACCCAGTTCTTATGATTTAGACTCAATACAATAACTTTTCAAACTGATATCAGCTAAAGAGTATCACTTACTTTTCTTTCAATTTGTTGATATTTAAGCTATGGTACAAGGTCACAAATATGGAGCACTAGACGAAGCTAAAAACAAATTAGAAAATCATATTGTGAAATAGGCTGGCCAATCATTGCGCCAAGGTGAATTGCCTATTTTTTCTCTTTTTACTAAATTTCATCAAATACAAGGCCCAAGAGTCACTCAAGGTAGAGGGTTACTGAATGGTTTTTGCGATATGAACAAAACAGGCAGAAGTAGGATGTGAAAGTTATGTAGATATGGTGGATAGATAGAAATTAACCCTAGGCATGAAGTGACTAAGGTTGTAGTTTTCTGAGAAGCATTCACGTGAGAGTCTGTTCCACAGATTAATGATTCTTGGTAAGAAGTGTTCAGAGTGAAAACTCTTTCCTACTAAAGAAATATGTAGGAAATAAGGCTGATTCAACCTTGTGGCAGTCACAAGGTAGGTCTTGGCTGTCAAGTTCTGAGCTGCTGGTACTAAAGAATGAATCTTGTCAGAATATTTGACATGGATGTAACAACAGAGCAGTGATAGGCTTTTGAAATTGTGTCCAAAGGAAAGGGACTGTAGGGTGGAAAATAATTTATTACCCACAAGGCCATGTAAGCGTTTTTGAGCTCCATCAAGGCTAGCAAGTCAAGATTAGGCAGCTCTAGTCTTCATTTGGATGCAATACTCCATGTTTGGTCTGACCTGACTCTTGTCAAGATAAAGCATAGCAGAAGGAATCAAACATTTTCTGAAGCAGTACAAAGATCCAACAACTTTTACAGCATCTTTAGCAATGTGTCGTATATATGGGTTTCACTTGAGATATATTAGACGTATTTTTGCATTATACTTTCTGATTCTGTTCACAACAAGCAATTGTTGCTTTTTGTTTTAAACACTGTATTTAAATTTAGGTAATCATGGATCTCCACTTCTCATTTAATTGCTTTCAATAATTTTTGAACCCTTACCATCTCTCTTTGTCCATGTTCTACCACTCATTCAGACAAACTTCATTTGCTTTCAAGATAACCTTTGAGTGTCAAATTTTCCAAGTTGTCATTCCTCATTATATTTTCTAGAAATTTTGACTCTTTCTAATTGTAAGTACAATGTCCATTTAGTTCTTATTTTCTTTAAAACTTTTACATTGCTCACATGTTCAGTTCATAGTATTCTTAGCATCCTCCTACATCCTACAGCTTTATTTTTTGAAGTCACTTCATCATCTGTGAAGAGATTGTTCAGCATTCACAGCCATACTATGAGATTAGACATTGCATAGAATTTCAGCACTCTTTTTCATTCTTAATGATATTTTCCTCTCTCTTATTTGTTTAATTTCTTGAAGGCATCTTTCATATCATTTCTATGTCATATTTTCTATCATTTGCTACCATGCTACCCAAACAGTAAAGTGCCCATTGATTTAAAAATCAGACAGTTAAAATTCCTCCTTTTAGATCAAACTGTTTAATGTTAATTCGCTTTCTTTGAAATTAAGCACCGAATATTCTATAGTTCAGTCAACAGCAATTACTTGTCGATTCTTAAATATGATGTGAATATATAGGTCAGTTGGACACAGTCTTGTCTGCAAGTAGAAAATGACCTGCCTTGGTTATCATCTGATCAACAATGGAGGACATTGAATGAATTAAACTAATTAAGTAACTAATTAAAACTATTCACTACTTTATTAACTCTATCATTTTGTCATGCAAGTAACAAGACATTTTTTTTAGATTTTAAAATTTTTGGTTTGTTGCATAATGAGAATAAGTATTTATTTTTTAAAACTCAGTTTTACAGAACTAATTTATACCAAATTTAAATGTCTAAATTTAGGAAAAATTGTGAGTTTAAAATAAATGGTAACGAAAATATTAGCCATTTCCTTACAAGGAAACATTTGGCATTCATTGACTGAGAAGCTAGTATAACTATCAAGTAAAATTGATAAAATCTTTATACTAAAACATTTTTTGAGAAAAGTTAGTTTCTCAAATCTAAAAACTCCTATTGCCCTTTCCAGTATTTATAAGGCTTTCCTTCCTAATCTTTTGTTTGAAGTGTTGTGAAAAATAAACATTTTGATTATGTCATTATTTTCTTTTTGAGTTATGTGATAACCATTTCGAGCAGCTGTTGAAAGTCCTCAAGTGATGTGATTTTTGTTATTTGGCACAGTTCTTTGTGATTCTGTCATACTAGTCGATGATGTTTGAAGAAGGATAGTCCTCGCTAAAACCTACAGGCTTCATTCACTAATAAGCCATGTTTAATCATTGATCTGAGAAATCATTTGTATACAGCTGACAATTTAAATATTTCTGAAAAAGTTTGGCACTATATATGATATCCATATTAAAACTCTTGATGTGACAAAGCTATTTAAGTACATGACTTAAGGTTTTAGGTCGTTTAGGTTTTATAGCACTTTGAAGTGAATGTTGGATGATTTCCTCAAAGATGAAGAAGAGACTCAAGGCAACAGAGATGCGGTTCTACAGAAAGATGCTAAGTATATCATGGACCGAGCATGTGAGCAATAATGAAGTCTTAGAGAGGATGCAAACAAGGAGGAGGCTTATACTTAGTATCAGGAAGAGGCAGCTGAAGTTTCTGGGGCACATAATGAGGAAGGAGGGCCTAGAGAATCTGATACTTACAGGTTGAATACAGGGAAAGAGAGACAAGAGAAAACAACATGTCACATACCTGGTGGACTTAAGCAAGTGGATGGCAGAATGTGGTCTGGGGGAGGAAGCAGAGGGAAGGAACTTGTTGAGAGCTGCAAGGGATAGAGGGAGGTGGAGAGCCATGATCGCCTATGTCCTGAAAGGACATGTCACATAAAAAGAAAGAATAGAGGATGTTGCTTTTCTCAATGGTTAGTAGTCTAGTCTGTGAGATCATTGCTGGGGTAGTTTTCACTGAGACTCACATGAGCTAAGACAGGGATCCTCACTGGGTGTCCCATTATTATGGTTATGTAAGAGAATAAGCTAACAGTAAGAATTCCTCATTATACTGCGATGATCAACAAGCTGGAAAATTATAGTACTTTTTATCTTCTGTAGGTGTTCTATA